>ML994700.1:0-445352 GCA_010093925.1 Zopfia rhizophila CBS 207.26
CATGTGAATTTCTAGGCCACGGCTGCAAGTCAACACGATCCCAATTCCAAGGTGAGAGGTCACGTAAGACCATCTCTTGCCTATTCTTTTGTGCCATTTGAGACTATTTTCATGCCTTTCTCTCGCTTCTGGACTGAGATTCTTGTCATGACAGCCGTATATTTTCTCCAATATGGCATTTTTCGCCACGCTAGCTATGCCCTTACCCTGGGAAAGGCGGCTCGATAGGTCAGGATCTTTCTTGAGATCGATGCACTTTTGCTCATAATGGTGGTGAAGAAGAATCCTCGCCATTCTGAGCCTAACGGGATCAACGACAGAGTCGTATTCGATCGTTTCAGCACAGTAAAGGCTTTTGAGCATTCTCTCCGTCAAAGAGCCTCCGGATGTTGGATTACTCAACGGAAGACGGGACCAGGGGTCCTCCCGGTCCCACCTACGGCAGAACAAGTTTATGAATTCTTTTGCATCCTCTCGAAGAAAGGAATCGCCAATTTCAACGATATACCGTAATTTTTCAAAGGGGTCTCCGTACAGATAGCTTAATTGATCGTAAGAATGAATCCAATGAGTTACCGTCGCTTCCTCAGGCAATGTGAATTTTCTTTCGTTTACTGGGCTTCCGTTCCAGTTCGAGGAGAGCAGGGATGGTGACACGGAAGTTAGCCTTGTTTGGGAAGGTAAGCGAAGTGAAGTCACATCGTTCATGACATTACTTGCTAGCAAATTCAAGTTATCGCCTGTATGTGGTGCGTCGGATGTCTCCCGCCCATTTCCGGATCTTGAGATTGTCGCATGTCTGTTATCCGTCAGTAATTCAACAGTATCTCGCACCTTATCGTGACAATCTGATATTTCAGTGTCATCATGCGCTGACTGGCTGGTTGTGACATTGGTGAAGAGGCGATCTTCTGAAGTAGAATACCCGGCAAGACGGTCACGCCAATCGGAAGTTTCCATTGCGGACGATTGCGACGCCACACTTTCGGAGCGGGATTTTGAGCTTCTTGTACCAAGCTGGGATGGCCGGAGATCCACGGTGGAGTCTGCATGAAACGGGTGCTCGTAATGCAGTGAGGTATCCCGAGTAGAAAGAGTGGCGCAGTGATCGAACGACAGCTTGTGCGGCAAGAGCTTCGCTTGAATGGAGCCGAGATACTCGACCTCCGCAGACGCGAGCAGAGACAGAAATGCTCTGCCTAAGGAAATGAACTGTCGGAAGTCAGCGGTTTCCGTAATACTATTCTCACCATACCTCTTCGTCTCCCATTTTAGCCCGAGCATGAGCTAGAAGCGATTCGTCGTCAACAGAGCCCTAGTCAACGTCAGAAATAGTCTTGTTGAGAGCATAGTGCTTACTAGGAGAAGGGAGCGCATGGAAGCGAAGGTCATAGCAAGAAATGTAGGAACAGGGAAAACGACAGCATGCAGAAAGAGATAAAGCAGAGAAAAAGGGCAAGCGTAGCTAGATTAATATTATCAAAAAGAAGCTGGAAAAAAAAAATAAGGATTTGTGATTTAGAAGAGGAGCCCGAATGGGTTTCAGCGCAAACGCCGAAATTGGCCTCTGTTCACAACTAGATCCAAATTTAGAAGCTTCTATGTCTTGCTTCTAAACTTGCATCCTATTGGCCAGGCAAACCAGTTTGGCTTGGCACCATCAGGTAGTCTTGTGATCGGCCAATAAGAAAGTAATTCTAGCAGTCGCACACGAAGTACAGTAGATCGCATGGCCTATGCGCTTGGTTATCTTCGTCTCGAAGCTATTTAACTGGAAGAAACTAATACGCACAACCTAAGATACGGGAAGAAATGATCCGCTCTATGACTTCTCGTGAGCAAATAAACTCTAGAAAGATTCGACCTTTGGAAGCCGAAGCTTGATTTTGTGAACACCCAGAGCATGATTTTTGAAATGCGACACACCATCTAACACCACCCCATATTTTTGGCATGTCGGGTGAGGGCAGGGGATCTTCGCATCTAGTGCAAAGCGTTTGAGATGGTGGTCTTCGATATGGTCCATCATCTTTGCTGGCCGACTCCAACAGAACGTCCGCTGCGGGAAAGGTAGCCTCTCATCGCCTACGCAGAACAGGCACTGGCGCGGGTCGCACTCCAAGGGGAGCGAAGAGAGCAATGCCTTATCTTCCTGCTTCATATTAGGCTCCGACGAACACGGAACCGTGCTACGTCGCCGAGCTTCTCGACGAGAGCACAACTTCGTCAGGGTTCGGATAAGCTCAATTCGCTGATCAAGGCTGCAGGGCTCGGTAAGATCACCGTGTGATCTGCAAAGCATATCTGCAATATAAGCCCGCTCTTCGAGCGCGTACGTTATGCCAGTGGATTTGCCCTCATCCCTACCGTCGAGGAACGAGTCGCTTTCTTCTTCCAGCTCTCTTGTATCGTTATCCATAAAGTACCTCTCTCTGGCCTTCTTTTCTGCTCGATCCCGTAAACTCTTCTTCTTCCGACGCAGAGCTGCCTCTGCCTCCTTCTTCTGTTGGAGGAGCTCCTCCTCCTCCTCCGCATCTGCGTATGGTCCAGCGCGTCGTCGTATCTGCTTTATCTTTATTGTTAGAACATCTCTTCTCTGTCGTAGCTTGACAACTTTGGGGTGTTGTTTAATTGCGCGAGCGTCCTCCGGACTGGGCTTAGTCGGTGCGAGCGGGTCGTACGTTAGGGACATATTTCCCAGCACCTTCATCAAAGCCTTGTCGGATGGCTGGTCTAAGTAAGCCGCTTGGACGTCACACTTCACGCGGGGGTTGATGTAAAACTGGAATACGCCTGAGTAGCCGTGTCCCATAATCTGATCTCGCTCGGCCACGGTAGCCACGTCTGCCAAATCGTTCAGTTAGCCTGAAGCCCAAAAGAACCAGAGACAGAGAAATCGTACCATCAACAGCATTTCCGGTGGCGCGTCTAATGCAAGATTGTGACAATGGTTGCTCCATACCAACATCTCGCCCTAAACGCTTCATGTAACGGCCAGCAGTGTGAGCACGCAACGGCACAGCCGTCTTTGCCGACGATAGGACTTGGCCCTTTGAACGTTCAGGTTCTCGAAATATAGGTTCTTTAAGTTTGCTCTCCTTCCATCTGAAGATTCTGCAAAATTTTCGAGTAGGAATTCGAGCGCGCAAGATTTTTTCGGGGTCTCGAACTTTGGAGGCGGCAAATGCGTTATTGTGAAGGCCCACAGCAATCATATATGCGATAGGGCAAAGAAAGGGATTACTGTGCTGGTACACCTTGTACGTTTTCCTGAACGCTCGTTAGCTTGTGAACGACGGAGAGATAGCTGGAACACAGACGGTTGCGGCTTTCTATCCTCTCCCTTTGTGTGGATGACCGTGATGAACATGACCAGTACTGAACGGTCCTTTACTTTCACTGCGAGTATCGTGACATGTTCATAGAGTATCGACTTCAGCTCCTCCATATCCGCGTCGGCGAAAGGAAGGCCATCTTCATCATACTCTAGCTCACCACGATACTCGCTATCGTATTCATCGTCTTCGTAACCAGAGTCGCAAGGGCTGGCGGCTTCATCTTCCACGGTATTACTTGCGCGATTATCCAACTTCTTTACGCTCGCGTCGACCAGCGAGCACGGCCGAGACCCTGTGTAGGCAGCAAATAAGAATAGCAGAGCCAACAGCAGACGCTGCTCTTCGTCCGGATATACCCATGCATCCAGCACCCAATGGTGGTGCAGTACCAGAAGCAGGTCATCGACTGACAACACGGGTTTATCGCGTACGGATGTTTCAAGTTTATACTGTCGCTTGAGAACATTGATGTACTGCAGCGCTAATGTTAGCAAGACCAGTCTACTGGCGTTCGGAACCGTAACGTACATTATTCACGTCATCCACAAGGTCTTTATCCAAAAGCCTGCCCGCATATTTTTTATAGAGCATCTTAAGCTGTCTCCAGTACTGGTGAACACTAGACTTCTTCCGCACGCCGGGATATCGATCCAAAACCCACGTGAAAAAAGCCATGTAATCTCCTGCGACCGCAGACTTGAGAAAATCAATTGGTCTTTGGTTGACATCCTGAGAGTATCTGATAGGTTGTGAGCCACTGCTGAATGGTTACGTAAGGATAGATCCATAGGCAGACTTACCCATTCCATCTCTTCCAAACGCCGCTCATGTTTACCTCTGTAGCCTGTGAATACTCTGCTTGTATTGGACCTTGTGCTGCCAGTTCTTTCCGCAGATTTCCGTAAAAATCGGCCGAGCGCTTGACTGCCTTACGCTGCTTTTGCCGGGATATTGTCTGTATCGCCATCGCCAAAGTGCTGCACTAAGACGAGAGAACGTTTGGCGGTACTCGAGGGTCGACGAGGATCTAGAGGGAGCACTGCTAGATCGCAAGAAGATGGAAAACGAGAGCAGCAATAAAGGCTGGAGAAGAATAGACAGAGGAGGAGCCAGGCGTTTAACTTAGGCTCGAAGACCTGAGGCGATCCTTTCGGCCTCGAACTATGAGAAGTATGGCGTTGAGAGATTGATAGGAATATTGCGAAGGAAAGGATAACGGCAGTGCTGAGGAGGAAGGATGCTGCGGGCGCGGGTTTGGCTATTTATACATGTCTGTACTAAACGAACGTCAGCGCTTCGAGCATGAGCACTTGAGGCGTAGCATATCCCATGCACTGCCGACATCCTGGATGAAGCATGCGGCCAATGAGGAGTCGCTTACTAAGGCAACCTCAACCCCTGATTTTTCGTGAGGTTGCCTTGGTGGGGTTCGCGCTTCGATGAGGCGACATGGGTGCCTCGCTTAAAATCTTAAAGCGGCAAGAGATGGCAGGGGTTGGACGCGGTGTTGGAGCCTCCAAAAGCGGCGGCCAAACCCTCCAAATTTGGACACTCTAACACCAGAACATATATTATAGTTAGTAATTTTAAAAGTTAGTTATTAAGTAAAGAGTTTATAAGTTAATAAAAATCTAGTATTAAAAGTATTTTAAAAAGTAACTTATTTCTAAAATAAAGCTTTTAATAAGTTGAATCTAAATTACTAGTTAAGTTTTTAACTACAAAATTTATTAAAACTAAATAAAAATAAGTAATATAATTATTAAAAAAACGTTTCTTTAAAGTAGACTATTAAATTAAAGTTTACGTAATTTTTTTTTAAATAAAGTAACTATACTTACTATATTTAAAATAAAAATTCTTTTAAACATGTTTCTTTTTTTTAACTAAATAAAAAAAAGAGTAACTTATAGTATTAATTTTTATAATATTAAAATCTTTTTATAAGTTTATTATATAGTTATTTAATAAATGTTTATAATTTAAAATATTAGCTAAAAAAAATAAAAAAGTTAAGTAGTTATTTTAATAAAATTAATAAAAAGAATATAGTTAAAGTTACTATAAGTATTAAGTTTATAGAACTTAAGCTATTTTTAAATATACAAGTAGTAAAAACTAAGCTTTTATTAAAAAAAATAGTAATAATAGAAACTAAATAAGTAAATACTTACTTTAATTTATAAAGTTTTTATAAAAAACTTTTATACTTTTTTAGTAGCAAGTTTTTTATTTAACTAAAATATTTATAAGTAATTTATTACTTGCTTTTAAAGTCAAGAGTTAAAAAGTAAAATTTCTAAGAATTTTAATAAATTTTAAGTTATTTATTTTATAGAAAGTTAGTAATATAATATAATATTATAAAAGTACTACATATAAAAAATTAAAAGCTTATAAATAAGTATTAATTAATTATTACATATAATACTAAGTAATAGTTTAAAATATTATATAAAAAAAACAAAACAAGTTATAAGTAAAACTATTTAAAAGTAGAGTTTATATATTAGTATACAGCTAATACGTAAACACATAATAAAAAAAATTTATAAAAAAAGCTTTTTTAAAAAGCTTTTATAAAGTATTATAAATAATTACTATAATAGTTTCTACATTTTAAAACTTTAAAAACTACTTATTTAATAACTTTAAAATATTAATATAGTATTATTTTAAGCTTAAATATATTATACTTTAATTTTTTTTATTTTATTATAATATAATTATAGAAATATATATTATTAAAAATAATTTTAAATATAAATACTTTATAGTTACTTTAAAAGCTTAAGCTTTAATATTAAAAGTACTAAACTAGGTCTAAAAAAGCTACTTTATAAAAATTTAAATACTAAATAAAAAATTATAATAAACTTATTAACTTTAATAATTTATAAGTATAGTATAATAATTTACTTTTATATTATTTAATATAACAAAATTTTAAAATATTTAAAAAAAAATATACTTTTAAAAGTAAAATATAATAAAATAAAGTAAATTTAATTAAACTATTATACCAAATAGTTAATTAATATTATACTAATTATTCTATTAAGTTTATTTTACTAGTATATTAAAGTTTTTATAAAATTAAGTTTATAGTATATTACTTTGTTATTATGTTAATATAGTATAATAATAATTTTTTTTTTTAAATATTTAAGTTATTAAATACTTTAATTTTAATCTAAATTATAAATAAGTATTTAAAACTAAATTTTTAGTACATTATTTATTTATTATACTAACGTAATAATATAATAAAATTGGAATAAAAAGCTTTATATTAAAAATATTTAAGTTACTTAAGGTTTCGATTTTAATTTAAATTATAAGGTATTAAGAAATAAAGTAAATTACTTAAGAAATACGTAAATAAAAGTCTAAAACTAGACTTTTAGTATATTATTTTTTTTATTACATTAACGTAATAATATAATATAATTAAAATTAAATATTTGTAATAAAATATTTAAAACTTATAAAACTTTAATTTTTAATTTAAATTATATATTATTAATAAATTGAAATTTTATAATTTTAAAGCTTTCAGAATTTTAAAAACTTAAACTATATTAAAAACAATTTTTAGTATACTATTTATTTATTATAACAATATTATATTATAATTTTATTTATATTTTTAAAATTATAATACAAATATTTAAGTTTTATGAAACTTTAATTTTTTATTTATAGTTTATAGTATTAAGAAATTTAATATAAAGTTAAACTTAATAAAATTTTTAATTCTTTTTTTATATAAAATATAAAGTAAAACTTTATACTAATTTTTTACTTAACTTTTAAGTCTTTTATATTAAAGCTAATTTAGCTTTTATAATATATAATATAAAAGATTTAAGTTTTTAAAATAACTTCATAGCTTAATAAATTAGTATTACGTAATAATTACTTAATACAAATTTAATAGTAGTTGTATCTAGTATATAAAAAGCCAAATTTAAGATTTTATAAACTATTATTAATATTTAAGAAAGTTATTAAAGAGTTAAGTTTTTTTGGTAAAAGTAATCTACTTACCTAAGTAGCCTACTTACCCATGAAATACGTTAAAGTTAAATAATAAAAGGTTATATACTTTATAAGTTATTTAGTTAAAAAAAATTTTAAAAAGTTTTAAGTAAAGATTATACTAGAATTTTCTAGCTATATATTAAAGTATTATAGATATTAATATATAGCTTTATATTGAACGGTATTAAATAAGAGCGTTGAAGGAACTAAAAAACTCCTTAGAGACATTTCTCTATTTGTACTAAATGAAGATAAATCTACGCGATAATAGTTCATGGTAAAAAACAGGTTTCTAGAAATAGTAGCATTTCTCTTCTCTAGAGGAGCACTAGGGCCTGTCCAGGATTGCAAAAAATTAACTGTTCTTTATCTGGTAACCAAAGGTAATGTTGGAGAGATTGTCAGCGTTCTTATCGAAAAAGGGGCAGAAATAACTTCTTTAAATAAGCTTAGACGAACGCTATTTTCTTACGCTGCCCAATAAGGATCTGCTACGATAAAGTAATCATCTCTAGACATTATTTGAAATAGAGATATTTGTAGATGTTAGTAAGCGTAGTAACATTATAATCTTTGTTACTAATCCTAAGAGGCATGCCGCAGGTTACACAAGCACATCTGTAACAGTTAGCTCCATATATCACAACGCAGGATATCTAGTTTGACGTGCCTATCCCAGCTATATATTGTCCACTAGACTCTTTTTCTTTCTTTTTCTTTCTTAAAATCTACCGTAAGGGCACTTGGTCAGTGTTCTACATGGATGGACTATCAATACCCGTAATCTATATTCATCTACGTCCATCCATCCATAATAATCCATGGATAAAATCGACTTCGATTACCTAGCCTTTCGTCTATAATTTCTTTATTCCGGCCTTTTTGGTAAATCTATGACGCCCGAAATCGTCAATTATAGCCGAGTTTTTGATACTCGAACAGCCTCACAAAGATGTCCTCAGCTATTATCCCATCCCAGTACTGGGGACGTGCTCCAATTGAGCTCAGATTTCCGAGGCTATCGCATATGGCCATTGATATACTCTCAATTCCAGCCATGAGCTCTGAACCTGAGCCAATTTTCAGCTCGGCAGGAGTAGTTCTCACAAATCGACGAGCAAGCCTTAACGAGAAGATTGTTGAGGCATCTCTTTGCCTTGCAAATTGGGAGAGAAACGGCTTTATTACTATAGGAGAGCATGAACAGGAAGTTCAAGGATCTCAGGAAGCTTTTGATGTCGACAAAGATGTAGAGATGGCACTTGATGCTACCCTGAGCGACGAGCTTGTAATTTCCAGCCGGCTATTTGAAGTGGAGGACGACAGCAGCGACGACTAGGATAGTTCTGAATCAGCAAATTTGCATAATATCGTTGAGTTATGGTGTAATTCTAATAGATTGTTTACGTTATAGTGCGATATCAATGGATATTTCAACCAATTTTTTAACTTCAGCACGTAATCCCGTCAATTCACCTCCAATGCCCTTGATATAGTCGCAAGATTAACCTTTTCCTACCAGTTGACATCTACCTTGGGTGAGATTTAATAATAAAATTAATCAGCAGTAGCGAGTCCATAGATAGTCCATGGATCATGGATGGATGGTGGATGGATATCCATCCCTCCATGTAGAACACTGCACCCGGTGAAGTCCAATGGTTTGAGCCGTCTTTATAGTTGTACCTAAGAGCGCAAAAGAGAAATGGGGTCTGCCATGATAAACGTAGTAAAACCCCAGCAAAATACAAGTTTGTACAAATGCGACGGAGCTCTAGTCCATCAAATCTGTCACCTGAGACCCGGCACTTCTTATCAATAACAGCCCCCATCCTCGCCTATCCCCGCCTGGATAGTCTGTGTCTATCCCATTTTTTTGTCACCTATACCACGCACCCATACTGAGCACAGTCAATAAAAGTACAAGGAAGGTTGTTTGTAATCGGTAGGCGAGGCCATCCTCGACAGACCTGAATCTGGTACGGGATTTTGGCTCGTAGACGACTAAGGAGAACCTATAAACTGCATCGAAACACTTTGCAAGAACAATACGCATTACGTCGGTGGGTGGTAAGGAGTACCCCAAAATGGAGCATATCAGTCGTCTCTTATTAAGATCTTGCCTAGATATTAGGGGATTGACGCAGGTGTCGCCGCTAGGTATGACAGAGACTGTTCCTTTCTCGATGTACTAGCTACTAAATCGGCAAATGTGTGGGGTTGGTGGCGAAATGAGTTCCTGTCTATGGCCATTAGGTGCAACCTTTCTCTCATGGCCCTTGTAGCCTTGTGGGGGGATGGTCACATGCTACTATATACGTGATCTAGGGCTTCTAGTGACCTTTTCCGTAGGAATTAGGACGGTGTCCCTATGGGGAGTAAATACACCCTTTACATACATGGACTATACGCGAGTACCTACGCATAGATTTTGTCTTTATCGACTCTACTCTGTTACCACAAACCCTACTTGCTTTTAGGAGCCTCATAGGACCTTGACAGGACGTCGATTCATTCGCATGCTCTCTTTGTTCAAGCGGCTTGCCCTTTTCTTATTCCGAACTCTTTCTGTCCTGTGATATAAGCCTCAGCCGCTTGAGTGATTCCAGTATCATCTAAATCCTCGTGGAGTGTAATAGCGCCGTAACCCCCAAGAGAGCAATATGCGAATAACCCCCAGGATAGTGCAGAAGCTGCCAGGTAAGTGACTGCGACCTATCGAAGATTGTCAGTTCGCTGTTGACAATTCCTAGTTAAACAGACAGACCTACATAGATGTTGGGGCCCCACTTCTCTTTGTTGACCAACGGCGTGCACACAACGACTGTCAGCCCAATGAAATAGCAAAGAAACGAGTACCCGAAGAACATCATAGGACACTGCCATGTGAAGATCAGCTTCCAGCTGAGCTGCCATTGTTGTAAGTATTCTTGAGCAGCTTCATCAGAGTTGCGAGGTCGAGACGGGCATTCTACAAGAAGCTGATTGAGATGGCGTTTGATTTTTTTTGAAGAGGCAGCCAGCGGATCCTCTGGGAGGTCGCCGATGAGGGTAAGCAGCGAGATTTGCTGTGCTGCAATGAGGATCCCACAGACGGATGTCATAAGGGAGACATACCAGAACGCAGATGCGACCCAATATGAGTCCTGGATACTGGGCCACGAAAAGGAGGCAGTGACGATCGCGGTAACAGCGATACCCTGCCGAAGCTGTCAGCTTTCCGAATGTCTCCACGGACAGCTTTATATGTGGATGGATATACCGCGACAGAAACGAATATTAATTCATCTTTTTTTCGAGTTCGCCAGCCGGATAGTAAAGAGTGAAGTTTCTCTCGGTCTGGTGAATTACATTCTATTCCCCTTGCTGCATGTTCTAGAATCTCTGCCGCTGGCTTGAGCGTGTTGTAAGTAAAAAAGCGGTGGTAGGGCAGCGTGATTAGCTGAACGAGCCCCCTAAATACCAGGTCTAGCACTGTCTTCCCAACATTTCGAGGCATTGGTATATGCTGGCTTCGGTCGGTTTGAAGGCAGATGAGAAAAGATTGTCCCGGGGACGTTCAATTTACGGTTCGGCGTGTTTCGTGTGAGAAATCGGTATGAAACCGTGGAAAGAAGTTGGAATATGGCTTCGAGATCAATTTCCGAGGCTCACGCACGTCTCATAGAAGACAGGATTGCGCCGTGAGTGCCAACCGGCACATAGCTAGCGTGTTCTTCCATTGGGACACTACTTTATCATTAACGTGCATGTGGCTGAGGGATGCGGCCTAGGCTGGGCTGGCAGCAGTCCACTAGTCGCCGACGAGGCTCAGGATTTGCCAATCATTTCCTCACAGAACCACATATGCAGAACAAAAGTCAGGCTATCTTGTCGCCGAACTCCTTCCTACCGTGCGGGAATTGCACATGTCGTAAAATTTATTGGATCGCTATGACAATCCTCACTACTTTCAGCAAGCCACATCATGTTGACTATCCCCGCTCAGCTCCGCCATTTTCTGCAGGCTCACTGGAAATCGGATCAACCTTTTTTTGGTGGGCATAGAGAGCGCTTGCTCAAAGGCCTGAAGGCAGCTCATTGGCAGCTCAAGGCACACAGCCGATAACTGTTAATGGAATGTGGTTGTATATTGTCTGTCGCTCGCTTCGGCTGGACGAGCTCAACGAAAATAAGATATTTGGCGGGTGCTTATTAGCAGGAAGACTCTCGCCTTCAACCGAGATTTCGACTGCCTCATTAAGCAGAATTTCCTCATGCTGGGCGTGATGCCAGACTGTAATATGGTCCGGAATAAGATCGTTACTTTCAAAGATGGGGCAGAAGGAACCCCGCCACCGGCTTGCAGCTCGCCGCTGCTGGCTGTTGGGCGTGAAGTCAGGGCGATGGAAACTTTCCATTAACGCGCCAACCGCACCACAACCGTATCACCTACTGCCTCCGCTTGGCGGATGCGATCATCTATCTAGGGAGTCCCATCAAGAGAAATTGGGATACGAAAACCACCTGGCATGCGACTATCTGGGTCGCAGTTAGGCCTAAAACTGGCCTTATCCAGCCAGCCAACGTGGACGCGTCCTAATCGTACGCTAGAAGACTCTGGGACCGCAGCGTATTCCTCTTCTTTTTGTCTGTGCCATCGACGTGCCATCGAACTGTAGTGTCCAAAGTGTTTGGGAACACATTCTCGAATATGCGTGCAAGGTCCTTATCTACCATCTGGACGTTCATATTGTCTATGACTTTCCCGACGAGGGGTGCTGTTCCCGACTTCATGGTTGGTTCTAAAGCTATCCTCTGCTAAAGGTTAAAGGGACAAAGCAAGTGAAATGATGCCGGGTAGCAGTGCGGCTGGGAAGGATGGGCGTGTCGAAGTGGCACAGGAAGGCGAGGCTCAGCGGAGAAAAATAGTTATCATGACTTTGCCGTTCCTTCAATTGCAGGTGACATTAAATACATTCAGGTCGCAGTTGTGGAGGAGGGTGGATTGATGCTTGGCACCTGCCTTATTAAATTATCATCGCCAGGTGGCTTTCGGAACGTGTTCCGCCCCACGCGATGCTCTTCTAAACGCGTCGCAACTGAACACAATCATTCTTCCATCAAGTCTATAACTTGCATTATCAAAAGCTGCCTGTATGACTCAATCGAGAGTCGAAAATCTTCCACCCATTTTTCTAATTCCCTCATCGATGCCATCCGACACGCACAGCCTGGGACACAACTCCAAACGCGCTTGCTTCCGACCTAACTGCCATATCCGCGCCCAGTACAAGTAATCATGGATCCTAACCGTGTAATCTACATCATTCGTCGTTGGATATGGCGTTTTAGGTATCTGTCTTCCTAATAATTCACACAGAGGCTCCCAGCCATCCTGCGATTTAAACTCCAGTAACCTTCACTTGGGAGCTACATCACGCATATGTTTGTAATGCTCGATGTAAATCTCACGAAGTGCTTCGCGACCTTCAGGATTCCTTTGTTCATGCATTACGATGTTCCAGGCCAAGGAACTATATGGACCCCACAGCACCTAAGTCACTTTCTCAGCCATAAGAAAAATCTTGAGGACGTATCTACGACATATCAGGTCGATTGCGAACAGCAAAGGTAACGTCTTCCAGTGCGGAATTTGGAAGGAAGTCTTGTTCATTGATGCCAGCCACGATTCAGTGTCCTGATTCGTGAGTATCACCTTATCGTGGAATACATGGACAAGAATTCGTTGACGAAGAGTATGCTTGGGAGGTCCTCGAACACCTACCATCTATCATTAGCTCTCTGGCTCAATCTGGTGAATATCGGACAGTACCTCGTATTCTCCCAGGGACTTTTCGAAGTCCTTGCGGGTGAAAGGATTCCTTAGCCAAAGAACTTGGCCTTGAACGCCTCGTACCAAAATTGTAAATGGTGCTCTCCGCGGCGTATCAGAGCCTCCGACATGTGGTAAGGTCAAAATCCAGGGTCATGAGAGCGTTTTTCAACACTTCCGAACGGTTAGCAAATAGAGCTTGATCACGATCTCCACTAAAGGTAACGGACGCAATGTTCCTGAAACTCTTGTTAGTCTCCTTATTTGAATGCAAATTATGGAGCTTCACCCTGTCCCACTAAAGCCGAAGCATGGAACCTGCTACTGCTTTGGCCTTTTTCGATGTGCAGGTACACTCTAAGAGTAGAAAATTTTTAACAACAATCCAAACTACTTTATGAAGGACATATAGCAGCTTAGCTCTAAAAAACTATTAAACGAAATTATAAAGACGTTTACATAAAAAGTTTTTAGTAGTATAGTATTTAGAGCTTAAAATACTATTTAAGTTATTTTTCTAATTTAAATTCTTATAAACATTTATTATACTATTAATAAACTAGCTAAAATTATTTTTTAGTTAGTTAAATAAGTAGTATCATTTAAAATAAAAGTATATTAATACTAAACTAGTACTCTTTAGATTTTAAAAATATATACTTAAAAACAAATTTAAATATAATTTTATTATAAACAAAAAATGCAACACTAGCTTTATTTTTTAATTATTAACAAAATATATACTAGTTTATAAATAGTTTTTAGTTTAGGTAGTAAAAAAAACATGTATATTATAATTAATTAAGTTTAGTAAAATAATTTAAAAAAAAGTACAAATAATTTTATATTGAATAAAAATTATTTTATAAAAAAATTAAGTTTAAAATATAAATAACTACTTTTAATGTTTATTTGTAAATAAAAATTTAAATAATATATTTATTAAATTATTTTAAGAATTAATAATAATATACTAAAAAAGTTAATTTTAATATTATTATAATAATAGGCTTAGTCTTCACGTGTTATAGTATAAATATAGGTTAATAGAATAAATTAGCTCCATTTTAGCTATACTAAGATAAGAAGAAAAAAAGTATAAAAAGGGCTTACCTTTAAATAAAGTAGTATATAGCTTAAGTATAAATGTTACAAGTTGCTAACTTACTAACGTAAATTTACTGGCAATAAGCCGTCTAACTACTTATGTAACACTCAGCAGTTCCCTCACTTCCGGATCGGATAGCTTGTTAGACTTAGTGGAAGTTGGTTGACTCAGTAGAGGGTAAGAAGGAAGTAATACGGTAAGTTGAGGTTCAACAGGATAGTATTGAACTATTTCACTTGAGGTGTGAATCTCAATTTTAGAGTAACTACGAAGAATTAAAAGTAATCGTGAACCGTCTAACGCCTCATACTTATAGTAGATCCTCCGTGCGTACATTGTATACCAGTGTTCAGTATGTTGGATACTGCTAGAGGCTGCTAGAGATGCTAGAGGTTCTACCTTTCTCTATCTTCTCTATCTGCCAAGCCTTGTCTGCTCACGTGGATGGTCGCTCCTAATCTACTGGCATGGTTCCGTATCTCTGCCCTCGCTTCTTGGCCTGTGCCTTAGCCTGTGCCAATGCGTCCCGTGCTTACTTACAATTCTTCCTTTCAAGCTCGAACATATGTTTCTATTCTAAGGCTTTATTGGCTGTTGCTGCTAATTCCTTTAGTTCCTCGGGTGCAGTTGCTTTACTGTTACTGTTTGTAACATTATCCCCCTCTTCTAAGTCTTTGTCTTGGAAGATAGTTTCTCCCTTCTATAAGCAGTATAAAGGTAGCAGGTCTTCCGTTCTGTGTTCCAGACTGTAAGACCCTTGACTTCCTTTCTTTCCTGCCCAGCCTTCCCACGATGACACGTCCTGAGTCGTCTCTAATACGTGCTCGCTGTTTAGCTTCTCGGATCCGTAACGAACCCCATCACATGCTGACACCCTGTTTGAACTGTTCCCGCCGAGGCGACGATTGCCTGGTGAACTTGAGTTCTGGTCATTGTTCAGCCTGTAATGATCGCGGTGTGAAGTGTGACTTAGTAGTCTCTTAGCCGGAATAGGATTGTCTTAATCGTGATAAGGAAAAACTCTGTCGTTAACTTGACGCTCTTAAGGATTAATGCTCTGAGCTCTGTGCTTGAGAGTTACGACTTCGTCGTGAGCTTATAAAAGTCGATTCCAAGGAGAAAGAGATGTTTGATCGAGAGATAGCTTCCATTCGTGAAATCCAGGCTCTTGAAGAGGCTGAAGCTTGTTCTTAGGGTCAAGAAACTCGTACACTGCAACCCGCAGTGCCGGCCTCCTCCTAACCTGCTTTACCTTCCCTTTCCTTTAGTTTAGATTAGAACTTGCTGCAGTCGTCCTTTCTGTGGGATATAGTCCTTATTGGTTTGTCTAATGGTACTGGTCAATTAGCTCTGAACTGTTTCTCAGGTTTCTGATTGGTTCCCACGTATCATCTTTAGGTCTGTAACCCTTTTATCTGATTAAATATTTCCACTAACGCCTGAACTGCTGGTAGTCTAAAATCCGTTAGACTTCATACTCGGTAGTGTCTTCCTTGAGTTTAAGTCGTGTTTGTAGTTTAGCATTCGGTGGTGCTGGTTCTAATTTTGAAACATGGAAAACTAGGTGGATTCTGGTATCCTTAGGTAGTTGTAGTTCATAGTTCACAGGTCCTGTTTGTCTTTTAACCTTAAATAGTCCTAATTTGATGTGATCCAGTTTTTTTGATGGTTGTTTCATCTCTAAATTTTTTTATAGTAGGAAAACCCTATCCCCCTCTCTAAAGGTTGGTCTCTTAACTCTAGATTTATCTTTCTGCTGTTTGCTGAGAACTCCTTTCTGGGTGATTTTTCCTGCTATTTCTTGATGAAGTTGTTGTAATTCGTCGACTTTTATCCTTACTGATTCTGATATCTTGTCTAGAATCCGTGGTTCTCGATAAGCCGTAGGCTTATAGCTGTAATTCGTAAAGAATGGTGATTTCCCTATGGTTGATGACTTTGCAGAGTTGTATGCAAACTCGGCTATTGGTAGTAAGTTAATCCAATTATCTTATTATTCGTTAACGTACATTCGTAGATATTGTTCTAGTGTCTGATTTATCCATTCTATTTGTCCATCCGTCTGTAGGTGAAATGCTGTTAAGAGGTGATGTTCGGCCCCTAGCTTTCCTATGAACGTTTTCCAGAATGTTGATGTGAACAATTTGTCTCTGTCTGTGATGAATTCTCATGGCAATCCATGTCATGCTATCAACAGTTTGATAAGTATGGTTGCTAATTTATCCGCTTTAATTTCTATATATATTGGTTTAAAGTATGCGTACTTTATAAGTTGGTCTACTATAACTAGTATCATGTCGTACTATTAGCCTCTGAAGGTGGTTATTGTCAGTATTCCCGTGATAAAGTCTATTATGACTGATTCCTATGGTAGGTCTGGTAAAGGAATTGGTTACATAAGTCTATATTCCTTATGTCTTAACGCCTTATTCTTTCTGCATTCGATGCATTCTGAAAGAATGTCTCTAACCTTTTTCTATATCCTAGGGATCTAAAAGTGTCTGTTGATTCGTTCTACAGTTTTTTCAATTCCTTAATGTCTGTGCATTTCAGCCGAGTGTTGGTCCTTAATAAGCTTAGTCTATAATACGTCTGGTACATAGATTATTCCTTAATCCAGATTCTAATATAGCTGTCTATTGTTGAATTCCCTTATTCATTTTTCCCAAGTGTTTTCGATAATAACTACTGTCTTAACATCTATTTGTAAGCTTCCTAGAGATCTATCTGGTCTTTATCTTAGTATTATATTATAAATTTCCGGTATATTCTTTATGTAATCTGCTTGTTAACTGAGTGCATTAGCCACTATATTTTCTCTTCCTAACTTATAAAGTATTTAAAAGTCAAATGTGGAAACTAATTCCTACTATTTAACTTATTATTAATTTAACTTCTTTATTATTGTAAATGCCGTTAGATTCTTATAGTTTGAATATATAATAATTTAGTGCTTAGCTCCTTCTAAGTAATGTCTTTATTTCTTAAATACTTAAACTATTGCCAGTAATTTCTTATTATGAATATCGTAGTTCAATTTAGCAGTTATAAGTTTATAAGATAGGAAGTCTACTAGATACTTATGCCTATTATTCTATACTTGTAGTAGGATAGCTCCTGTAGCTCTATCTAATACATCCGCATATATCTCCGTTTAAAGTCATGAATTAAATATTTTTAATATTAGTAGTTATTAGAATATCTCTTTTAGCGTTATAAAAGCGTTCTCTTTATATTATTCCTACTTAAATTACTAATCTTTCTTTAGTAATTCCGTTAAAGGCGCTGTGATTTTTAAGTAGTCTCTAATAAATTATCTACAGAAACCCGTGAATCTGAGAAAAGAATAAACTTCTTTTATATTCATTAGTGTTAGCTAAGATAGAATATCTTTAGCTTTATCTAAGTTAACTACTATTCCGTCTTAGGATACTAAGTATCCTAAGAACTTAACTTTAGTTCTATGGAATATACATTTCTCTATCTGAATATATAACTTGTGTTTCTTGAGCTTTTATAATACTATTTTAGTATACTTAATGTGTTTTTCTAGCATTCTATTTATATATACAAGCATGTTATCAAAATATGCTATTATAAATACGTCTAGGTATTCCCTTAGCATATGATTAATAATTGTCTAGAATATTACTAGTGCGTTTATAAGTCCTATTAGCATAACTAAGTATTTAAATAGTCTGTATCTTATTTTAAATGCTGTCATCCATTCGTGTTCTTTAGCTATTTATATTTAGTAGTATTTATTCTTAATATTAAAAAGGCTAAACTATTTAGCTCCTCTAAGTTTATCTATAAGTTCTAATATTAACAGTATTAGATAACGATTCTTTATTATGGCTTTATTTAGGTGTCTGTAGTTAATATATAACTATAGTTTACTATTTTTCTTTAGTATAAAGAGCATTAGTAATGCTATCTTACTTTAACTAGTTTATATTTATTCTTTTTATTAATTTTCTTACAAGAATTTCCGCAATTCTTCCTGTTGGTATATGGGTACTTGATATAATAGTCTTAGTTTTAAATCCGTTCTTTCTTTAAGCGTGATCTTATAGTCCTAGTTCTAGTATTCTAGTAACTAGTCTTTAGCTTTTTTAAAAAACTATTCTCTAAATTCTTCTTAATATTCATCTGGTATAATAAATGTGGTATTATAAAGTATTACTTTCTTTATCTATATTATAGCTCTTATTTATCACTATCTATAGTAGTTATTCTTAATTTCTATGGTTTTCTTTCTCTAATTAATGGTTGAGTTCTATTATGCTAGCTAGTTCTATCTTAAGATAAAATCCTTACTACCTAGATTTATGATTTTAATGCGGCAGTTATCTGTGTAACCTACTACCCTAATAGTTATATTCTTTATTTTAAGATTAATTAGACCTTTTTTAAATGCTGCTGGACTATTGTTTATGTGTTTTACTTATATAGGTTTATCTAAAACTCTAGTTAGTATCTAGTATCTTTATATTTATTTATTTAATATAAGTATTTTACTAGCCCTACTGTCTATAAGCGCTAGTGTTTAATTACTATTAATATATATATTTATATATAACTTATTTTTATAGTTCCTCTAGTTTAGTTATGTGTATATAATTAATATGTTGTTTCTAATCTTTAGTTCTTAGCCCTCTAGTAGCTTAATTATAGTCTACTAGTTTTCTAGTTTTTTATCTATAGCTGACTTCTAAGTGGTAGTTACTTCTTTAGTATTTCTTCTTTAGGTCTGTAGATTAGATATCTCTAGAGTTAACATACTTTCTTATTAAGTATTTTATATATATTTCTGGTTTATTCTCTATGATCCTAACATTTCCATCCTAAGAAACATTCTTAATATATAAGTTTTTTATGTGAGTCTATAGCTAACTATTTTTCTTAGTAGTATTTAGTTTAGTGTTATCAGCATCCTATCTAGCATTTATTTTAAGATAGTTATTTATATTTATCTAAATTTAGGTCCTGTAATTTGTTTTCTAAATTTGTGTAAACTAGTTCTTATTACAGGTCAAGTTCTTTTTTTATTTATTAGTTATTATAATACTTTTCTTATCTTTAGTCCTTTAACACGTATGGCGTGTTTATTCTATTTATAGTCTTTTCCTATATAGTTAAAAGCTATATATATCTAGTATTTTTTTCTTATTATTTTATTTACAGCGTTGTTATCCAGTACTTATAGTATTAATAAAGAGTTTTCTTTTTCCTTTTTATTCTAATTCT
This sequence comes from Zopfia rhizophila CBS 207.26, assembly GCA_010093925.1. Taxonomy (NCBI): domain Eukaryota; kingdom Fungi; phylum Ascomycota; class Dothideomycetes; family Zopfiaceae; genus Zopfia; species Zopfia rhizophila. The sequence continues at coordinate 19,556 of ML994700.1, forward strand.
ATTCTACTTCTAGGTGTCCGATAGGGTGGTAGTACGTTATATTAGTTATAACTAGTATAGGTATTTATTATTAGATCTTATTTATTTATATAGCTAGTTTTTATCTACTTAGTCCTTTATACTATTTATTTTCTATTAACTATAATACTTATTAGTATTTATATATCCCGTCTCTTAAGGTAATCTTTTAGTGTTTGGTAATATAGTATTCCTTTTAATAATACTTTAATTTATATATCCAACAGTGTCCTTAGTGTACGTGCTGTATAATTATTATAGATATTAGCTTCTTACCTTTTATTATCTCTTAATTCTTTTTTTATTTAAATTTCTAATTTTCTTTATGAAATGGTCTACCTCCCTTTTCTATAATCTTATAGAACTTTTATTTTTCTTTTGCGGTTTCTGCGCCGTGTTGTTGTACTACTACTTTTTATATTATAATAATCATGTCTTTAGGTTATTCTGCTAGATGATTTTTGATTTTCTAATATAATAATTTATATTTCTAATTAAGGTATATATAACTCCCACAAACCCAGCATTACTTCTTTTAGATTCTTTTTTTAATTATTTCTTTAGTTACTATGTCTTGTGCTTATTCTACTTGGACTATTACTACCTTAATTTTCTTTAGTACCCTAGTCTAAACATAAGTCTTCTTAATATCTAATTATTGTTGTTTATAATCCTTGATAAAGTATCTCTATTTTCTATATCCTAAATAGGCTTTATGTGTATAGCGTTTTATTTATTTTTTAGCCCGCTTTCCTTACCTATTCCCTATAGATATTTTCTTAATATTAATGTCTATTAGGTTATAGGTTTAGTTATCTTTTCTATTTCTTTTAAGTATATAGATTACTAATCTCTCTTATACCTTTTTTTTCTATTCTTATTAGTACTAATAGTTGTTAATAGTTACTACTTATTTAATAATTTCTAATAAGGTACTTGGCCGTTTTCCTTTAGAAATTTTATCCTTAATTCTATCTTTTAGTTCTTTATAGTATATTATAACTAATAGTTAGTCTACTTAATTAAGTTATAATTAGATTTATTTAAATTCCGTAGTATAGTTAGCTGCTAACGTATATTACTTAAGTTATTAGAGTTTTTAAATTACTTTAGTTTCCTTATTAATTTCTCTGAAAATAATAATTATTTCTTACTTAAAACGTTTATAACTTCTAAAAGCTTATTGTATGTTGCTGTTACAGTTAGCTAATTCTACTACTTCTAAGTTTAAGTCTTTATTAGTAAGATAGTTTCTTACTAGTAGTTTAAACTATTATATAGCCTTACCTATTATATTTATACCAGCTACCAGAATCCAATCCTAATTAGTTAGAAATAACTTTTAGTTAAATTAATAGTAGAGGTTTATTATTACTATAAAAGTCTTAAGTTTATCTTAATTACTGTTAAACTTCTTAAGAGATTATATCTTGGCTATTTCTCTCTTTTAGATTACTATAGCGTTTTATTTAGCCTTAACCTGCTATTATAAATTTACTAAAGTATTACATAACTTTATAATAGCTGCTTTTTATTCCTAGATAACTTATTATACACTCTTTACTTCTCTGGATATACTTTTAGTTATAGATAAAGGTTTTACTATAACTTTCTCTTCACTACTACTCTCTAATAATAAGTAAAGTTCTTGTTTGTCCTTATAGTAAGTTATTATAAACTCTTAATAATTAGTTATTAGAATTCTATCTAACGGTTCTTTCTAACCTTTTGAGGTGGTAGTTATAATATTATAAGTTACTAACTTACTAATATAAATTTACTAGTAATAAGCTGTCTAACTGTTTATATAATACTTAGTAGTTCCCTTACTTCCGGATTAGATAGCTTATTAGACTTAGTAGAAGTTAGTTAACTCAGTAAAGAGTAAGAAGAAAGTAATATAATAAATTAAAGTTTAATAGAATAATATTAAACTATTTCACTTAAGATATAAATCTCAATTTTAGAGTAACTATAAAGAATTAAAAGTAATTATAAACTATCTAATGCCTTATACTTATAGTAGATCCTCCGTGCGTATATTATATACTAGTGTTTAGTATATTAGATACTACTAGAAGTTACTAAAGATACTAGAGATTCTATCTTTCTCTATTTTTTCTATCTACTAAGCCTTATCTGCTCACGTGGATAATTGCTTCTAATTTACTAGTATAGTTTTATATCTTTATTTTTACTTCTTAGCCTGTGCTTTAGCCTATACTAATATATCCCATACCTACTTACAATTCTTCCTTTTAAGCTTAAATATATGTTTCTATTCTAAGGCTTTATTAGCTATTGCTGCTAATTTCTTTAGTTTCTTAAGTACAGTTACCTTACTATTACCGTTTGTAATAATAAACTAGTTATATTCTAAGCTCTATACTAAATTATAGCTAGTATAGCTAGTTATAATATTATGTAATTTATAGTAAATAAAGCAAGCAGCACCGTCACAACTATTTATATTTAATTTTAACTTTATACTTATATTTAAAATTTTACTTAAAATCTAGTATTTATAATGTTAAAAAATATACTAAAATATTAGTATATAAAAATAAAGTATATTAACTAATATATAAATTTAATTAATTACTTTATATTAAAAACTATTATAAAAATTTTTAAAAAAGATTTTTATAACTTTTTTTTATATTACATATTTGTATATTAACTTTATACTAGTATATAAGTATTTACTTTAAATATATTTATTTATAATTTAATATATTTGTTTATAATTTAATTTATTTGTTTATAATTTAATTTACTTGTTTACAATTTAATTTAATTTATTTATATGTATTATTTCAATTCAGTATTTAGTATTATACTTAGTAATTAATTTTTTTCTTAAGAACTTAACTTTTTATTTATAGTGCTATTATAATATTATATTATATTACATTTTTATACTATAATTACTTTACTTAAATTAAATATGTTTATAGCTAACTTTATAACTTTAATAAAAAAAAGCTTACTATAATATAAAAGTCTTTTTTTTTAAATTTTATAAAATTAGTAAGTTATATTTTAATATAAATAAAATATTTTTAAATAATATTTTTTCATGTTATAAAAATATTACGTGTAGAAAGTTAAAAGCTTAATAAAAGCATTAATTAATTACTATATATAATACTAAGTAATAGTTTAAAATTTTATGTAAAAAAAAAATATAAATAAAAATATTTAAAAGTAAAGTCCATATACTAACACGTAACTAATATATAAATATATAAAAAAAAAGTTTATAAAAAAAGCTTTATTAAAAGGTTTTATAAAGTATTATAAATAGTTACTATATTAGTACTTTTTTTTAAATTTAAGCTTTTATAAAAAGTATTTATATTAAGTATTAAGTTTATATTAGTTTAGGTTTTTAAAGTAAAATTCTTTTATAATAGCTATATTTTAAAAGTTGTTTATAGGTTTTTATGTTAGATTATTACATTTAGTGTATTTAACTAAGTATTTATAGTATTTTTACTTATAGTTTAAGTATAGTTTTTTAATTTATTTAATATAGTATTTAGTTTTTCTATTAACTTTAATAAACTTAAGTAGTAAGTTTTACTAGCTTAGAAAGTATTTAGATTTAAACATAATAGGCTAAAGTAATAATATATAAAAAACTAAATATATATTTAAAAATTCAAAAAGTTCAAGTTAGTATATATATAGAGAAACTATTTAAAAGATATAATATTTTCTTAAAATCTTTAAGTTTAGCTTCTAAAATAGTTATTTTATTTAAATATTTTATATATTAAACTAAACTATATTCTTTATTTAGTAGTTAAAAGTAAATAATTATTTTTAGTTTATATACTTTTTTTAAAGTTTAAACTTAATTTTTTTTTTAAAAAAATTAGTTATTAAATATTAGCTATTTTTTCCATTATATAATTAGTTTCTATAGCTTGTAGTACTTAGTACAAATATTTTTAAGTTTTTATAAAGAGTGTAAAACTCATTTAAAAGTATTAACTTATATTAACTAAAAATAAAGAAACTTTTATATATTTAAATATAGTATTATTAGCTTTCACTATATTAAAAGTAGTTAGTTTATTTAGTTATTTTACTAGTAGTTTATATATACACGTAAAATTTACTTTATTATACTATTAGCTTTTTCTATTTAGCTTTTAGTTTTTAGATAATAAATAAAAAACCATTAAAGTTTAATTTATAGTTATTTATAAAGTTTGTTGTAAAAAGTAAAAATAAATTATATTTTTTAGTATAATATAATTATTTTTAAAAGACTATAGTTTACTTATATATAATAGTAAAAAAAGTAAGTTATAACTAAAGTAGTTATTTTACTATAAAAAATTAGATGTTAGTATTTTATAAAGTAGTTTATTACTATTATAATATTAATATAGCTTTTAAAATCTAAAAACTTAGTAACAAAATTTATAAAAATATTCTTTTATTTAATTTTTTTAAATATTTTTTTTTTTTAAAAAAAGCTATAACGTATTCGATAAGTGAGTGGGTTAGACAAGCGAGTGGGTTACTCCACTAAGTTTCAACTACTTTGTAGATAAACAACAACTCAACACGAACAGCTATTGCTATAATATTTGACTAGTAGATAGCTATCCTATTCTTTAGCCTTTTTACAAGTTCTTATAGTATGTCCAGTTTCTCTACAGTGTCCACAGCGCCTTTGCTTTGGCACGTCAACTCTAGCACTCTTCCTGCTCTGGCACGTTTCGACCTCAGTTTGCGCATCAACGCCTGCTTGAGCAATTATCTTTGAGCCTTCTGCCTTTGTTAACGTTCCTCGCTTCTGAATTCGCTTCTTTTAGCGCTTCTTGCGTTGTGTTGCAGCCTTATTTGCCTTTTGAAGCTTGGTAACCTCTGAGCGTAGCAAGACGGCTTCATGCATCATCAGCTCAGCACCCTTTGTAAGCCGATGAATTGACTCAAAAATGTGTGTAGGCGAGCTATTTTGATGCTGCTGAATCTGGCTACGAATTAAAGCATTTTGAGACCCTAATTCAGTAGCAGTTTTAGGTGTTTTTGACTCCCAAATGGTGTCCTCTACTACAGGAGGGGATGGCGTCCGAAGCTGAACATCAAGCTTTGAGAGTACAGCATCTGGGTCGAATGGAACTAAGCCAGCACCTTGAAAGCCTGCACGGATGTTGCTTTCTGTAAACGTGGCTTGATAGGCTGCTTTAAACGCTGGTAGGAACTCAAGCTTCGTGACGTGGTAAATGTAGTTGCGAATGAGATCCTCAACTTAGCGCCCATACATATCTATCAGAGGTGAAAAACAGCCCACATCAAGTGGCTGAAGTAGATGCGACGAATGAGATGGCATGTAAAGCGTAATAATGTTCTTCTCTTTGTAAAGTTGCTGAAATTCAAGTGAATCATGGCTCTCATGGCCATTGATTATTAGCAGACGACGTGCGCCTACTGTACGACCCTTTGTATACTTGTTAAAGTACTATAGCCACTCAATACCAAGCTCATTATTTGTCCAGCTATTATCGCTTAATGAAATAACCCAATCTGGTGGTATATCGTTGCCCTCGTACCATGCAGAATGGTGGTACGTGCCTGCAAAGATGATGAATGGTGGGATTGCCCATCCTTGAGCGTTGATACCCTGGATCACCGTAACCCACTCGCGATTGCCTGGCTGCACTGCTTTACGCTGATTACGTCTGTCAGAGCCTGTAACAACCTTGCCGCCTGAAATAACGCCTATCTGGAAGCCAGTCTTGTTAAAGTTGTAGATGTCTTCTTTAGTGATGCCGTGCTTCTCAATCATGCGCTGTACGCGGTCAAACTAAGGCTTAATAATCTCAGAATCCTCGCATAAAGCTCTCTGGTAGTCGTATCTTCGATTGTATACCATTTTGACTTCTGGAGTTCGCCGTACAAAGTTCTCTGGCTACTTGATACCAACCTGGCTAGCAGAGCGCGTAGCAAGTAGTTGATCAGCCATATCTCTTACAGCACCGAGCCTGGGAGGAAACCCTCGTGAATCTAGGTCGAGTACATGTTAAATAATAACTGATTCCTCTAGCTTAGTGAGCTTCTTTGAATTGGGCTTGTAATCGCGTCGTGAGGTGGTTCCAGCGCGTCGTCGTTGAAGCGTCGCTAGAGGGACATTATATACCACTGCAGCTTGTCGCTCACTTTGTAATTAGCTTTTCTCAATTGCTAAGATGGCTAAGGATAGCCTGCCTTCGGTATAAATTGATTGAGGGTTGCTTTGTTGTTGCATCGCGCTTGAAAGTTGGTAGGTCGCGTTTTCTGGTAAGGTGACCCACTCGCTTGTCCGACCCACTCGCTTATCAAATACGTTAATACTTTTTACAAAAAGCTTTAAATTTTTAGTAGGTATAATAATAAAATATATATTAATATATTATTTTAAATATTTAAAACTAGTAGTATTTATAGTATAAATTTTTAAATTTTTTTATAACTTAAATAGTTACTAGTAAAAAAAATATGTGTAATTTAAAAAAGTTTAATTTTAAATTTATTATATTAGGTATTATTAGTTAGTTATAATAATATAACTAACTTTTTTAGTTTTTATATTTACTTAAAAAAATTTCTTAAAGTAACAAGTTTTATTTTATATTAGTAATAGAGTTTTCTAAATAAACTTATTATTTAAATATTTATTTTAGTTAAGTTAAATTTTAATATATTATTAAATAGTTTTAAATAAAAAAGTATTTGTTATTAAACTTTATAAACTTTTTCTTAAATTAAAGTATTTTATATGTAATAAATTAAAGTATTTTATATGTAATAAATTAAAGTATTTTATATGTAATAAATAAAAGTTTTTTTTATGTAATAAATAAAAGTTTTTTTTATTTACTTAGTTAGTATATAATTATAAGGTTAAATAAAAATAAGTATATAGTTTAATAAGCTTATTAGTAGTTTAACTACTTTATAGTAGGAAAGTATTATAAATTTTTATAGCTACTTAATATCTAAATTAAAAAGATAGCATTTTTTACTTTAAGATTTTATTATTTAAAATAACGTATACTAGCTAGTAATTTTTTATTATAAATTTTATAGTTATATTTACTAGAATTTGACTTTTTAAAAAATTAAGTAATAGGTTTTAATTTTTTTTAATTTTTTTTTTCAAAAAAGTGCACTAATAGTTACCTAGTTTAAGAAATTAACTTATATAATAATTAGTAGTTTTAAGTTAAAATATTAAAGAATTAAAATAGTTATAAATATAAGTTTTAGAGTTTTAAATACTTTCTAATAAGTGTTATTAAATTTAAATTAAGTGGTTTTTTTATTAAAACTATAAGTAGAGCCATAATATAAAAAAATTATTAATAAATTATTAGTAAAAATTAGTAAATTCTAAAAATACTTTTATATACTTTATATTATAAAAGTTTTTTTAAATTAAGAATATTTTTTACTTTATTTAAATTTATACTAATTCTTTTAGTAGAAATAACGTACTTAAAAAACATAACCTATTTTTAGTAAAATTTACATTTATTAATATTAAGTTATAAACTAGGCTTTTTTAAAGCTTTTAAAATCTATTTTATATATTACTAGTATTTTTATAAAAGGTTGCTATAAATTAAAATATTGTTAATATAAGCTATATAAAATATATTAAAGTATAACTAAAAAACGTTATTTATATAATATTAGAAAGTACTTAGTATATTAGTTAGTATAAAAAGACTTATAAAATACTTAAATAAGTTATATTTAGTTTAAAAAATAGTTAACTATTTATCTTTTTTTATAATATAAAAGTAGTATAAAACTAAAATAATATTAAGTTTTATAAAGTACTTTACCTTACTAAAGTATAATAAAGTTTTTTAAATTAATAAAATTAGATAATAGTTTTTAATAGTAATAGTATTTAGAGCTTAATAGCTAATATAAAATTAAAAACTTTTATTTAATTTTTTTTTATAAAAATTTTAAAAAAAATTTTAAAAAAAAATTACTTTAATAAATTTTTTAGTAAGGTGTTTATTAAAATATTTTCTAAAAACCTTAAGTTTATTTTGAAACATTCTATAAAAAAAAGACTAAATTTAAGTTATTTTTCTTTTTTAAAAATAATCTTATAATTGTATAATTAGTATTTAAGTAATTTACTAACTTTTTTTATGTAAAAACATTTTAAAAATATTATAGGATTTTTCTAAAACTTTTATAAATAAGTTAGTATAAGTTTTTATAACTAGAACTTTATTAATATTAATTATTAAAATAGTAAAAATTTTGGGTTTATATTTTTAAGTAAGCTAAGTAAGAAATACTACTTTTATTAAGTAAATATTTATATTTAAATTAAGTTTAAGTTTTTAGTACAACTTTTTTAATAAATCTTTTATTAAAAAGTTCATAAAACCTTAAAAAAGGCCTTTTTATAAAGTTTTTATTTAATTTAGTATTAGATTTAAGTACGTAGTTAAATATAAATTTAGTTTTTAAATAAAAATCATTTAAAAAATAGTTTATTAAAAAGTTTTTTAAGTAAATATTAGGTTTTTATAATTAATAGTTTATTTTAGCTAACTAGTTATTATGTTGTATTTAAGTAGTTAATAGTAACTTTAAAAAGTAAATTTAAAAGTAAAGTAAGTAAATAGTATTAAAGTAAAAGTTTTTTAATAAAAACTTTACTAAAAAGATTTTTAAGTAGCTAGTAAATTTCTTTAAAAATGTTAAAAATTAAAATAAGTACAAGTAATAAGTTTAGTAATAAAAAGTATTAAAAAATAGTTTTTACATATTATAGTTAACATTAACTTTATATTTTTTTTATTTAAAATTAGCTAAAAATTAATTTATAGTTTTCTATAACTATTATATAAAAATAAATCTTTTTAATATAATTTATGCAGTAAAAAGTTATACTAATAGTATATAAAATATAACCTTTTTTTAAGTTATTTTCTATTAAAACTAGTAGAATATAAAACGTATAAAAGTAATAAAAAATAAAGTTTCTAAATGCTAACTAAAAATCTACTAATATAACTTATATTAGTTACTTTAATATTAATTAAAATAGTAATAAAGTAAAATATACTATTTTATTAAATAGTATATAAAACATTTATTTAATAATTTTCAAAGCTAGTTATTAAGTAAAAAGTTTATAAGTTAATAAAAATCTAATATTAAAAGTATTTTAAAAAACAAGTTATTTTTAAAAGAAAACTTTTAATAAATTAAGTTTAAATTACTAGTTAAGTTTCTAACTACAGAATTTATTAAAACTAAATAAAAATAAGTAATATAATTATTAAAAAGCATTCTTTTAAAAGTAAACTATTAAATTAAAGTTTAAGTAAAAAAAAATTAAGTAATTTTAAATAAAGTAACTATACTTACTATATTTAAAATTAAGATTTTCTTAAACATATTTTTTTTTTGTTAAATAGAAAAAAGTATAACTTATAATATTAATTTTTATAATATTAAAGTTTTTTATAGTATAGTTTTTGGTTTTATAATTAAGTAAGATAAATTATATTATTTTTTTTAAAGCTAATATAAAATTATTATTATAATATTTACTAATTATATGTGTATATTTAATAAAATTATTAGAAATATTAACTAATTATATGTATATATTTAATAAATTTATTAGAAATATTAACTTTAATTAAAGTATAGTAAAAGTTAAAGTAAAGAGCTTTTATTAAGTATATAATTAAAATAAAGTTATTTTATTTAACTTCTTAAGTATATTTATAAAATTTTTAAAAAAAAAGCTTTAGTTTTTTTAGTTTATATAAACTAACTTTTATTATAAAGTAGTTTTTTAGTTTAAATTTTTATAAGTACTTTTAAGTAAGTTTACTAAACTCTATATAGTATTTAATTAAAATAATTTTACTAAATTAAAAGTTTTTTTTATAAATAGCTTCTAGTATAGTAAAAAAAAGCTTATTTAGTTAAGTACTAATTCTTATTTTTTATAAACTTATTATATAGTTATTTAATAAATGTTTGTAATTTAAAATATTAGCTAAAAAAAAGTAGAAAAGTTAAGTAGTTATTTTAATAAAGTTAGTAAAAAGAATATAGTTAAAATTACTATAAGTGTTAAGTTTATAAAACTTAAGCTATTTTTAAATATACTAACGTATTTAATAAGCGAGCGGCGTGGACAAGCGAGGGGCTTACCTTAAAACTCACTAAAAAATCAAGAATTCGCACATGAATATCTCAACAACCACTTGATAATAAATTCTAGAAATTTAATAGGTAATTGATAGTACTTTGAAATAGAAGTCATTAAATTTTCAAGTATTAGCAATTAATATTTATTGAGATCGTATTATTTTGGCCCCCAAATTTACTTTTTCTTAAATATCTTAATAACGATTAATTGATAGCACTTAAAATTTCAATAGCTTCTATTTCAAAGTGCTATCAATTATCTATTAGATTTCTAGAATTTATTATCAAGTGGTTGTTGAGATATTCACGTGCGAATTCTTGATTTTTTGGTGAGTTTTGAGGTGAGCCACTCACCTGTCCACACCACTCGCTTATCAAATACGTTATAATTTTAAAATTAAAAGTCTTTTTTAAGATAGCTTTTAATAAATCTTCTATATTAGTAAAATTTAGTATAAACATAAAATGTAAAAAATTTACTTTAGAAGCTATTATATTTAATAATTTTTTGTTTTGTGTTGAATTCTGAATATATTTATTGAGTACCGGGAAAATTTGCAAATAAAGCAAATATGCGAATAAATGCCAATATTGATTTGTCTTATTGGCCAATATGAATATTGAGATCTATGCTAATCGTTATACCGCGACTCTAACTGTATCTAGCTTTCACCAATCAATTTAGGGTCCAGACCCCTATAGATACTGGATTGCTGCGTAGCTGCATACAGCCCAAGGCTTTCGACTGCCACAGGAATGAAGTTTAGCAACTGCGAACGACCGCTGTCTCACAGCCTTATGGCCTAGATCACCCGCCAAATTAAAGCCCAAAGACTGTTCGGTATTGCATCTTCGCTACCTCGGCTGGCTGGCGTCGGCAAGGCGAAGATGGGATGAAAGAAAAAGTGCAGAGCCCTTACAGTTGCTTATTCTTTAAAGGAAGATTCGTTTTCCGATTAATTCGGGCCAAAAAACACCGAATCCTCGGCTCAAAGAAGACTTCCACTTAGCAAGTAAAATTTAGGCTATAAGTGAATCATGTACTCTGGAGTCGGGTTTTCGGGACAATGGAGGCCGATCAGCTTCTCCACTTTCTGAATTGTCCTTGCAGTACTTGGAGAGATAAACTACCTCTTATGATTCCTGCGCGGTACAGTAGAGAGCTGTTGAAATTTTGATTTACGTCATTCCATCTAAATAAATCAAATCCTTTCAATCTTATTACCCTTCGTCTCCCATAATTGCCTATATTCCAACCGGATATAATTGACCCGAGCAGTGGTCTAGCCGCTTGACATAGGCATACCAAAATCACAACTCTTAAATCATGGCATCTCCTAGACGGTTCTATACCATCGGTCATTTCAACACACGCGTCCTTGTCTATGATGAGGTTCTCCTACCTGCTTTCTCTTGTTGTTTGTCTGGGATCTATCGTCTTTGGGTCACGGACAACACTAAAGAGATCTGTGAATGGAACTTCTCCGACCATTGATCTGGGCTACGCAAAATACGAAGGGGTAGCTCTCGATGCGGGAGTTAATCAATTTCTTGGTATGCGTTACGCCGCAAAACCAACCGAAAACTTAAGATGGCGAGCACCAGAAGACCCAGACAGACAGGAGGAGACTCAAGACGCCTCCAGCGTAAGTCTACTCCTTTCAGAGTGTGATTGGCCGGGAATCGAAGAGCTAACTAAGATCGCAATAGTTTGGAGCTATTTGTCTAGGGACTAGTCAGAACGCAGGTAGCACAGTGAACGAAGATTGCCTCTTCATAAATGTGTTCACACCTTCAAACGCTACAGCTGAATCAAAATTACCAGTCTGGTTCTATATTCAAGGTGGAGGCTATGCTATGAATTCAAACGCTAACTATAACGGTACCGATGTTGTCGTAAAGTCCGATTATGGCCTGGTTCTTGTCAACTTTAACTATCGTGTTGGGGCTCTCGGCTTCTTGGCGAGCGAGAAGGTCAGACAGAACGGTGAATTGAATGTTGGGCTCCTTGACCAGCGCAAGGGTCTGCATTGGGTGCAAAAGTACATTCATTTGGTAAGAAGCACCTCCATTCCTTGGCGCCATATGCTGCAATTAGCTGACATGATCTTAGTTTGGAGGCGATCCAAATCACGTGGTTATCCATGGAGCGTCAGCAGGTGGTGGCTCCGTGGCTTTCCATCTCACAGCATACGGCGCGCGCAACGATGGCCTCTTCGTAGGAGCGGTGCCGGAATCTCCATTCTTCCCGCAGCATCGAACAGTTGCTGACTCAGAACTCCAATTCGACCGCTTTGTAAACGACACAGGCTGCGCAGAAGCTGCCGATGCAATGGGGTGCCTCCGGTCTAAAGACATTGATACGATCCAAGCGGCGAACGTGCCATCACCGTCCCTTAGAACGTCTGAATATTCGTTGTGGTACTTCCTGCCCTGCATCGACGATGACTTCTCCCGAGATCACTTGTATTCTCTCTTCCAACAAGGCAAATTCGTCAAAGTCCCCGTTATGGTAGCAGGCGACACGGACGAGGGTTCTTTTTTTGCGCCAAATGCTTCTAGTCCAGCGGAAGTGTCGACGTTCTTGCGCACCTATTATCCCAAGCTGACCGATAGTGACCTAGAGGCGATCAATAATGTCTACCCGCTTATGCCACCTCTCCCATTACACGCTGCGTATTTTCCTTCCGCTTCTGCTGCATACGGGGATGCCACATTTACGTGTGGAGGATTGCTCCTCTCGGAGTCCGTCGCCCATTATGTTTCACCAAATGAAATATGGAACTACAGATATAACGTCCAGGAACCGGCCTCCGTGGCGGCAGGATTAGGTGTTCCACATACCTCCGAAACTCCCGCAATTTTTGGCGTGGGTTATGCTGGTGGGGTTGGAACGTCGTTGGAGACGACAAACGCTGGGATTGTTCCTGTTGTCATGGACTACTACATCAGCTTTGTGAAGACTTTGGATCCGAACAGTCTGAAAAACTCGGTAGCTCCGCACTGGGGTAGCTTCGGACATGGAAACGGGAAGAGGCTCAAGATAGAGACAAATGATACCCGAATGGAGATTATTCCGCAGCGTCTTAAGCAGCGTTGCAAGCTATGGTGGAACTTGGCAAGAACGATGGAACAGTAGGATGTTTCTAGGTCGAAACAAGTGTTTTGTGATAGTCTTAATCTCGAAACTATTCTTCATAAAGTAAACAATTTGATACTTATTCGATCGATGTTCTCATCCTCACTAGCTAACCTCGTTAATATATTTGGGCGGGAAAAACCTGTGAGGCAAAGTCAGTTCCAGGTGACAAAGAGGGAAGATAGGACATAAGCAGGCGCTGCGGATACAGATGGTGCACTTATTCCCTTGTTAGTGGTCTGGCCGAGAGTTAGCCTCAGTCGATATCGCATTTCCCCAAGCGGCACTTCTCCAAATCCATCTTTTGGCTTTACAATAGCTTGAACTAGCATAATGCACCGCACTTTTCTTTGAGTATAACGCAATACAACTCCATCTCTAGATTAGTTATACTTCAAATCTATGGGTTTTTAAAAAGTAGTTCTGCAGCAATTGTACCTATGTATTTTTTATGCTGAGCGGTACCGAGATTTCTAGGTCTCGCGACAGCTACATGTGAAACACTCGTAATTCCCTTGGGATTGACTTACCAAGGTGAACTCTCCTTTTACCTTTCCATCCCCGAATGAGGCCAATTTCTCTCATAGAAGTCGATAATTACGCCTTACGGGACCGTCCCGGTACCCTAATCTGGGGAGAAATATTAGGATAATGGGCTACCCATCGCGACACAGCGTATATCCAATATCAATTTCGGCAGCCGTCAATGAGGCCTGTCCTTTATCGCATTGAGTGCTACTAGGGAAACGCCGAGTAAACCCACTCAGCTCCGAAGGAAGATTAAAGTCGTTAAATGCGTTATATGTGCGCCCGAAAGAAATAGACACAGATTGCCAATATTCAGTAGATAATAGCAGCAATGCCAGGCTCGTCTAAAGAAATGTACTTGCCAAGCTTGAATCTAGCCCCAACTCGCTTATATATCTTGTCGAACCGGGCGGCCGTTGAGCTGGTAGGTGTGACTAACAGAACATAGTGTCTCTTATTCTGATTCATTTTCCCATCCTTAGACCTAGCAACAATAACACACTGAAGCCGCTGTCCATCGGAAACCCTCCTCTCAGTATCGTATACGAGCTTGACTTCATCGACTTTCCTCCCCGCCACACGGAAGTCTCCCACCGTAGCCGCCAACGCCGTCTCGGCATCCTGGTGGGCTGAGTCTACCTGGCCGTTGTCGCCGCGGGTCCCCGGTGGGCGAATTTCGTTCTTCTCCTAGTTGGCTGTCTGGAAGAGCGGATCTTCATAATCGATACCCTCTTTATACGCCATCCACGACCAGGTTGGACTTTGATATTACACTCAACGGGAAAGACGATGGGGGTCAGGCTAGCTTTGTCCTCGCCGCGCTGCCAGAGCAAGCTACGATGGAAGAGGCGGCCGTCCGGAAAATCGTCGAAGATACCGTACCCGTCTTTTGTGTGAAAGCCTTTCTGAAGTCGTTTCTCCAGGCTAGCTATGGTAATTAGTCTATCGGTTCATATATTTATGTATAGATTTTTAGTATATAAGTTTTTTCTTGAAAAAAATTATTGTGTAATATATTTTAAAAAAATTTATATAATTCTTTAAACAATTAATTTTAAATTTATAAATTTATTAGTTTAATATTTTAATATTAATATTTTTAAATAACATATAATGTATATATTAAGTTTATTATAGTATTACAATACTTTTAATTAAGTTAATATAATTTATAATAATACTTTATTAAGTTAAAAATATTCTATTATTATACTTAATTTTCAATTCTATTTTTAATATACAATATATAATATAATATAAATACCTAGTTTTTAATATTTAAATTTTATTAAATTATTTTAACTAATAAACTTTAGGAAATTTTTTTATTATATATTAATACTTTTTTACTATAAATACTTAGTATAAAATATTGTATTTTTTAATTTTTTTAAAGTTAATATAATAATACCTTAATAAGCTATATTTATAATTTTTTTTACAAAATAAGTTTAACTAATTTAAATATATTATTTTAGATAATCGAAGTTTATATCTAAAATAAAAGTTAAGTAAGTTGCTACCTAAAGAAGTGTATTCAAAAAATACAATGTACTTCTATACGGAAACCTACAACTTAGCGAAAAATTTCTGAATGACAGGCACGTGACTTAGCAATTCAATCCCAACCGCAACCCAAAGCCTCGAATCTAGTCCGTTGCCCGAAACGTAACAAACTCTATGTAGGCGTCTGTAACTGCACCCATGTCCAACTCTGGATTGTGAGCCTCCTTCAGCCGGATTCTCTAAGTCGTGAATGGACCGATCGCGGCATTTTCTGGCCCGACCGTACCCCCTTCAAGGAATACGTTCGACTCCAGTGAAGTCACCACCCATGCCATCTGTCATTGTGCCAACATCTGAAGTGCAGTCGGCAAAAGCCTTGATCTTGGAAGTGTTGTATTGGAACGGCATCTTCAACACGTCATGCTCGAAGTTAAACTGCTTGCCGTTGGAATCCAGAAACGTATCGGAAACCGTGTGTTGGATATCAACGATGATCAGCTGTCGGGTCGAGCTATCCGACTTGATATCCGCGCCAATGACACAAAATCGCACCTGGTGAGCCTGACATGCCCCTTCCCAAGGAATATGATCGAGGTCTTTAGATCGAAAGACAGGCATAGCCCGTACGTCTTCGTGTTTCATCCAGTTACGACGTCCAGAGTCCCTACAGGCTGCTTAGGGAATTCAGCTCGATCGTGCTGAGAGCGTAAAGCAGGCCACAGCCACCTGGGGTGGGCGGCCATTTGCTTGGTAAATACGTAGTTAAATATTCCATTCGTTCATTTTACGCCTCGTACAGTCTATCTTGAGCTTCCTGCAGATTTGCATAGTCGCTATATTGACCTAACTCCATGGATGGCTTTTGTTCGATCACACCCCAGAACTGCGCTGCGCGGGCGGCGTAGTTCAAGCTCTGCATGACTAAAATTCAGTGGTCTTGGACAGCTTTCTTCAGCCAATGATAAACGACTGGCAGGCCAGAAGTCTCTTGGTGTTTGATAATGTTGTCACCCTCATCCCCTATCTGGCTGAGGTAATAGTCTTTGTTTGCGTATGCGACCCGGAGAAGTTGGAGTGCCCCGTTGTGGGTTAAGACTACATTGTTCCTCTCAAGAAATGTCAGCTTGAAGTCCTCCAGCGCATCTGTGAGGGATATGCAATCGAATTCTGGAATAGCTCTTCTAAATCCAGTCAGAATCTGGTCAAGATTCTGCTAGGTAACAAAGATTTTCAAGGCCCCTGGCTCGTCTGGGTTAATGCTTCCATCCTGCTCTTCGCTAAAGAACTCCCTGAGGTTTTTCAACCCGTCTTCTTTGCAACGGATCAGTTGCTGGAGAATAAATTCTTTCTGTACGCCGGTGCCTTCTTCACCCTGAACCGTTTGAGAGAGCTTAAAACCGGTGCTTAAACCCTCTGCACCTTCGTAAATTCCAGATGGGACCATACATATTGAGGCAACTGCGTCCAAGATGGTTTGGGGATCAAAGTTTTTGTTCCTTTGGATGGCGTCTTCAACATCCTCAAACTTGTTCTTTACATCCGCACGCTTCTTTTCGATGTACGGCTGCAACGCTCGGATTCGCGAAGCATAGCCTTGGAGGATGCCAGATGGTCCTTCCAGTTGATCGATCCGGATTGTTTCAGTAGCAAGAGCTTTGTCATTATACTGTTGTCTCGCAATTGGCTCCTCGGACGCTTCTTGTTTACCTGTCAGTGCTTGTTCATATCGTGAAAACTTTTCCTCCAGCTCTTTAAATCGCACAAGCATGTCACTGATATCCTTGTAATAAAACCTGAAGGATAACCTTGGGGTCCATTGCGGGGCATGCCCGAACATATCGAAGCCCAGTGACATCTGTTTCAGCTTGCTGACAGCTTGGTCGTACATTGACTCGAGCTGTTTTGCCGGTTCGTCTTTCGGCGAGATCAGTAATTTCCACCCTGCACTCTCCTCCGCATACGCTTTTGCTAGATTTGAGTCAATGTTGTCCTTGTCCTTGATAGCTGTAGTGAACCCTAGCCGTCTGATCAGTTTGGAGCAATACAACTTGGCTTTCTTCATTTGAGCAAGGTCGTTGGAGAAGTGGAGGGCGTCTGCCAAGTTCAGCAACATTTGGCACTGCTCAGGAAAAGCGCAGACAATTTCTGGACTCAGATCCCGCTTCTGCCCGTCGAAATTCAAGGCGGTGATAGTTCTGGTACCTTTTTGGCCCCCAATTCCTTTCACGGCGTAGCGACATGGGCCGATCATCGTGGGTCGACCGCCCTTTCCTTCAAGTTGTTAGCGATGTTTCAATTTCGATTACGTAGGAGAGGTGGAACTTACCTCTTGCTTCACACTCCCAGCGACAAATTGCAGGGTGTTCTGAATTCTAATTGTGCTCAATTGTATGGCGTTCTCCAGGCTCTCGAGAGTTTTCCAAAGTAGAAAGTGGATATTGTCTGAGGACACTAAACTTTGTGGGATAGCAACAAGGTCTGCGGCCATTGCTGACCCAAGTTTGGAGCCACCCCCCTTTCTTCATCCAATTCTGGATTGTTTTTGCCATTGAGCTGCAAATATCGATCCCCCCTGGTTACTGATGCTGGTGGGGACCGACTGGAAAGCCACTCGGCGATGGCTCTATCGCAAACGGTTGCTACTTTCCTGGTGCCCTCCGTGGGCTTCGGAGCCGTCACCGAGCAACCTTCGAGGGACACAAGAAGATGGAGAGAACTCGATTGATTGACAACTAAGTAGAGCTATCCTATATATAAATAACGAGTGGAATGTACTAGAAGGAGGATTTGTAAGCTTTATAACGATCGACAAGGGGATGAAACAATCGTGTTGCTCGGTTACAGGAGCAAAGCTGCTCGGTGGGCTATTCAGGAGTTCGCGCAATAATGCCAACAATGCTCTAGCAGAAGACATGTACTTGTTATAAAGCGAACACACGTATTTGCACTCAAGGGAAGCCTTTGGAAAATCCTCCAGCGTGGCTTCAATGTTCGGTATGAGTGTTTCCTGTGCCCCTTGAACTTGGTCAGGCCGGGGGAGTGTGATAGCACGAGCGAGTCCTGACCGGAGTGCGATGGAAAGGTGACCGTAGTAGATGCAAAGGTGTCCTAGGCGGAGAGAGATTGTCATGGAAGCCGAAAAGAGGGTATTAAGATTGAGAATACTGACCTCCGTTTCCTCCATTACCTCCGTTAGACTTTGAAGTGTCTTGAGGTTCCAGATTCACTTCACCTGGGGAACCGTCACCGCTATTAGCGAAAAGCCGCAGCCGTTCGATAACTGTGTCGTTCAGGTTTTCGACATAGAGCCATATGTTACCCCACGCTTGCCTGGACCTCCACTGACATCAATGGTTACCTCACAGCCCGGCAGGTATAAATCGGAGCAAAAGATCCCGATGTCCTTCCCCAGAAGTGACACCAGGTCTGTAGTGTTGGCATAACCGCGATAGGTAACCATTGGTACCTCGCGCCAAGGCAGGCAGAACTCAAGGCATCGACGCCACCATGGCATCATGAGTCATCGAAGAGTCATACTGTCATTTACTGCCTATTTGATTATTATGTATTTAATCAGTCATTACCTTTAGCATTCAATTAATTAACTAATGTTCAAGACAGTGTTTATGAGTACTTCCAGCTGCCAAGACCTGACCTCCTTCATCATGTAGTGATAGAAACCTTCTCGGGGTAGATGAGGCAGCTTTGGGCCGAGAAATTAAAGTCATTATCGATCTTAAATCCCCGGCTTTTGTCGTCGGCAATGCCTTGGATGCTGAGGATCAACTTTCTTGCTGTTGTGTTGTAGATGAAGATGTCACTCAGGCTGTCTATATTGGCGTGATCGGATGCACTCAGCTCCTTAGAAGACCCTTGCTCTCGGTTTCGCATTGTATTTGAGAGGATCGAGAGGGACAATTTCAAAGCAAGAGTTACCGTCTAACATGCACAGTTGATCAAGGCAGCTGAAGAAAGTTTAGGTGCTTGAGAGACGCATCCGATTTGGTATTCTTATATTAAAGAAACTAGATGAGTCGTACGCATTCTACACTTGTTCTCTCAGTAATATCGTAATGCTTTGAGAAGTTCTCATGCCACCCTAACTAACCTCGGTCACCTAACCGCAGCTATATCCAGCAGCAATCTACATCGCCTGAGGACGCTCACCAAAGGTGACACCAAGACGAATCCCCTTGGACAGAAAATTATGTTCTAATATATTTCTACATTATAATTTCTATATATCTTGCCTTAGTGTGTAAAGGTACGTTTCATTCATGTAATGCGCTCATGGTATAGTTAATTTAACTATTTAAAAGTAATATAACTATAGCTAATAATACTTTAAAAAAGTAGATAATATAATATAAGAATTATTTAACTTATTTTAGATTTTACGTACTATTATATAAATAAAGTTTTTAAATAGTAGTATTATATATAACTTAGTGAGTATTTACTTTTGTTTACTCTTAAAATTATTTCCTTTTTAGTTAATTATAAAAACACGTTATTTTATAAATATTATATTATTAATAGCTTTATTTAATTAATAATTTAAAATAGATCTTACTATAATATTCTTTTACTATTTTAATAATATTTTAAGTTATTTACTAATGTAAATTAATAATAATTAGTTTTTTTATTATAATAAAATTCATATATATAACTAAAATAAATTACTTAAGTATTTAGTTTTAAATATAATAAACTTACTATAAGTTAATAAATTTTTTATTTTATTTATTAAATTATATAATCTATTTGCTAAATAGTTTTTAAACTTTTTATAAAAAAAAAATTTAGTTTACAATTTCTTATAATTTATACTTTATAAACAAAAATAGTACTTTAATAGTAATTATTTTTCTATAATATATTACTTTTACTAGTATATAAAACTAGTTTTTATTATATATAATTGGTTTTTTTAGTATTAATTTACTACTAAACAAATTATTACTAACTTTTTAAAAATTAAAAAATATAAAATAAATAGTAATACTTATAGTTAAGTTTACTTATTTAGTTTATTTAAAATAATTTATAGCTTTTTTATAAAGTTCTTTTACTTACTTTATTAAAAAAAAGCTTATTTATATTTTTAATAAGTTATACTAAAACTTTTATTAGTTTTTTTAGTTTTTATAACTATTGTTATTAATACTATTATTACTATTATTAATTATATTACTATTTTTACTAATTATATTAATTTTAATATAATTATAAATTTTATAATTTTATTAATACTAATATAAAGAAAATTAATATATAAATATAACTACATTTTATATAATAAGTTTAATATTTTAACTTTTATAATTATATTAGTAATTAGTAATTAATTTTTATTATTAAGTACTTTAAAGCTATTAATATATTTTATATATAAATATTAATTACTAAGTATAGTAAAGCTTTTTTTTATTTAAATAAAAAAAGTTTTTAATTTAAAACTTTACTAAAATTATACTTAAAATTTCTGTGTTTTTATTAACTAAAAAATATAACATTAAGTATTTTAGTTTTAGTTATTTTATGCTAAAAAAATACTAAAGTTGTTTTTACACTTTTTATAACTAATATTATAAAACTTTAATTAATACTTATTTTATATAATTGTTTTTACATAACTTAAACTTTACTAGTATATATATAATACTTTATTAATAAATTTGCTTTTATTTTATAACTAATATAGTAATACTAAAAATACTACTACTAATAAAATAAACTATAGTACTTAAAAAGCTATATATTTATACTTAATTTCTTAAAAGCTTTATAACTATTTAGTATAAATATAAAGTTATATTACTTTTATACTCTTTTTTTACTATTTTATATTTTTATTATAAAACTTTATAATTTTACGTTTACTTTCTATACTTTAAAGCTTTTTAACTATATTATATAGTTTTTATTTTTATAATAGTAGTATATTATATTTCATAAGTGAGCTGCGCACCCAAGCGAGCTGCGCATCTTAGAATTCACCAAAATATCGAAATTTTCCACCTTAATATCTCAACAACCACTTATTGATAAATTCTAAAAATTGAAATTTGAGCTTTCATATACACATTACAGCTTTCATGAGAGTTGCATAAACATTGGTTGAGTAGTTTCTGAGATATAGCGATTTGGCTTCGTTTTGGCTCCTAAATCGCTATATCTCAGAAACTACTCAACCAATGTTTATGCAACTCTCATGAAAGCTGTAATGTGTATATGAAAGCTCAAATTTCAATTTTTAGAATTTATCAATAAGTGGTTGTTGAGATATTAAGGTGGAAAATTTCGATATTTTGGTGAATTCTAAGATACGCAGCTCGCTTGGGTGCGCAGCTCGCTTATAGAATATAATAATTATTTTTATTATTTACTAAATAAATTAAATAGTAATAATACTTTAATTTAAACCAAAGTTTAAAAGTACTACTATATTAAATAATAAAGTTTTATTTATATAATTTTTTTATTTTTAATAAAATTTTAAAAAGAACTAAAATAGTTTTTTATTAACTATTTTATATTAAAATTTTAAGCTAATTTAGTTTTTATAGTTAATATTTATATTTTAAAATATAGAACTAAATTTATTTATATAGTTAGTACTTATATTTTAAAATAGTATACTTAATAAGTTTTAGTTTTTTACTTTACTTATATTTTTTAATATAAGTTTATTGTATAACTTGCTACTACTTAACTTTTTTAAAAAATTTTTAAGTAATACTTTTTTAAATAGTTTTACTTTTAGCTTTATAAATTAATAACTAATTAAAAAGTTTATACCTACTTTAATAAGAATATAATAAAAACTTATAATACTTATAATACTTATAATACTTATAATAAATACTAGTTTAATATAAAACTTATAATTAAACAGTTCTTTATTTATTATAAAAATAAAATTAAGTTCTTAAAACTTAAAAATAGCTTTTATAATTTTAATTTTGTGTTTTTATTTAATTATAATAATAAAATAAACTTTAGCTTATAGTTTAAAAAGTTTTTAAAGCTTTTTTTTATAAAAAAATTATTAATTACTTCATTATATATTTTTATAAATATTTACTAATATTAAGGTACTTAATATAAAAATATAAAATATATTTGCTATTTTTTATATAATATTAATTTTTTTTTTAGTTTATAACCTTTTTAACTTTAGAACCTTAATATTATACTTTTTAAACTATTTTACTTTTTTAGTAATAATTATAAATATGTTAACTAATAAATGTAAAATAACTATTATATATAGTATTAAGTATTTTATTATTACTATATTTTTTATAACAAAATTATAATAGCTATAAAAATATTACTATTAATTAAAAAACTTAAAGCAGTGTTTTTAATAATAATTATATTAATAATAATTTACTTACTATTAATATAAGTAAACTATTTTTTTATTTACTTAATAAAAATAGGTTATAAATACTATATAAAAAAAGTTCAATTTATAACTAAACTATTAAAAGTTTAAATACTAATATAAATATGTTTTATAAAAATAATCGTAAAAATAGTAGTAAAAATAGTAATAAAAATAGTAATAAAAATAGTAGTAAAAATAGTAGTAAAAATGATAATAAAAATAATTCTAATTTTTAAGTTACTACAGTTTTAAATTTGGTTTTTAATATATAAAAGTTAAAAGTTTTAGTTTTACTATTTATAGTATTTATTTAATATTCTCTTTTGTTAAAGTTTAATTATAGTAAAGTAGTATTAAGTAAAGCTTTTTTAATATATTTTTAATAGTATAAAAAAGTATACAAAACTCTTATTAATAGTATATTAATTATAAATTTAATATTAAGTATATATTATTATATAAAATAGCTATAAAATATAATATTTGTACTTTTGTTACATAGTATTTAATATAATTATAAAAAAGTAAGTAAACTTAAAGTTTAATTTTTTAATATTAAAAATATCTAATAATTAAAATATCATTATACTTAAAGTTTAGAGTACTTTGTAAAAATAATAGTTTTTAATTTATAGTTATATTGAAATTAGTTATATATTTTACTAAAACTATTTATAAAATATTCTTTTTTTAAGTAAATAAAAGTAAGAGTTTTAAAGCTATAGTATATAATTTTATTTTATTATTTACTAAAACTAATATTTTTTAAATATTGTGACTAAAAGGTTTGAACTTATTTATTACTTTTTTTATAACTAATTATTATTAAAATAACTTAATGAAACTTTTTTTAATAAAATAAAAAAAATTTTACTTTTATTATTTTTATTATTATTGTTAAACTTTTAAAAATAAAGTACCTATTACTAAATTTAGTATTATTAATAGTTAGCATTATATTAAGTAGTAAAGTTATAGTAGTACTTATAACTATAGTATATACTACTACAAAAACATGTTAAATTCTAATAAAAAACTTTTTAATAAAAATAACTATAAAACTTTTACTAATTTACTAAGTTTTTAAGTATTATTAATAAAAGTTTACTTTTTTTATTTATTTATTTTAATATAACTTAAGACTTTAAGTATTTATATTTAATTTTAATTAAAATATAAATTCATTATTTTATAATAATATACTACTTAAAGTTTAAAAAAATATAAAGTAACTAAAGTACTAATTTACTACTTTTTAGTTATTAACTAAATTTCTATTATTTACTATAATAAAAATAAGTTATACTCTTAATTTTACTTTATATATAACTACTTTTAATTAAATTTATATTACTATATACTTTTAATAAAATAGTTTACTAATATTAATATTTAAAATATACAAATACTACTAGTATAATAGTATATAATAAAAAGTATACTATTAAGTTAAAAAGTAGTTTAAAAACCATAAAACTATAATTATTAAAATATTATTAAAACTTAATTTTAAGAAAAAATACTATACGTTTTTGTTATAAAAATAATAAAATAGTTTATTAGTAAGTAAAACTAGTTTACTTAAAAAGTAATTTATTTTCTTTTTAACTTACTTTTAGTTTATTATTTATACTAAGTACTTAAGGTTAATTATTAGCAAATAAAAATAACTAAATATATATTATTTTTTTAAAAAAAAGTAAAGAAAATAATAAAACATTTTATTATAACAAAAACATTTTTTAAATATATAAAAATTGTTGTAATATACTTTATTTTTTTTTAAAATTTCTTTTTAACTATTATTATATAAGTAATATAACAAAAACTGAAGTTAAGTTAAAAGTTTTAAATTTTATGCTTTATTATTAATTTAGTTATAATTTAATATAGTTTACTTATGTTAAATTTATACTTTATACTTTATTATTTATTTTAAAAAATAAGTAAAATATTTTTATTTTAAAGTAAAATATTTATTATATATAAAAAAATAATTAGTATTATAAGTTTTATTATACTTATAAAATAATTTTTATATAAGAAAAAACTACTTTCTTAAAAAAATTTTTTTTAACTTTAAAAGTATTAATAAAAAAGGAAAAAACTTAAGCTATTTTAAAAAGAATTAGCTATTTATTAACTAAGTATGTAAAATATATCTATTAATAATAAAAACTTAAAAAATTATTTTAAAAATTATGTAATAAATTAGTTTACTTAAATTAGTACTTACAAATTTAATGCTTTTATATACTAAAAGTAATATAAAGTTAATTATTTTACTAACTTTACTATTTAGGTTAAGAAAATATATAAAATTTTTACTAAAAATTAAAAGTTATTTAAAAAGTTTATTATTAACTACTATTAGTTAATTTTAAAAAAATTTTTATAGTAACTAGTAAACGTAAATAATTTTTTTTTTAAAAATATATATTATAAAATTTACTTTTATTAATATTAACAATTTAGTTATTATTTATAAATATTATTTACTAATAATTTAAAAAGTATTAATAAATTATGCTACTTATAATATTTTTTTAGTAAAATACTAAATATACTATTTTATATTTTAATAAAAAGTATAAAGTTTACTAAATTATTATTATAAACTATTTAGGCTTTTTAAGTTATACTTAAAAATATTAGTTTAAGTTAATTTATAGTATAAAGAAATTTTTTAGTTATTTAGGTTTTTTTTTAGTATTTTAAGTATTATTTTAACTAGAAATTTCCTTTAATTTTTATTATAAGTATAAAGCTAGTACGTAATACTTATATATTTTAAAATATAAATAAAATATTTAAATAATAGTTATATTAGTAGTTTAAAAAAAAAACCATTATTTTTAACATTATAATATAATAATAAAACTATAATTAAAAAGTATTTTATAATATATTAAACTATTTTTATATTAAAAAAGTTATAATTTAAACTTAGCTTTTATTTATTACTACAATTTAATTAATACTTTTTATAAATAATATTAATTTATTTTAAAATATAACTTATATTTATATTAAAAGAAACTAAGTTTAAAACCTAAACTACTACTAACTATAATATTTAGGCCAACTTATAATAGTTATTATAGCTAACTATAAATGTATAAAAACTAAAAAGTTTATTATAAAAAGTTGAAAACTTTTAGATTTTACTTTTTTTAAGTATTAACTTATAAATTATGTTTACAAATAATATATAAACAAATCTTTTTTATAAATAGTACTTTAAGTATGTTAAATAATATTATATAATTAACTAATACTATAAACCTTTTAGAAAAAAGTTTTTTAGTATTATTTATTGTTTTTAGTAATTATAAGAAATTATTACTATATAATACTTTAAGTAAAAGAAAAGTAGTAATAATGTTTTATTATTATTAATATTATTAGTATAAAAAGGTATTTATTTATAAACTTAGTTTTTTTAATAGTAGTTTATACTATTACTATTTATAAGTTTTAAAGTATTACTATTAAGTAAACTGTATTAAGTATTTTAAATAAAAAAGCTTTATTTTTAAGTTAATTCATATACTTATTTTATACCATAAAAGTTTTTAAAATATGCTATTTATAAATTCTTTTAACTTTTAAAAGTTAAAGTAAAATAAAAATAACATAATATATATAAAATAAGCTAATATTAATAAATAACTTTAATATCAAGTTATAGCTACTAACGCAAAGTTTAAATTTAAAGAAAACTAAATATATATATAATTTAATAAACTAATATTAACTAATAGTAACTAATATTTAAAAATATACTATATTATAAGTACTTTTATTTAAAACTATTAAGTAGCTTAATTTACGTTCTAACGTTTTTTTAGTATAAAATTATTATTATTTAAAAGCTAGTTAAGTAATTACTTAATATTACTTATATTAAAATTCTTAAAGTAAAACTTGTTAATAAAATTTCTAATTATATTAAACTAAAAAATACCTAAAAAACTAAAATATTTTAAAGTAAATAATAACTAAATTTTAAACTTAAAATAATAGTTATAAAATTATACTATAGTTACTACTACTATAATAATACATTTTAAATAGTTAAATAAGTTATAAAAAAAATAAAATTAAGTAGCTATTAATTAAATATTATAGTTTAAATTTAAACTGTAAATAATTTCTAATAGTTTTTTTTTTAGCTTTTATATATTTAT
The DNA here is from genome assembly GCA_010093925.1 of Zopfia rhizophila CBS 207.26. NCBI lineage: Eukaryota > Fungi > Ascomycota > Dothideomycetes > Zopfiaceae > Zopfia > Zopfia rhizophila. The sequence goes on from ML994700.1 coordinate 46,536, forward strand.
AACTTAAAGTAATATATTACATAGTTTTTACTACTAATATTATAATAATATAGTATATAAGTTTTTCTAATGTAGTAAGTATGTGTGTAATTTATATTAAAGTTTTAGTAATTATATAAAGTTATATAATAACTTACTAACATAATATTCTAATAATATAAAAATATAATAAAGTAATAGTTTAACTAATTTATTATATATATAATTTTAGAGAGTTGCTCTAAAATAAGAAAATTAGTATAAAAAAAAAAGCTATTTAAAAGCTAAAGAGAATGCCCTTTATATAGTAAAACTTTTTATTTATAATTTATTAATACTTAAGCTTATTATAGCTACTTAGCTTTTATTAACTTTAATTACTTATATTATACTTATAACTTTATATGTAAAATATTACGTATTTTTTTTACTATTAGCTTTATTAATTACTTTAATAATATTAGTTAAACGCTTTATTTTTTTACTTAGTTTTTTAAAGTATCTACTCTACTTTATTCTAGTATTATATTCTTATACGTGCTTTTTTACTAATAATTAATAATTTTCTTTTAGTTAGTTTACTACCTTTTAATTATAAATATTATTTATAATAAACCCTTACTTATTACTAACTATAATATTTGCTTTTTTTAAATTTTTAAATTAAAAGTTCTTTTACTTTAAGCTCTAAATATAAAAAAAATTAGTTTTTTTAGTAGTATTATATACACCTCTAAAACCTCTTTTTTCTTTTTATTCTAATAATACTTAAAGTTAAATTTTTAACTATTTACAATTATTATTTTATGAAACTAATTTAAGATTATAATTATTTTATACTAACTCTATGTAGTTTATATAAAAAAAGGTTTTTATTACTTTACAAATTTCTTATTTAATTATTATTTTAAGTATATTGTTATAGTATTAACTATTAATTTTATAATATATTATATGAAAACATAGGATTTACGTTTATGTATAATAAGACTTTTATTTATTTAGCCTAAACCTACCTTTTTTTATTTTTTTATTTAAATATTTTATATTATATAGCTAGTGTATATAGCATTAGCTTAAAAATCTAATATTTATTTATATAATATTTTTATTAAATACATATTAAGCTATAATATTATAGTTAAATTTTTTTTTACTATTATATACTATTTATTAGAGCTATGTAAAATATTTTTAAGTTTATAAAAAAAGTACATAACTTAATAACAAGTTCTAATAGTTAGATTTAATATTAGTAATTAAGAGAACTACTATTAAGACTAACGTTACTAGTAAATAAACTATTAACTATATTATAATTTTTAGTATAGTACTACGTTATAACTTCTAATATAATATTTCTTTATAATTTCTAGTATAGTACTACTTTATAATTTCTAGTATAATACTACTTTATAATTTAACTAATAATTTATTTATACTTATATATTTTTAAACACGCTAGTAATAATATTATTATTTAATATATTAATAACTATTTGTACTTCTATGCTTTTAAACACGCTGGTAATAATACTACTACTTAATATATTAATAACTATTTATATCTGTATGCTTTTAAATATGTTAGTAATAATACTACTATTTAATATATTAATAACTAACTTTATAAAAAAGCCTTTTTCTTAAGGCTTTAAAGACTTTTTAGTAAAAACTTTATTAGAATATCTTTATAAGAAATCTAAACTAAATATAAATATCTACTTATAAATCTATATAAACTAACCTATTCTAGTAATATTTACTATGTTTTAAATATATTTTAAACATGTTTTAAACTAAAAAATATGGAAAAAAAATTTTCTATTTTTTTCTCTCTACATTTACATTTACACTACACTTGAAAAGAGGGGAAAAAAAGAGAGAAAAGTCTTTCAAATCTTAAAACAAAACCTAGTAAAAGAAAATTTAAAGTAAATAAAAAATTACTCTAAAAAAATACTTAAAGCACTATAAGCTAAATTAATTGAAATAAAATAAATAAATATATACATCTTATAGCTTAAATAAGAATATAAAGTATAATTAAATAATAAAGCTAAGCTCTACTAAAAGCTAATAAGCTAGTAAATATAATAAAATAAAAAAACTTTTTATAATAGTGTTTATAAAGTAAAAATTTAATAAAAAACTAAAGTTAAGACTAAAGTACTATAAGCGAAACTAACTAAAATAAAGTAAATAAATATATATTTTACTACTAAATAAGAATATAAGTGTAGTTTAGATAATAAAGCTAAGCTCTACTAAAAGCTAATAAGTTAGTAAATATAATAAAATAAAGAGGCTTTATATAATAATATTTATAATATAAAATTTAAATAAAAGCAAAAGCTAGGCTTATAGTAAAAAAAAAAAATTTTATTAGTATATTAATTTATTTTTCTTTTATTTATTCTACTCTTTATAAAAGTTTAAGTTTAAAAAAGAAGTACTATTATAATATTAACTATTAATTTTATAATATATTATATAAAAATATAAAGTTTATGTTTGTATGTAGTAAGACTTTTATTTATTTAATTTAAACCTATCTTTTTTTTCTATTTTCTTTTTTATTTAAATGTTTTATATTCTATAGTAAGTGTATAAAGCATTAGCTTAAAAATCTAATATTTATTTATTTAGTATTTCTATTAAATACATGTTAAGCTATAATATACAGTAAATATTTTTATAAATACAATTTAATAGTTTTTGTTTAAAAGTTTAATAAATTTTTTACTAAAAAGTGTTAGTTTTAAAAGTAGTTAAAGTATACTTAAAACTTTAAGCTAAAAGTTTAATTTTATTAGTAATAACTATATAAGCAGCTTACTCTAGTTAATAATTATAAATATAAACTATTTACTTACAAGCTTGCTTTAATTAAGAAGATGTGAAATTTAGAAAAAAAAATTCTAAACTATTATAACTTATAATGGTTTTGTTTTCTACTTTTACTAATTTTTTTCTAAATATTTTCTTTAACTAAAAAGCTGTGTAGACTTTTTTTTTTTAGAATTTAGTATTACTAAATTCTTTAAGTAAAATTAATTAATTATTCTAAAATATTACTTTAAGTTCTTAATAAGTTTCTTGGTATTTTTTTTTAGTTTATAATTCTTTTATTTAACAAGGTATTTCTACTAATATTTAAATTATTATAGCTTTTAAATCTTTTTAACTTTATATTCTAACTAGTATAGCTTTATATTTATGTTTGTTGCTATTAGTATATTTAGTAGTACTAGTTTAAATAATAATATATAAAATACTAAGTAGATTTTTATATTTTATTATAGTTATAGTTTATAATTAACTAGTTTAATAACTTTACTAATTTTATATAGTTTAATTTAAACGTAATTTAGTTTCTTACTTAATTATTTAGTTTTTAAATTTTTATGTAGTAGGAAAACTTTGTTTTTCTTTTTAAAATTTAGTTTTCTAACTTTTAACTTATTAGTACTTTTTATAGTTTATAAGTTTTTTAAGGTAATAATTTTACTAAAATTATTATATAAGTTTTATAGCTACTTGACTTTATTTTAAACTTATTAAAATTTGCTTTTTAAATTATGTAGTTTTTTATAAGTAGTTAGCTTCTACCTATACTTAATATAAAATAATAATATATTAGTTATAAATAATTTTATATTATTATAAATAAATTATACTAAAAGTAATAACTTAACCTAATTTTCTTAAGAGTAATTAATATATATTCTTAAATATTATTTTAGAGTTTAATTAGTGCACTCTGTTTATTTATTTGTTTTAAAATAAAAGTTTATTAAAAACTTATTTTTTAACTTTAACTTAGTTAGCAAGGTTTTTTAAAAGTGCAATATAAATAATTTATTTTAATTAATAATAAACTCTTTAAATAAACTATATTTTAAAACTACTATTTTTAAGATTTTATATGCTAGTTTTTTTACTGATAAATTTATAGCTATTAAATTAAAGTATATATACTTAATTAATTTATTTATAACTACTAGTATTACATTATACTTTTTATTATTTTCTAGTTTTTTATATAATAGTAATCTTGTAATAAAGTTTATTAAAACTAACTACTATAGTTATTTTAGTACTTTTAATATTTATAAAAGTTTATAGAACTTATATTATACTAGTTTGTTTTTTTTATATTTTAGATAAGTTTTAATTACTTTCTTTAATTTTTATTTTATCTCTTTAATATAGAAATTCCTAGAAATTTACTTTATATTTTTTTTTCCTTAGTGTCTCTATATAATAGCTTTGTAATTTTCTATAATTAATTTCTTATACAGTTCTTTTAGTACAGAAATAAGTTTATTTATATATATAAACCTTAATTCTAGGTTCTAAAAGTTTTATTACTTAAAATCCTAAATTCTTATTATTTAGTAATTTTTAACTCTTATAACTATTATAATTCTTAAGTAATTATAACTTATGAATTTATTTAATTCTACTATTAATACTATATTTAGTATTAGTTTTTATTGTTTTACATAATTTAATTACTAGCTAAGTACATTTACTACTTTATTTTTTAATTCTTTTTAGTAAAATATCTTGAAATTATAAATTCCTAGTATTTCTAATTTATATATTTATTTTTAGTTTAGCTTTTTTATAGTAGTAAAGCTTATTAAGTTCTTATAATTTAAAAAAATTTCCACTTAATGCTTAGCTCTTTTAAAGTAAATTTATTATTTTTTAAATACTATTATTATTACTAATAGCTTTTTATTATAAACATTAAAGTTTAACTTAGCTTTTATAAGTTTTTTTAATAAATAGTTTATAAAATAAAAGCGTTTATTACTATATTATTAACTATAAACTACTCTTATTACATAATTAAATACGTTTATTTTTAGTATTATAAGTAATTTTAAGTTAAATATTTTTAATATTAGTACTTAAGTAAACTTATTTTTAAGTTCTTTAAATATTTATAACTATTTTTATTTTTAACTGAATTTATTATTTTTTTTAATTAACTCTATTAAAGGTGTTGTAATTCCTAAATACTTTTTTATAAACTTTTTATAAAAATTTATAAATTTTAAAACAAAACTGTATTTTCTTAACTATTATTAGTATTAACTAATTATGTATTTTTATCAACTTTTTTAAATTTACTAAAATTTCTTTTTTGAAATAATAAACTCTAAGAACTCGATTTTTATAATATGAAATTTACATTTTTCTAGCTATATAAAAAGGTTGTATTCTTAAAACTTTTTTAAAACTCTTTTAATATATACCTTATACTTTTTAAGTATTTTACTTATATATATTAACATATTATTTAAGTATACTATTATAAATATGTTTAAGTATTTATAAAGTATATAATTAATAACTACTTAAAAAGTTACCAGCACGTTTATTAATCTAAATAACGTAATATAATACTTAAAAAGCCCGTATTTTGTATTAAATACTATTAACTATTTATATTTCTATTTAATTTAAATCTTGTAGTATTTCTTATAAATATTAAATAAACTAAACTATTAAGCTTTTTAGAGTCTATTTATTAGCTTTTAAATTAATAGTAATAGGTATTAATTCTTTATTATAGCTTAATTTAGTTATTTAAAATTTACACATAATTACAGTTTTCTATTTTTTTTTTTAGTATAAATAATATTAGTAAAGCTATTAAGCTTTTACTTAGTTATATATAAATTTTTTTAAAATTCTTTTTAATGTACTATTTTAATTCTTTTTACTATATTTTTAATAGAAAATATATTAGTTTTAGTTTAAGCTTTTTTTTGTTCTTAACTAGTATTTTATAGTCTAAAAGTTAATATTTTAAAAGTATATTCTTTTTCTTTTTACTAAATAAGTATGCAAATTTCTTGTATTCTTAAAATATTTAGACTTTAGTAGTGTTTAAGACTTATTTCTAAATTTATATTACTTTAATATCTTATAGCTATTCCTTTTATAATTATTATATAACTTTATATAAAATTCTTTTTATTTTAAAGTATTTCTTTATTGCTTTTAGTTTTTATATTTATACTACCTTTCTTAATAAATTATGCTATTAAATAGTTTTTTATTGCTAATTTATTATTAAATTATATAATAAAAGCTAATATTATTTTAAAATTATGTATAACGTATTTTATAATTGAGCTGGATAAACAATCGAGCTGGACACTTTACTAAGACTTTATTAAAGTACTATTATTTATAGTACTATTACTTAACGGTACTGTTAGTTACAGTACTATTCTTATTGCTACTAGATTCTATAGTACTATCTTTATTAATTTTGTATGTTCGAGCGTTATGCCTAGTTCCACCGCAGTTACTACAGCGCCTTTAAGTTAGTTTAGTTCTATCTACTCTTACCTTCCCACGACCCTTCTTACTACTAGAACTCGTAGTAGTAGGGTTCTTAGTGGATTTATCCTAGCCAGCACTAAAGCTAAGTACTCCTTCTTTCTGGATATGCTTTCTTTTGCGCTGCTTCTGTTAAGATACGGCCTTATTAACTGCTTTAAGCTTAGTAACGCGATCACGTATAAGTACTATCTCTTAAGTCATTACGAGAGTGCCTTTAACAAGCTGCTGGTACCCATCCTTTAAAGAAGAGAGTGAGCTACCCAACTTATTAGTAATTAGCTTTGTTTGCGACCTAAATTCATGATATTTCTTAGGGGTTTTTAACTGCCAGGTGACCTCTTGGTTGGTGGGTGGTGTAGACGTGCGTAATTGAACATCAAGCTTTAATATCACCTTATCTAGGTTGAATGGAACTAGGCCAGCACCTTAAAAGCTTCTTTGGATATTACTCTCAGTAATTGACGCGTTAAACGCGTCGCGGAAAGCTGGTAAGAACTCTAGTTTAGTAATATGGTTGAACTAGTTACGCATTAGCTTCTCAACTTAGCGCCCATAGGCCGTCTTCAAAGGCGAAAAACAACCCATATCTAGTGGCTGCAGGATGTGTGATGAGTGTGCCGGCATACATAGAGTGATAATCTTATTCTCCTTACAGTATTCCGTGAATTCGAGAGAGTTGTGGCTCTCATGGCCATCGATAATCAATAATCGGTGTGCGCTAACACTACGCTCCTTTGTACACACATCAAAGTGCTTTAACCACGCGAGACCAAGCTCATTGGTTGTCCAGCCGTTATCAGAGACACCAAATTGCCATTGACGCGGTATACCGAGTTCCTGGTACCAGGCAGAGAGGTGATTCTTACCCTTGTAGATAATAAAGGGTGGAATTACGTACCCTAACGCGCTGATAGCTAGGATCGTTGTAACCCACTCACAAGTGCCTAGCTAAAGGGCCTTTGGTCGATGCCGTCTCTCAGAGCCTGTAACAACCTTTTGGGTTGTTATTATGCCCATCTGGAAGCCAGATTCATCAAAGTTGTACGTGTCTTCGTCCTGTATACCGTACTTAGCCTTTACGTTATGTACAAGGTCGAATCAGCCTTGTATAATAGCTGGTTCTTCCTGTTTATAACGCTGATAGTCTAGCTTCCGATTGTACTTCGTTTGAATCCCTAGCGTACGCTTGATAAAGTTGTGTGGCCAGAGTTTACCGACTAGGTCTCCCCCTCACTCAGCCAGTAGTTTATCAGCCATCTCTTGAACAGCATTAAGCGGAGGGGCAAATCCTCTTAAATCCAGCTCAAGAATATACTCCTTTACCGCCTTCTCTTCAGAGACCGTGAGTTTCATCCTATTCGGCAAGGTATCGCGTCGTGAGGTAGTTCCGTCGCGTCGCGTCTTTAGGCTCGATTTAGGTACGTTATAGATGCGTGCAGCATTTCGAAGGCCATGAATTTGGTCTAGATCGAGAGCCTGGATAGCAAGCTGTATTCTGGCTTCTCGAGAAATCGATTCTAGGTTAATGGGTGGCATAATGGTACCGTGAATAATAGTACTGTTAGGGTCTTAGCAAAGTGTCCAGCTCGATTATTTGTCCAGCTCAATTATAAAATACGTTAGCTTTTTTATATCTAGAATATTAATTTAGTAAATATTTTTATAGTTTACTACTTTTAGTTTTATTACTGTAGTTTTTAAGTTAGTTAAACTTTTTTTAAAAGTTACTATAGTATTATTTACTTGCTTTACTTTTACTAGATATGTCTTTTTTTAGTATAATATATTATTTTATATAATTTATTAATTTGAAATAAATGTTCTGGTTACTCTACTATTTACTAGTACTTTTAAAAGTTTTCTGTTTACTTTTATACTAAAGTAAAAACATAGTTTTTACTACACTTATTATAGTTTAAAAGCTTTAATAATTATATTACTAGTTTAAACCTTTTACTAGTAGCTATCTAGTTTTTTAATGTAGAATTACATATACTATACTTTTAATTCTATTTTTTTAAGTTAAAGTACTTTTATTTAATGTGTATAAAATAATAGTTATAGTAGTATACTAAATATAATAACTTACTATATTCTTTTTTTACTTTGTTTTTGTATATAAAATATTTTCATTTTAAAAAGTATTTTTTATAAAAAAGTTTTTTATACTAAGAGTTATTTTAGTACTATTTAAGTTTTTATTTCTTTTTTTTATAGTATCTATATTTTAATATACATTTCTTCTAATGTTATTATGAATATAAGTAATTTTACTAACTATTTTCGTTTTCTGTGTTATTTATAGTATTTAAGTTCTCTAGAATTTATTTATTTAGTTTTTGTCTTTTTACTACTTTTTTACGTACTTTCTATTTTTTTTTTTTGGTTTCTTTATTTAAATTAAATATATTACTTATACACATGTTTTTTCTATATAGTTAACTAACTTATAAATTTAATATTCTTAATTCTTTAATTATTACAAGATATTAGTATTCTTAATTTATATAGTAAATAAAAGTACTTTTACTTTATTATACTTATTATCTTTACTCTTTAGCTTAGTTTCTTATTTATCTTAAGTTAGCTTTTTTTTAGTTTTAAGAAACATATAGTTTTCTTTATTAGACTTTTATAAAAAACTAAGATACTACTTTACTTACAAGACTATTATACTATAAAAATACTATTTTAGTAATTTAGTTCTTTAATTTATAAACCTCTTTTCCTAATATTACTTTCTAATACTTAGTTTTATATATAAATTTTAACTACTAGTTTAATTTATAGATTTACCATTTATTTCTATTTAACTACTATTAAATAGTTATTATTATAATTCTAAACGCTTTATATATTAAAGATTAAATTTTCTAAAATAACTATTTTTTTTTTACTAATTTCTTAAAGTATAAGGTTCTCTGCTTTTAAGTTTATTATATAGTACTATTTCTTAATTACTTTTTACAAAATTTTTTTAAATTATTACTATTTGTTTATAAGTTTAAGTTTTGTTTTTTAATACTATTTTTTAAATTTTTTTATAATATTTATTAAATTTACAGATTTAATACTAATTATTATCTGGTTTTTTATTAATAATTTTAACTAATAGAATTCTTTTTTACTACAAGTTCTATTTTGTAGGCTTAAGTTTTATTTTAATTATTATAATTTTTAATTTTTTGTTTAAATATTTCTTTATAAAGTATTTAATGTTACTCTATTCTAGACATGCTTTTTTATTAAGTTACTTTCTATATTTTAAGTTATAAGCCATTTCTTTAACTTTTTTTATAGTTTAAGTTTTTTTATTTAAACTTTATTAAAGTTTATTTTATTGTATGTTTAACTTTATTATATTAACATCTTTTTTTATAGTTATTACTTAACTCTTTTTATATTTTAATTCGTGCTTATACTATTAATTATTTATGTGTATAATAAATTCTATAAGAGTATAAAAATTATTTAGTTAATGTCTTTTAACTAGCTTATTCTTAACTTAGTTTTTAAGTTTAACGTAGTAAACTACTATTAATAACACGTTATTTTAGTTAATTCATAACTATAACTATTAGAATTCTATAGTATATACCAAAACTAATTTTATTTATTTAAGGTTTTGTATCTTATATTCTATAGTTTATTTTTTATTAATTTCTTTAAAGACTATAATTATTTAAGTTTCGAAATTATTATACCTCTAAAAAACTACTTTTGTTTTATTAGTTATTTTAGTTTCTTTAATTTCTTTATTTACATAATTTCTAGTAAAAAGCTTAAACTAATTTATAGCCCTTTTTTTAATTTATATTAGCTGTAAGAATTCTGTTTTAGTTTTTAAAAAAATGTTTTTATTAAAGTAAGTATATATTTTTATTTCTATTAAAAAATTTTTAAAGTGTTTATATATTCTATTAAATCTCCTTAGTAGTTATACTTTAATACTTAATATATAAACTTTTATATTAGCTTAATTTTTTAACTTTATAATTATTTATTATAGCTTTATAATCTGTGCCTATTATTATTATATAATTTAAGTTATAAATAATACTAGTACTAAAACTAAACTACTTACACCTACTATTATTATATACTAATTACATAACTTGTAGATACTTATAGTTTTATAGTTTAAGTTTAAATTATAGATAATTTCTAATAGTTTTTTTATAGCTTTTATATACTTATAACTTAGAGTAGTGTGTTACCTAGTTTGTGCTATTAACACTATAATAATATAGTATATAAATCTCTTTAATATAGTAAGTATATATAATCTGGGTTAGGGTTTTAGTAATTATATAAAGTTATATAATAACTTACTAACACAATATTTTAATAATATAAAAATATAATAAAATAATAGTTTAACTAATTTATTATATAACTAATTTTAGAGAGTTACTTTAAAATGAGAAAATAAGTATAAAAAAATAATTTAAAAGCTAAAAAAAATGTCTTTTATATAATAAAATTTTCTACTTATAATTTATTAATACTTAGGCTTATTATAATTACTTATATTACACTTATAATCTTATATATAAAATGTTACGTATTTTTCTTACTATTAGCTTTATTAATTACTTTAATAATATTAACTAGAAGCTTTATTTTCTACTTAGTTTTTTAAAGTATTTACTTCGCCTTTATTCTAGTATTATGTTTCTATACGTCCTTTTTTACTAATAGCTAATAATTCTCTTTTAGTTAGTTTACTATTTTCTAATTGTAATTATTACTTGTAATAAACTTTTACTTATTACTAACTATAATATTAAATTTACTTTAAGTATAAAAAAGTTATATTTAATAGCTAAAGTATATAAAGCTTTTAAAACTAAAATCTAAATTTTATTAGTAATATATTAATTCTTAAGTTAATATTTAACTTTAAAGTAAATACTAAGTAGTATAACTAACTTTTTTTTAGTAAAATACTTTTAAAATTTAAACCTTTTTATACTTAACTAATTTAGTTAAAATACTTAGTTTAAATTATTATTATTAAGTATTTTTAAATAAATATTAGTTTTAATTTTAAGTTAAATTAAAAAAAATATTAACTTTAAATTATAATATGTTTATAAGCTTTATTATATATTTAAGGTTTATTTAAATAAAAAGCTATTTTAATTTTTATATAGTACTTTTTAATACTATACTTTAAAAGTATTATACTATATAGTACTATATTAAAAAATTTACTAAAATTAAATTTTTAAGTACTTAAAGTTATTTTTTTATATTAGTACTTAACTTTATTTTTTTATTATTACTTACTTTATTATTACTAAAAATAATAAATTAAGTATAATAGTTTTTATTAAAGTTATATAGCTTTACTTTTTAAGTATAGTAAATACTACTTTTAAACTTACTAATATTATTAACTAATATTAAAACTAATACTTTATTTATAATTTTTTTTAATAGTTTTAGTTTTTATTTTTTACGTTAAATTTTTAGTTATTTTTTTTTAAATAGTATTAATTTTAACTATATAAATTTTTATAAATTTTATATAATATTTTAAAATAAATTTATGTGCTATATTTTTATTACATACTAGTTCTAGCCTTTTACTTTTTAAATTATTATGCTTATTTTTTTAGTAATATATACATTATTTAAATATTTTCTATTATTTTTAGTACTTATTTAATAACATTATTAAAGTAAGTTTTATAATATATTTTATAAATATAATAAATAGTTAGTAAGTAAAATATTACTAAAATATAGTATAAATTTAAATATTAGCTTATGTAATAAAAAACTTACAAAAATTATTTTAGTAAATTAGTATATTAATATTAGTAAAATAGTAAAATAAAGTGAAGTAAATAATATATATATTAAGTAGCTAATTAAATGCTTATATTATACTAAAAAAAAAGTTATTTATTTTTAATTTTATATGTTTTTAATTTTAATATTTTATAAATTTGAATTTGTACTATAGTACTTACTTTTATTACTTATTATTTTGCTTTAATTAATACTTAATACTTTAACTATAGTTAGTAAAAAATAAGCTATATTTTCTAACATTAATAACTTTATAAAGATATTTTTAATATAAAGTAAATTATACTTAGTAGTTTTAATAAGTTTTAGAAAAATATTTTTAATATAAAGTAAATTATACTTAATGTATTCTACAAGTAAGTAGGTTATATAAGTAAGTAGGTTACTTTATTAAGTTTTAAGTTTTTTATAAACTAATAACATTATAATATTAAAAGCTATTACTATAATATTTAGCTAGTAAATAGCTAGTTTATTTCTTAGTATTTTTATATATTCTTAAGTTATGCCTAGCTTTGTAATAGTATTTATAATACTTTTATTATAATATATTAACTTTAATATGCTTTTTACCTTAGCATGTTTTATTTTTAATTTACGTATTAATATTTACTTAAGTAATTATTTTTAAGTTCTTTATTTTTATTAGTGTTTCTTACTTCTAAATTTACTTCTTTTTATATTTTTTATGTTATATTATAAGCTTATTTGCCTTCTAAAGCTTAGTAACCTTTAAGTATAATAATATAGCTTTATGTATTTTTACTTTAGCACTTTTTATAAGATAATAAATAGACTTAAGAATATATATAAATAAGCTATTTTAATGCTACTAAATTTAGTTATAAATTAGAGCTTATTACGCCCCTAATTTAGTAATAGTTTTAGGTATTTTTAACTCCTAAATAGTGTCTTCTTTTATTAAAGAAAATAGTATTTAAAGCTATATATTAAGCTTTAAGAGTATAGTATTTAAGTTAAATAGTATTAAACCAGTACTTTAAAAGCCTATATAAATATTACTTTTTATAATTATAGCTTAATAGACTACTCTAAATACTAATAAAAACTCTAGCTTTATAATATAGTATATGTAGTTACAAATAAAATTCTTAACTTAGTACTTATATATATTTTTTAAAGATAAAAAATAGCTTATATTAAGTAGCTAAAGTAGATATAATATATAAAATAACATATAAAATATAATAATGTTTTTTTTTATAAAACTATTAAAATTTAAGTAAATTATAACTTTTATGGCTATTAATTATTAGCAAACAACGTACGTTTATTATATAACTTTTTATATACTTATTAAAATACTATAACTACTTAATATTAAGTTTATTATTTATTTAGCTATTATTACTTAATAAAATAACTTAATTTAGTAGTATATTATTGCTTTTATACTATGCAGGAAAGTAGTATATTTTTATAAAAATAATAAATAGTAAAATTACTTATTTTTAAGTATTAATCTTCTAAATTATTATAATCTACTTATAATTACTTAGTTATACTACTTTATATTAATTATGTTTATTAAAGCTTATAATAATCTTACTACTTAAAATAATGCCTATTTAAAAGCTAGTTTTATTAAAGTTATAGATATTTTTTTTTATAATACTATACTTTTTAATTATATGCTATATATAGTTAAACTAAAACTTAATAATTTTAAAATCCTTATATAAAGCTTTCTAATAGTTATACTTTTAATTATAAACTATTTTAACTTCTAGAGTTTACTATATAAATTTTTTTAGCTAGTTTATACTAACTTAGTTAGTAGAGTATGTAGTAAGTAGTTAATTAGCTATATTTTTTACAATACTAAGCTTAAAAGAAAATTCTTATAAATTTAAATTAAATATATATTAAATAATAACTAATTCTTTTAGCTTAGTAAGTTTCTTTAAATTAGACTTATAATTACATTATAACGTAGTTTTAGTATATTATTATTATAATATTATTAGAAAAATATTATATACTACTATAACTTATTACTTACTTTATAATTAGCTTTTTTAATTACTAAAATTACTAAAAATAGCCTGCCTTTATTATAAATTAATTAAAAATTACTTTATTATTATATTATGCTTAAAAGTTAGTAGGTTATGTTTTCTTAGTAAAATAATCTACTTAGTTATATAACTTACTTACTTATAAAATATATTATATAAGTTATAATTATAATATTTTAAAATAAATAAAGTAAATAATTATACTTTAATAATAGTAAATAGTTTTATTTTAAATTTAGTAATAAATATTATATAATAATATATTTTCGTTTTATTTTATTTCTAAAAAAAGTTATTATTAAAAAAGTTTTTATATATAGTTAACTATTTACGTATAAAAGTAAAATTTAGTATAAATAATAAAAGTTATATTTAGTACTTATATATACTTATATAAAGAGTATTACTTTTACTATTTTTTAACTAGCTTATTTAGATACCTTTTAGGCTCTTATTAAGTAGCTAGTACTAAGATACTAGCTTATATAATTACTATATAATTAGGTATATAAATACTTTCTAAACTTTATAAGTACTTTTTAAGAATTTGTCTTTTTCTAATTTATTCTATACCTTCTTTTTTTAGCTCTTTATGTTTTGTACTTATAAAGTCTCATTTACAACTTATAAATATTATTTTAAATAATTAAATTAAATTAATTAAAAAAGTTAAAAAATAATATTATATATAAATAATAAATAAAATCAATTCTAAGAACAGTTTATAAGCTATATAATAATTAATAAAAGAAATTTATAATTGTGACGACCCGTCACATGACACACTCACGGGAAGCGTTACTACGCGTTGTCGTGTTACACATGACGTTACTAGTCACGTGCTACGCTTTCACATGCACCCTGAGAGCGCTCTATAAAAGCCTCGCCTCTCTCTCTTTTTCCACTCTTTCTTCTTTTCTCTTCTTCATACTAGAGTAGCTCCAATACAGCGCCTTATTGCTCGCAACCACTTGCGATTGCCTATAGGTTCATGCTGGCCGTGACATTACTCTAGTATCTCCCCTTCTTTGGCCTGTGAAGGCGACATAATATCAGTCAAACCGAGTGCTCAAACGTAGTTTGCAGCACCGACGACTTTCTTACTCTTTTCAAGTCCTACCGTGCTAGGCAACCCCAATTGCACTACGAGACAGAGTAACGAAGCCCTGGATTGGCAGGCAAAGAGCGATCAACCTACGACAGGCTCTCATCGCATTCGAATCTCTGGTCATCTCCAAAAAGCAGCAAGCGGCTGGCTCTAGGAGCTCTCACCACGATACTCTCTCTGGTCATCTCCAGATAACGGACCTTCTGGAGCTCTCACCAAGACACCCATTCACCAGCTGGTCCTCAGGAGACGCACTTCCTGCAGGCTCTCATCGAAACGACGACGACCAATAACCTCCCGACAAGTGTCATTACGTCTGCAGTGTGCAGGCGGCCAATAGACACACGTACAATCTTGGCGCGCATTACGAGGCCGCTGAGTGGAGAGGAAGGAGCAAGAGCTAGGAAGCCAAGCACTGCTAGCACTGCCCGGTTGTAAACCGAGTTAGAACGATCTGCACCCCCGGGCCTACTGCTTGCAAGCCCGCTGAGTTATAGTAGCCATCAGGTTGCTTTGTGCAGTTGAAAACGTTAAACCTCGTGGTAATTCCTGTGAACTCTGCAGTAGTGCAAGGCAAGAACAAAATGGTAAAAGCGACAGCCCTGGAGCTGAGGGCCTTCTCAAGCATCGGCATCAATGACGACATTACCCTTTATCCAGAGGACACCCCACATCACTTCTATATATCGACAAAAGAGCTTGAAAACGACCGACGAGGCAAGCTCAGACGTCTAGAGAAGCAAGCAAGAGACAAGAGCATCCCCATAACCATCAAGAAGCGTACCAAGGATGGACAAACGTTATCCACCGACATCGCCACATGGGTCGAAATGGATCCGACAGAGATTGCTGACGAGCTTCATGAGCAAATTCTCTATATCAAGGCACTGGAGCAGCAGACCGACACTTTGTTCCGCATTGCCAACGACGCCCTACATGCTGAGAGCAAGATTGCAGAAGCCCTGCGCCCATCCAAAGTGGAGACTCAAGCAGAGAGGGCTGTGAAAGCTCGACATCAGCCAGAGCCGATTCAACCACTGGAAGAAGAAGAGGCAATCTCCGAGGCTGATGAAACTCCGTCGCAGCCTGCCAAGCCACGGCAGACACGCCAGAATGCCAGGTTCCCTTCTCTTCGCGGAGGATCAAGCCCTGCCCTATATCGTACTCAGGTGCAACTAATCGACAACCAAGAACCCCAGGATCAGTGTACGCCACCCAGCTAAGTGTCTCCCAGGGCAAGAGGTCTGCCAAATTCCCTGACCCGCCTATTCTCGATGACGGCGTCAACCCGACCTTTAAGAACTGGAACAAGCAGATGAGAAACAAACTCAGGCTCAATGCCGACTGGTATGAATGCAACGATCCGGACGCCACGGAAGCAGCGCGAATGGCTTACATCCAGACCCGCACCACCGGCAAAGCCAGCAACTTTCTCAACCCTTTCCTAGACGCCAGAGAAGACCGAGGAGAAAACGTCACTGTAGAAGACGTGATACAGTACCTCCAGAGCGTCTTCGAAGACCCTGACCAACGCATCAAGGCGCGACAAGATCTCAGGTCTCTTAGGATGAAGCCGTCTGACGATTTCAACCAGTTCCTAGCGAACTTCATGCGGCTAGCCAATCTCGCCAGGACGCCACAAGATCAGTGGAAGGAGGACCTCCATGAGATGCTGTACAGCGAGCTACGCACGCACATGGAAAGCAAATACGCCCAGGAGTACTGCACCTTCGAGATGTATTGCAACAAGGCTCAGCACATGGCACGAGGACTAGCCCGATCCAACCGCGAGCGTACAGAGCGTAGAGCGCTGCTCCAAGCCAAGAGAACCCACCAAGAAGTGTCGAGAAGAGCAAACCCGCGCCTGCTCTCGATGTCAAACCAGCAATTACCCCAGCCTTGCTCACCAGGCAAACCTGCTACAGCTGTGGTAAACCCGGTCATCTCTCGTGCGATTGCTTGATGCCTAAGAGAATCGAGAACAAAGCAGTCGATCAGGAAGAGTACGTCGAGTACTCAGACGACGTCCTGGAGCCTGTCGAAAGCTCGGAAAACGAATCGCTCTAGGTAAAGTCTCCTGCCTAGAGACCCCTACTGGAGCATTTAATGCACCTGTACGGCTAAGCGACATAATTGGTGGTCCTGCTTTTACAATGAAGTGTCGAATTGCTCTTGACGGCGTGGCAATCAACGTCTCTGGGTTGCTGGATACAGGAGCTGGAGGCACAGTCTTTGTCCATCCTTGACTCCACCAGGTTGTCAAGGAGCGTCTCAAGCCTACGTTCTACCGTTCACGTAAAAGCATTCCTGTAGCAGGGCACAATAATCGACAAATGGGTGTAGTCAATCAGTTCTTTCTAGCCCAACTGGTGACTGACGAGCGTCGTACTACCACATGGTTTATCTTTTGCGACACTGGGCGTCACGACCTGATTATAGGCCGAAAATGGTTCGAACCGACAAAAGCAATGCCAGACCCTCTCAACCAACAAATAGTCTGGCCGGACGACGCTAAAATCGATGCTAAACGCGACATTGTGATACCTCGTAGTGCGTTTACGAGGCCTACAATCGATCTGGCACACCAAAAGGATGCCGACAGGCGAGACAAGCTGCTAGAGGTAGCAACTATCGAACCCTTGCTAGAGCAGCAAGCTTCCATCACGCTCTTGCGAAGGCAGCAAGCTTCGGTCACATTCACGCTAATACGTACCTTGTGGCAGATGGATCAGCGCAACAACCTACGCAAGATGGACGAGCAGCTATACCCCCTATTACCTGTCAAAACTCTGCCAACAATTAGAAGGAAACGAACTGGCCCTACGTAACGTAGCGGAGCAGGAATCGATCTCACTCTGCTTAAAGGACAATCGTTTCTACATAGCGCTAAAAGAAAAGGTGTAGTAATCGGAGCAACTAGCTTGTACGAGATTAACTAGCTTATTAATAACTAATGTTAAGAGGACGCACTAAAGAACGACGCTGAGGAGCTATAAGAGCTTATCAAGAAGAAGCTCCCTATAGCCTAAAGTAATTTAGATTAAGTATTCTTATAAGTAGTATCTAACACCTTGCTACCACATCATGACGGTGTTAACCATGACATTATCTTAAAAGAAGATACTAGTAGAAAGCTTTCTTTAAGCTCTTTTTATAACATGTTGCTTAAGCAGCTAGAGCTTGTTAAAGCCTACCTTTAAAACCACCTATAAAAAGGCTTTATTATTTTAAGCGACGTTTCTTTTGCTATACTAGTGCTTTTTACTAAGAAGTCTAGAAAGAAATAACGCTTTTATATTAGCTATTAGAAGCTTAATATAATTACTAAGAAAGACTATTACTTATTTTTTCTTATTAAAGAGACCTTAGCCTGGCTCTTTTGTGTACGTATTTTTACCTAATTAGATATCAGGCAAGTATTTTATTATATTTAGTTAAAAGAATTAGTAAAAGAATTTACTATATTCTGAATAAAATATAGCTCTTATAAATACCGTGTGTTATTATTTAGTCTCTATAATAAACCTATCTTCTTTTAATAATATATTAATAATGTTTTATTTAACTACCTTAATGACTTTTATATTATCTTTATAGATAATATTCTTATCTACTCTAAAAACCCGCTAGAGTATGATGTGTATATTTGTAAGGTTCTTAACTAACTAGATAAAGCTAGTTTATAAGTAAATATTTATAAAAGCGAGTTCAGCATCACGTCTATAAAATTCCTTAAATTTATTATTAGTATATTAGAAATTGCTATAGATCTAAAAAAAATTACTATTATTAAAAACTAAAAGCTACTAATAATACTTAAAGGAGTATAATTTTTTCTTAGTTTCTATAATTTTTACAGACTCTTTCTAAAAAACTATAGATAAATTATTAGACTTTTTATTAAGCTTATATAAAAAGGTGTATAATATCTACTAGATAATACTAAGCTTCATGCTTTTAAAAATACTAAAGTTTTAGTACTTTTAGAAAGCATTCTAGCTTACTATTTACTCTTTTATTAGATATAAATTAAGACTAATATAAGTAATAGGGTTCTTATTAGTGTAATAAGCTAAAAGTAAGATAATAAAACTTAAAAGTCTATAGTTTTCTTTTTAAGAATTATACAGGAAGTAGAGATAAGGTACGAAATTTATAATAAAGAGATACTTATAGTAGTATAAGAACTAAAGATATAATAGTTATAGTTAGTAGGTTTATAAGTAATGTCTTTTATAGTAATTACAAACTATTATACTCTAGAATACTTTAGTACTAAGTATTTACTTAATTAATAATAAGCTTAATAAATAAATATTTTTACTAACTACTATTTCTGTATTACTTATTAGTTTAAATTAGTTAATATAATAGCAGATGCCCTTACACGTAAGTATAAGGATTTTAAGACTTAAAAAACAAAAAACATTGCTATATATATGTGAATTTTTATTAATCTAGTAATAGCTATTATTTTTCTTAATTTAGTATTTATACTTACGAACAGTATTTCCCTTATTCTAAGTAATAAAATACTAATAACTAAGAGTAAAGAGAATTATAAGGCTTTTACTTAAGATTAGGCTTTATATAAGCTTATAGATATTATTTTAAAAGCTAATTACTTTAGTAATACCCTTTAGCCTTATAGAAAACTAGTAGAGTAAAATAAGTAGAATTAGAAAC
Organism: Zopfia rhizophila CBS 207.26; assembly: GCA_010093925.1. Classification (NCBI taxonomy): domain Eukaryota; kingdom Fungi; phylum Ascomycota; class Dothideomycetes; family Zopfiaceae; genus Zopfia; species Zopfia rhizophila. Next base: position 66,537 of record ML994700.1, read on the forward strand.
TAAAAAAACTTACTAACTTAATAGAGAAAACTTATAGTCTCTAACGCTAATAATAAAAAAATATATCTTATTAAAAAAATTCATACTTACTAGGTTATAACTTATTTAAAAAGAAAGAAAACTAAATAGCTATTTTTATTCTAATACTACTAGCTAGATCTACTATCTAATATTAATATATATATTATTAACTATAAAACCTGCTGCTGTGTATATATTTTATGTAATAAGACTTTAAGCTTATTATATCTCTTATTAATAAGTAAGCGCTGCTGGTAGTATATCTCTTTTAATTTTAAGATATTCCTAAAAGATAAGAAGAGGCGTGATAATGCTTTTATAATTATTAATTATTTAAATAAATAAGTATTCTTACTACCCTATATAAAAGAGATTACTATATTAAAAGTAGCTTAGTTATATTATAAATATATCTAGTATATTTATAGCTTGCTTAAGATAGTAATATTAGATTAAGGCCTTTAATTTATCTCTATATTTATAAATAAACTCTATAAGTTTACTAGCGTAAAGTAAAAGCTCTTTATAGTCTATTATCTATAAACTAATAAAAACACAAAAATCTTTAATTAGTATATTAACTAAAGACTAAGATTATTTATTAATTACGATTAAAATAACTAGTTAGATCTGCTACTCTTTATGGATTTTACTTAAGCTATTTTATCTCATAAATTTATAGGTCTATTACTATATAAAATAGAGCTTAATTATAAACCTTATTTATATTTTAATTAGCACAAGTGTATATATATATTATCTATAGTTTATAAATAGCTTATTTATAAGAAAGCTTAGGCTTTTACCTTTAGAGCTTATAAAGCAATTAAATAGGCATATAATAATTTAGTAAAAGCTTAAGTTTATTAAATAAAGTAAGTAAATAAGCATTATTACAAGCCAGATTTTAAAGTTAGAGACTAAGTATATATTACTAGAAAAGAATAAATAACTAATTACTTTAGCACTAAGTGTAATTTTTAAATAGTAAAACTATACTCTATTATTAGTATAAAAAATATTCCTATATTATTAACCTACCTGCTTATATAAAAATATCAAATATTTTTTATACTAATTATTTATATAAGGACTTTAGTAACTCTCTATTTAGCTAAAATAAGACACCTAATAACCCTATTAAGATTAATAGTAAGCTAGAGTATGAAGTTAATTAAATTTTTATAAATTACATTTATAAAAGCGTCCTATAGTATAAGACTAACTAAGTAGACTATAACTTTAATAATATATAATATAACATAAGAAGTTTTATTAGTGCACTATATAAAGTATAGGACTTTTATAAGTAGTATCTAGATTATACTAAACTACCTATATAATTAGAAAACTAGCTAAGAGCTTATTAATAAGAAGAGATACTAGAACTAATAAATAAAAATAATTTAGCAGCCTAAAAAGGCAAACAGGTAAAGAAAAGAAGGAAAAAGTAATATAAAGGCAAATAGTCTATAATTTTACTTTACTTTTTGCTAATTTTTGTAACGGAATTAAGGACGATTCTACTCTCTTTTAGAGAGAGATAATATAATGACCTGTTATATTATATACTTATAGAAAGCATTACTATACGTTATCGCGTTATTATATTATATATAACGTTACTAGTTACGTGCTATGCTTTTATATGTATCTTAAGAATGCTCTATAAAAGCCTTACTTCTCTCTCTTTTTCTATTCTTTTTTCTTTTCTTTTCTTTATACTAGAGTAGCTCTAATACAGCGCCTTATTACTCACAACTACTCATAATTGTCTATAGATTTATGCTGGCCGTGACAGTAATTATACTACTTAGTTACGCTAGGTAATAAGATAGTTTATTATAATTTTACTAATAGTAAACAATTAAATTAAAGAAGAGGAAGTCTAGTTTAAAGTACCTTAAATATTTTAATTTATTTCTATTAAGAAGACGTTATGGAGGACGTTTTAAAACATGCTTAGAGTGGAGTTAAACGTGCCCACCTAAAGAGCTTCTGTTTTAACATGTTTCTCTATTAACTTCTATAAAATCATTCACACCTTAAGCCTTCCTAAAACCTATATTAAATAGTAGCGTAAACGTTGTTATCTTAATCGTTCCCAAAGTGACCAGCTATCCTGAAGGTGCGGGAGAGGACTAGCTTAATCCCTACTAGGTTCGTACCCAATTGCCCAGCACGGGGCTAGTTCATTAGAAACTAACAGTAATGGACGACAAAATGGGGGACTTATTATCTAGAGCGGGCTCTTAAGACATTCTGATATTGCTTCCGCTGTGAAAGTCTTTCCAACGCCTGGGGGTCCGCTTGATTGGACTGTTAGTGATGGATTACTAAGTGAGCTGATGACGTACTACAACAGGAGAACGCCTCCTCGGCCTTTGCCGTCCACGAAATCAAATGTGTGATCAAACTGTCGGTACAAGTAGGATTCAGTCAAAGCTCGAACGGCATGTTTCTTTGCCTTAGGGATTTGAAGACGGTCAAACGAAGAGGGGTTCCACCTGATGTTGCTAATATGATCTATCAGTGCAGGAATGATTTCGCCAGGCGCAGAGTAAAACTTGCAAAATAATTATCGTACAAGCTGAAGCCGAGTACGGTCGGGCTGCATACAAGTAACTCATAGTTTTCTATTTGATCTAGCAGAGGTGCTAATAAGCAAGCTAGCAGGTCAAAACCCCTGGATTTGGCTTGCTTGCCCAGAATTTAGGTTATAACTAACTTGACTTGCTTGATAGGCTTCCGGGGAGCGATTTGACTTGACACTTGCTTACTTGCTTGCTTGAATTGTCTTATATTATATACATATTTTAAAGTGAATTGCCTCGTCGCCTAGTCGTCAGCGTCAGCCCAGGCGTCTACGTCGTAGTCCTTGACTATAACTTCAAAAAGCAGCTCTTCTGGTGACGCGGGACGCCCAGTAGAGGAAGTAGAACCTGCAAAAACACTGTTAGCTAGCGTTGATATCATTTGTATGCCACTTACGCTTGAATCCATCTCGTCAACGGCCCCGCGGTGCCCCGTAGCATGCTACTGTTTGACGTGGAGGGAGTAATCTTCTTTTTCCTCTCTGCCCTTATAGTCGCTTTAACTCTAATGTTTCTAGAAAAAAGCTAATATATATATAGTTATATTCCATACTTTTATAAGTAGCTGGCAAGACATAAAGATTATGAAAATTGATATTGTCTTAACTATAAGCTAATCTATAAACGTTTAATGGTAAATAAAGCTTTCCTGAAATAGACACAATCTCCAAAGGAGACCTAAAGATGATATTGTTCTATTAGTAAAACAAAATGAAGATAACCGCATCGTAGATCCAACATGTTTACCGAAAGAGCCCTGGAAAGATACCTCTAAGCATGCCGTAACTCCGCAAAAATCTAATTTAAATTAGATCCATTCGTCATCTTCATCTGTAGGCAGGGGATTTGGAGAACTATAAATGAGGGTGGGATCGGGTTTCTCGCCCTCGAATACAACTCGTTCAGCCCAAGCCATGTCAACGGAATCCTTGAATTTTTTCGGCTTCTGAATGGGACTGTTAGGGAAGTTCTGTAGAAATTTCGGTTAGAATCCTTTCGCGAAGCGTTAACAAATTTGACTTACCAAATTGGTCACGTTGTACATAATCTTGTCACCGTCTGCCGGTGTGAAGAAATACCCTCCATAGTGGCCATCTTTTGTGATACATTTATCTAACAAGCCCTAGAAACATGTTAATCTGCTAGCCGAGAAGGTCAATGGGCAGAGCAATCGTACCGGTAGACCCATTACACAGATGTCCCCGCCCGTTATGTCCATGTCTCCTTTCGGTCGGTGAATCATCACCTGGGTGGCGTCGGCCCAACCCTCTGCATCATTACCTCCCCCCCCAAGGCACATGGTGCCGTTGGGGGCCTTGTCCCAATCCCACCAGGCTTCAGGCTATACAAGTGCGTCAGTAAGCTTTCAAATGCTCTTATACCAATGGCTTGACCCACGGGCACTACTCACGGCCGTGTCAAATAAACTATTTTTGCAAATTTCAGTTGTGTTGCATCCGACCTGATGAACCCAATCCCACTGGCTCTTGCCTTGGTAAAGAGATGCCAGGATATCGTCGCCGCCTGGAGCGCCGTCGGGTCGTTTCTGTGTGCAGATTATAGTACCGTCCTTTACTGGATCTGGTAGTAGCTGATATTGGGGAGGAGTAGCTTCGGGATCCGGTATGTCACGACGATGAATTTTCGGTGATGGAGATCGAGCTTGACGTGCCCGAGGTCCCCCTCGAGTTGGAGGTCCAGGAATTGCCGGTCCTGGTGTTTCGTCGTCGTCGTTCCGGTCATTGGTAATCCAATTCATTGACCCCGCCATAACTAGCTGTTCCGCGATACTCCACGCTATTGCGTTATACCCCCGCCTACTGGGTAGGAAGAGGTCCCTTTTGTGCCACGTTGTCAGTGGAAGAGAGACCTTAAGCACGCGCCTATTATGCCGCGTCCGCCAGTAGTTAGCGAGTCCAGAAAGTCGGGCATTAAATTCGACTACTCGTTGCAGACCTTCCTTCCTGTCGAGATTCTCACCTTGGGTACCTTTCCCGAACATTGGAAGGTGGTTGAGTAAGACCACAGCGTCAGGATCGTGATCGAAGATAGTTCTCAAGATAGCCCCTACTCTTCTGTGGACGTTTTTAAGATCGTAGCCCAGGAAAACATCCATCGTCCCTAGAGCAAGAATAACCACTTTCTGTTTGTATGCCTCATCATGCATATCTGAATCCCGGATATTGTCGTGGATTTCATTGATCTGGGCCCCTCTATAACAGTCGTGTTGAGTGCCTAGGTGGCCTTGGGAGCCAATCCACATGGGAGTAAATCTGTCTGTTGGGTTTTGGAACCGATCCCATCCATAAAAATGGGGGTCTCCTAAGATCTGCCTAAGAGGTTCCCTAAAGCCTCCATAAAAGTCGGAGTCTACGCGTTGTGAAGCGTAACATTGGTCATCACCAACCATCCAGATCCATTTCCTTTTGCCGCTTAGCCTTCTTGCAAAGACCTCAAACTTGGTCTTCAGGTAGAGCAAATCTTTGCTTGCCCGGTGGCCAGCTGATTTTGGGTGGAATGTCTCTGCGAGCCATTCTGGAAGGACTCGCGCAGTCTGATTATCGCCATTTGCTCCAGCCGAGATCGTCGCAGAACCTTCTTTCAGCCACCCATCAAGGAAGTGGAAAAACCAAACGTCACGGTTGTGTCGGTTTGGTTCTTTGACACCGGCACGGCAAAATCGATGACCGTTGTAAACGATGTCGACGTCAACCCAGTCTAGAAAAGGAGCAGTTCTTATATCGCCGGGCGGTCGGTTCGCGTAATATTTCAAATTCAACCAATTGGTGTAATATTGCAGGACGTAGTTGGTTTGATGGACCAAATTATTAAGCGTTGACCTGAGCTCTTTATTCATCTTAGGGCCGTTCGGCAGCCAGGGTATAAAGCTGACCTCATCGCATTGAGAGGTATAGGCATCGAAGAATTGCGAGTATCCGGTCTGGTAAATACCTGTGTACCGCGGCGCTCGATCCCGCCACCGCATATTATGGTAGATACCATCTGACACGGCTTCGTGATCTCTTTTTAATTTAGGTCCATACACTAAGTCCCTCGACTTGGCCAATTGTTTTTCGCATGCATCTTCGTTTTCGAAGAATTTGTAGACGCATGCTTCTAGTATAGTGACGAACTCAACATCGTTGCCACCAATGGAAAGGGTGACTATATCGTCGAACTCGTTTACCCGTGAAACTTGCTGATTGCCATGCGATGGATTGACTAAATCCATGGCTACGGCGCCTATGCGAATGTATTCTCAGTCAGGGACGGTTTCGAGGAGATAGGCGAGAATCCTACCGGTACATGAGAGAAACGAAAAGGTAGTCTGTCTGTCAGGTTCAGGGGGATTCGGTGATGGGTAGAAGAATCGAGGATCCTCCCAAAGCAAAGGAGGATAGGCATTCTTATTGCGCATGCAGTCATACGGATCGTCTCTGTCCCAGTCCGCCCCAGCACCTGGCCCAGCGGAAAAGGAATCTCCTAAACCTTTCCATTCTTCTACGTCAGGATATGGTTTGTTGACATATGGCCGAATAATGTTGCTGATCGTCATGTTCTCCCCCTCAATGCTGTACCATGGAGTGTACTCGTCGGAGTCATCTGGGCTGGCAGAGTCTGGACTCGACAGCCGCTTTGTTGGAATGGCGGCCCCAGTAGTAATGATTGAGCCCGTCGATTCCGGCGTCGTTGTTGCCGATGGTGCCCCCACCGTCTCTGATGGAGCCGACTCTTGTGCGTTGCATCCTAGCAGGATATCTACTACACACTACATTAGCAAGAGAGGATAAGAGAACTAAGGGCGCAGGACTTGCAGACATACTGAGCGTAAACAGTAATATTCGTTGAGCGATCATCTTGAAGTCAAGAGAACGATCGCAGAGCTAGCATACTTACAATTCTCTTTCCTTTGTCCGGGCTCAATTTATACATGTTCGTCCAATTACACCCGGCGATGATGGCTGTGGCGAGCAAGCCCAGAAGGATTGCCCCCGTCGAGACATTTGGTCTGGCGGAGACAAATCGAAGCGGTGGGAATATACATCTTCGAGCAGTTCGAGGTCAAGTCGCGCTCCATTTTGCTTCCTTCTGTCACTTGACACGAGGGCGTTGTGCCTCCTGCAATTGTGGAGGACGCATTCTGAAACAAAAGGACAGATTGATGGAGCTAATCTACGCCCCGAGGATCAAATAATAAAGTGTTATCTTGTCTGAGGTACGGCGGACGGTTAGCAGGCGAAAGGACAAAATTCAACAGAACTTCGAGAATATCAACAATCCTAAATCAACCCACGTACAGCAATGCTACTACGTAGTATTTCTTTGTAAAATGCTGTAATATTATTGTTTATACTACAAAAAAGCTGTACTGTGCATTTCACACGGAAATACTACGTAGTGGTGTTGCTGGAAGTGGTTGAGTTAGTGTGGTTCATGGCCCTGAGGTGTGCGCTCAGCCCGGCGGGCTAGAGGATCTGTTAGATGCAAAAATCGGCCGAAAGCTTGGCAGGCATCGCCAAATTCTCGCCCTCACCCAAAATTACTAGGCAAAGTCGGTTTTTCGAGAATTTGCCTATGCAACGCGTTATTTTTCCACGAAATCTCACTAGAATCGTTAGTAAATTTGAGGCTATTCAGATTGGTGTACAGGGCCTATACTGACCAATTTCTAGAGTAATAGCAACGCGTTTTCGAGACCTGGCCGACATGTACAGAGCCTATGGAGTCGCCCCATACCTCGCTCGTCGCCCTCCACCACCTATAGGCCCTCAATATACGTCGCGAGGCCTATCAACGCGTACTAGGCTTAATATTGAGCGCTTTCTCAAGCTGAACTGGCACCCACAGGCAATCACCCAGTGCGAGGGGTGTTGCCTTGATTCAGTGTACGCAGTGACAGAGAACCTTCGCAAATACGGCACGCACCGTAAGCCTATTAAATCGCCACTCAGGCGTAAGAATAAAATCACAGAGGCTGACAGAGAGGCTCTATTTCGTAAGCTAATCTACTCTGGATGGATGTATTAAGACAAGATAGTTTAGTGGCTTTAAATTGAACGTGATGTAACTATGAGCCAGTCCACCGTCACGCGTTACCTGGCAAAGAAAGAATAGAGTAAGTGTACTCTTTAAGCGTATTTAATTAATTATAATAAGAACCTTCAGCAGAGCTATCGCGCGGGTATGAGAAGGTTTACAGCAGAGGATTTAGTATTTCTTAATAAGTCTATTTTTAATAAGAAGACTGGCTAGCGTTTGTTACGGACGGTAACAGCAAGGCAGCTACAACCGAGGAGCTGAGGGAATTGGCAACGACAGCCAATGAAGCCCTGGAATGGAAACGTATGTTCGAGTTGGAAAGAAAGAATTGCAAGCGGGCACGGGACGCATTGGCACAGGCTAAGGTACGAGCCAAGAAACGAGGACAGAAATACGGAACCATGCCAGTGGATTGGGAGCAGACACGCACGTGACCAAGCTTGGCATGTTAGCGGTGCTCAGGGTTGTTCAGCCTTCTAATAACCTGAACAGACGAGAACAGTATCCAACATACTGCCAGCAGGTATACAATGTACGCACGAGGGGTTTCCTATAAATATGAGGCGTGGACTGGCTCCGAGATATTTTAGATTCTTCGTAGTTACTCTAAAATCGAGATCTTCTCTCTAAGTTGAGACTTGAACTTGAGTGAATTAGTTTAACAACTATCTTGTTGAATCTATTGTACACCTCTCTCCCTACCTTGCGATAAAGCATAAACTCTATCCTGTTAAACCTAGGGCTATCTGTTCCAGATACGGAAAGAGCTGAGAACTCGTCGAGTAATCAGTCAGGGCAGAGTTGCTAGCGCAAAACGTACTGTTAAGTTAAAGCAACTCGTAACATTGTAACTACCCTTTCAAAGTGTAGGAGAGGACGTTAGATTGATTCCAACAACGAATTTCTGATTACGGTCTATGACGACCCACTATAAGGACGAACAAGAACTTTATTCGTCGGAAGAAAGTAGTAGTGAAGAAGAAGTCATGGCAGGACCTTTATTTACTACCGGAAGTACATTAGGAGGAAAGAGTATGCAACAAGTCATTTAAGAACAAGGAGCAGCCATTATGGAGTTACGCGATGCTCTGTTCAACCTGTAGTAGCAAGTAGCAGCAGGTAAGACTAGCAGAGGAGGAATAGCTAAGATACAACCTCCCGCGAAGTTCGACGGCGACAGAGATGAACTCAAGACCTTTATGGCCGCAATAGACCTTTACTGTCGATTCAACCAATCTTTATTCGCGACTGACCAAGATCGGATCCTGGCAGCCGGCATGAACATGACAGGAAGAGCCATGAAATGGTTTGAACCACTCGTAAAGAATTATCTGGCCAAAGGAGACCCTAACCTAGGATCGGCGGGACTCACGAACTGCAACGACGATGTTAAGAGAACCTTCGAAAACTATGAGAACTTCGAGAAGGAAATGATCGTAGTCTTCGGAGAAATTGACGAAGAAACGGAGGCAATTCAGAAGCTCCAACGACTTAAGCAACGCACATCGGCAGCCAACTACACGGCAGAATTCAAGCAAATCCAATCTCGACTAGACTGGGCAGATTAACCCTTAGTCATGATGTACTACGCAGGATTGAAAGACAGGATCAAGGATGAAATTTCCTGAGGAAAACGACCTAGCACACTTCTGGGAATCATCAAACAAGCGGTGACCATCGATAACTACTAGTACCAGAGGGAGCAAGAAAAGAAAAACAATACTAGGCCCGTAATCCACACACCACGAAGACATGGAAAGGATACCTGAACTTATGATGTAATGGAAATCGATTAAGTGTCGGTTAAGAACGCATGGATTGACAAAAAGAATCAAAACAAACGAACCAAGGAATGAATGGATCGATATGCACGTAGAGTATGTCTTGGTTACGGAAAAGAAGGACACTTTGTTAAGGACTGTAAACAAAAGAAAGTGGACGTCAGACAGGCTTATGTCCAGACTAAGGCACCAGTTAAGATTGCTATGGTCTGAGTGGAACTAGCTAGAGACCAGATAACCAAAGAGACTGTCACACGACGAATCCAGAAAAAACAATACTAGATCTATGGGAGTCACACACACTTCAGACAAGAATGCGAAATACCATATTAGCAAGTTAAGAATCATTTAGCAGAACAGGCTAATAACATGATTACTATTATATAAGGAGTGGCTATCCAATAACACCAGGCCGGCTCCGTGGAAGAAGCTAACTAATTCTATAAGATAATTTAACAGAAGAGAGGACCCTTCAGAGCAGAGGATTAGAAATTCAGATAATAAAAGAATTAAGAGATAATAGAAGGCAAAGAGCTAATATCTATAATGATTAGATAATAAGTAAGCTAGAGATATTGCTAGATCTATAGATTAGAATACTATACAGGGAAATACTATATTACTAAGCACTAGAAAGTTACTCTAAGAGATGGGATACATAAGTACTAATAAGTACTATAAGTAGCTGGTAATAAATAGTATAGAAAACTTAGTGGATAGAAACTAGCCACGTGGATAAATGAGATTCACAGATAAGAACTAATACTACTTATAAGTTATGTAACCTATTACCACCCTGTTGGATATCTAGAGTTAGGATGGGACTAGAATAGAAAACCAGAGAAAAAACCTATCCTACCTATCTTATAGGTATAAGACGAAGAAGCTGCTGAGAGAACTATATAAAAAAAATACTAGATATATAAAGAAAAAATGTATATTAGACGAGAATATAAATAGGCAGCTCATGCTGTACGGGTTAAAGAACTAATAATAAGATAAGTACTAAAACAGATAGCATAGAAATAAAAACTTAATACATAGTAAGAACTAATTTACATGGATTCTGAAGAAGAACTTTAGAACCCAAAGACTAAGAAATACAAACAGTTAGACTAGGATAAGTGCTAACTAGGATACTAATATTACTAAACTAAACACCACTAAAATAGATAGTTAGCCACAGAGTTACATACCAAACTGATAACTAAAGAATATTTCTTAGAATAGAAGTGCTGAAATTACGGAAAAGAAGTAAAAAGTAAGCATAAAATACTACTATAAGACTAATACTAACTCTAATAATATTCTATCTATAGACTTAAGGAAGAAACACTAAAGAAATAACTACCACTTAGGAGTTAACTACTAATAAAAAACTAGAAAGCTAGTAAGCAATAACTATACTACTAAAGAGCCAATCTAAGGTTAAAATATAGAAGTTATTACTTAACTATACACGACTTAGATAAAGACACGAAAACAAGCTATATATAGACGTATATATTAATAGCTTTTAAACGTAAGTGCTTATAGACAGTAGGGTAAGTAAAACACTTATATTAAATAAGTAAGTGCAGAGATACCATATTTTAATTAGAGTTTTAGAGAAGCCTGTAAGAGTAGTACGTATAAATAATAATCCAGTAACATTTAAAAGAGGTCTGATTAATCTTGAAATAGAGAATATAACTATTAAGGCAGCAGGTTACACGGATAACTGCTATATTAAGATTATAGATTTAAATAGTAAGAATCTTATATTAGGATAGGACTAGCTAACATGATAGAATCTACTAATTAACTAGAGAATAAAGTCTATAGGAACTAGGAAGAACTACTACGAATAAATGTAAGCTATAATATAGATAAAGAAAACGACTCTTCATAATACCACGTTTATTATGCCAAACGAATACTAGAGGGAATTTAGAAAATAGTTCTTTAAGAAAGCTAAAGACTAATTACTAAAACACTAGGATTAGAACTATAAGATCACGCTCAAGGAGGGAACGGATCTGAAACCAGGACTATTATATCAACTATCCATTAATCAACAAGAAGAGTTATGACGATATTTGAACGAAAACTTAAAAAAGGGATACATACGGGAAAGTAAGAGTGCCATGGCATCACCAACACTTTTCATACTAAAGAAAAATAGTAAATTAAGGTTATGCGTTGACTACAGACACCTTAACGAAGCCATAGTAAAAAATCATTACCCTATACCCTTAATATCAGAACTTATAGATAAACTCAGAGAAGCTAAATGGTTTAGCCTCTTTAATATTAAAGATAGATACTACAGAATACGAATGGCTGAAGGACATGAATGGATGACTACACTAAAGACAAGATATGGGTTATTTGAATATCTAGTCATGCTATTTGGACTCACGAACGCACTAGCAATATTCCAGATAATTATTAACTATATACTAAGGGAATATCTAGACGTATTTATAATAGCATATCTTGATAACGTGCTTGTATACACGAACAGGACGCTAGAAGAATATGTTGAGTATACTAGGAAGGTACTACAGAAGCTCAAGGAACACAACCTATATATTCAAACGGAGAAATATGTGTTCTATAGAAAAGAAGTTAAATTCTTAGAATATCTAATATCCTGAGACGGAATAGCAGTTGACCCGGATAAGGCTAAAGACGTTTTATCATGGCCTGTACTAATAAACACAAAAGAAGTTTATTCTTTTCTCAGATTCACGGGCTTCTGCTGATAATTTATTAAGAACTACTTAAAAATCACAGCACCCTTAACGGAATTACTTAAAAAGGACTGATAATTTAAGTGGGAAGCTAAGGAAGACGAAGCTTTTACGATTCTAAAGAAAATGTTCTAGGAACTACTAATATTAAAGATGTTTAACCTATGACTTTAAATAGAAATATATGCAGATGCATTAGACAGAGCTACGGGAGCCATTTTACTACAAGTATAAAATAATAGGTATAAATATCTAGTAGACTTTCTATCACATAAACTTATAACTGCTGAATTAAACTATGACATTCATGACAAAGAATTACTGGCAATAGTTTAAGTATTTAAGAAATGGAGACATTACTTGGAAGGAGCCAAACACTAAATTGTTATATATTTAGATTACAAGAATCTAACGGCATTCATGACAATGAAGAAGTTAAATTAACGATAAGTTAGATAGTAGAAATTAGTTTCCACATTCGACTTTCGAATACTTTATAAAGTAGGAAAAGAAAACATAGTAGCTGACGCACTCAGCCGATAAGCAGACCATATAAAGAATATACCGGAAATCTATAACACAATACTTAAATAAAGACAGGATGAATCCTTGGGAAGCTCGCAAATTAATGTCAAACACGTAGTTATTATCGAAAACACCTGGGAAAAACGAATAAGAGAATTCGACAATAGACGACTACTATAGAATCTGGACCAAGGAACAATCTATGTACCAGACGAATTGCAAACTGAATTAATTAAAGACTAACATTCAGCGGAAATGCACGGACATCAGGGAATTGAGAAAACTATGGAACGAATCAACAGACATTTCTGGATTCCAGGAATTTGGAGTAAGGTTAGGAAAATTCTTTCAGAATGCATTAATTGCAAAAAGAACAAAGCATCAAGACACAAAGAGTATGGACTCATGCAACCTATACCTTCACCAAATCTACCATAGGAATCAGTCACAATGGACTTTATCACGGGAATACCGACAATCACCACCTAAAGAGGTCAATGGTACGACATGATACTGGTTATTGTTAACAGACTGACGAAGTACGCTTACTTCGAACCAACCCATACGGAAATCAAAGCAGATGAACTGGCTACATTGCTAATCAAAATTCTGATTGCACGACATGGAATGCCATGAGAATTCATTACAGACAGAGACAAATTGTTCACGTCAACATTCTGGAAGACGTTTATAGGGCAACTAGGGGCAGAACACCGCCTCTCGACAGCATTTCACCCACAAACGGATGGACAAACAGAACGGACAAACTAAACGTTGGAACAATACCTATAGATGTATGTTAATGAACTACAAGATAACTGGATTGACTTACTACTAATGGCTGAGTTTGTATACAACTCTGCAAAGTCATCAATAACGGGAAAATCACTATTCTATGCGAACTATGGTTATGAGCCTACGGCTTATTAAGAACCACAGAAACTAGACAAGGTATCAGAATCTGTAAGAAGGAAAGTTGAGGACTTATAACTACTTCATAAGGATATCGCATAGAAAATCACCTACAAAGGCAATCTTAGCAAACAAATTAAGGACAAATCTAAGGTTAAGGGACCAATCTTTAAGGAGGGGGATAAGGTTTTCTTAAAAAAGAAAAATTTAGAAATAAAACAACCATCACGAAAACTGGATCACGTCAAATTAGGACTATTTAAGGTTAAATAATAAACAGGACCTGTAAATTACGAACTATAATTACCTAAAGATATAAGAATTTACCTAGTTTTCTATGTCTCTAAACTAGAACCAGCACTATAGGATGCTAAACTATAGATAAAACTTAAACTTAAGAAAGACACTACTAAGTATGAAGTTTAATAGATTTTGAACTACTAGTAGTTTAGTCGTTAGTGGAAATATTTAGTTAGATAGAAAGAATATAGACCTAAAGATAACACCTGGAAGCTAATTAAAAACCTAAAGAATAGTTTAGAGCTAATTAACTAGTACTATTAGGAACAATAAAAGCTTACTTTAAGACTAAATCCAAAGAATATAAAGAGTATAGAATATTCTACTTAAAACCTAAGAAGGAAAATAAAACAGGTTAGAAAAAAACTATCACTATAGATTATAGTGTATAAGCTTTTTAACTTTAGAAATAAGCTTCTATCTCTTTAAGAGCTTAGATCTTGTATATAAAGGCTATCTCTTAATAAATATCTTTTTTTCTTTAGAATCTATTTTTATAAGCTCATGATGAAGACGGCGGACGTAGAAATAATATTTTTTTTTAATATAATATAACTTAGATAAATCATCCTCAGCTTTCTCAAGCTAACGACGGAGTTTTTTCTTATTATAATTAATATAATTCTATTCCGGCTACAAGATAATTAAGTCGTACTTTATATTATAATTATTATAGACTAAGTAATAACTAGAGCTTAGATTTACTAAGTAACTTTTATTTTAATAGAAATAATTTAAGTATAATAACAGCATGTGACGGGGTACACTATAGATTCTAGAAACTAAATAATAAGAATATATTAAAGCTAACTTCAGGCGACGCATTATTAGAAATCTAGGTAAAAAAAAAAAAAAGTTAAGAGTCTTATAGTCTAGAATATAGGGTAAAAAACCAGCTGCCTTTATACTACTTATAAAAAAGAAAAACTATCTTCTAAAATAAAGACTTAGAAGAGAGAGATAATGTTACAGACAGTAATAGTAAAATAGCTATAATTAAAAAACTAAAGAAATTAATAATAATAGCTAATAAAGCTCTAGAATAGAAATATATGTTTAAGTTAGAAAAAAAGAATTATAAGCAGACATAGAACGTATTAGCATAGGCTAAAATATAAGCTAAGAAATAAGAACAGAAATATAGAATTATACTAGTAAATTAGAAGTAGACATGTATATAACTAAGCTTAGTATATTAATAGTACTTAAAATTATTTAGTCTTCTAATAATCTAAATAGATAAGAATAGTATCTAATATACTACCAGTAGGTATACAATGTACGTATGAGGAGTTTTTTATAAATATAAAACATAAACTAGCTCTAAGATATTTTAGATTCTTTATAGTTACTCTAAAATCAAAATCTTCTCTCTAAGTTAAGACTTGAACTTGAGTGAATTAGTTTAATAACTATTTTATTAAATCTATTATATATCCCTCTTTCTATTTTATGATAAAGCATAAACTCTATTCTGTTAAACCTAGAGCTATTTATTCTAGATATAGAAAGAGCTAAAAACTTATTAAGTAATTAGTTAAGACAGAGTTACTAGCGTAAAACATACTATTAAATTAAAGTAACTTATAACAGTATTATTATATCTACGCGCTTAGAAACTATAAGGCGCGCTATATTTAAAGTAATAATTAAGAGAATACCTAAGTAATTTTACCTACCTATATAATTTATAGTTACCTATTTTATATAGGTATTAAATAGGACTACTTTAATAAAAAGGATTTTATTATATAAATAGAAAACTAGTTTATTTTAACCCTTTAAGTAATATATAGCATAAAAACTATAGTAGTTATACTTAATAACGTGTTAATTTATACTAATAGTGTTATTTCTAAGGTTCTTAAACGCATAAGTTATTTAGTACGTTACTTACTACTATACTTACTAAATTATAACCTAATTAAACTTACTTTTACAGTGTTAAAGGCGTGGATTCGGCGGAATTATTTATATATAAGATCTTAATTTAGCTGTAGTAGGTTTAGTAACTTTCTAAAGATAATTATCTTTAAAAGTAAGTATAATAAATTTATTAGAAAGCACTTTAAGTATATAGTAGGTAGTTTATATATAGAGTAAAGTATATTAAATAAAGTTCATAAGCAGCTTTAAAGACTAAAATAGCTAGAAATTAAGTTAAATAAAGACTAGAAGTATTTAAATTTTGTTCTTGCCTTTACGCTCTTGCTTATCTCTACTATCTAGTAAAGCTAACTTATTAGTAGCTTAAAATACTAGCTTAAACTTATAAAGATTATTACGCAGGTGCTGAATAATTTTATTCTTTAACTTAAAGTTACTTATAGTAATAATATAAAGATAATCTATAGAATCTATTATCTTATAAAGGTTATAAATAGTTTATTTTTATGAGATAGTAATTTTAGCTACTTACTTAAAATTCTCTTAATTATTCTCTAGCTGCTATCTTATAAGCTATAAGAAGAACTTTTTTATAACTAGTCTTAAATTCTCTTTACTACTATTACTTATAGAACTTGATAAGAGGTTAGGGACCTTTAAGGGCTAGTAAATAAATATTAATAAAGCCTAAAATAGCAGCAGAGCTTAAGTTAGTAATAAAGCTTAAAATAATAATAAAGCTTAAAATAATAGCAGAGCTTAAGATAGCAGCTAAGTATATAATAAAATATATAATAACTAATAAGCTTATAAATAAAGCTAAAAACTAGGCATGCTATAAGTAGGCAATTAATTACCTAAAATAACTAGAGATAGATATTAGTAGGTAATTTATTAGTTTTACTATTACCTATAGTTTTATTATTATAGATTAATTATTAACTTTTATTTTACTAGTAATTTTTCCTTTAAATGATCTCTTTGTGTATGCTGAATTTACTTTTTAAAGTACTTATTATTTAAGCTTAAGTTACTCTTCTTCTCTTTTTTAATTAACTAGTTATTATAAGAGTTTACTTTAAGCTTATTTAGAGTCTTTTTAAACTAGCTTTATAAACTAGCAAGTGGATACTCTACAGTATAATTAATACTAGTTTTTTATTTATTAATAATTAATTAAGCCTAGGATTTTGTGTTAATTAGCTGAAGTTTATAGTAACTATATATTATAAAATATACCTAGTACTATTTTAAGTAGTTATTATAAGCTAGCTTATAGTAAATCTAGCAGCTATAAAGCTAGCTCTAAATGTTTTAAATAATAAGGACTTTCTCTACTTACTTATAAGTCTTCGCTTTATTAAGTAGCTATTACGTATAATAAGGATTTACAGGTATATTAAATATAAAAGATAAAAGCTTATTAACTACACAGCTACTATAAGATAGAGCCTTTTATAATACTTTAATCTATATATAAATTTCTACACTTATCTCTATATAATCTGTGATGTAATACTTGGCGGTGTTGCTAATACATTTAAATAAGTTTAAGCTAGTAAAGAAGCTAAAATCTTTAAGTATTTAGTGCTCTTTTTCTTACTAATTACTTTAAAGGTAATAGTATAACTCTGCCAGCGATACTCTCTCCTATTAACGCTAGAAATAAGGCTTTTAATTATGACTAGTATCTTATTCTCCATATTTAAGATGAGGAAGAATATGTTAAGATATAACTTATAATCATCACTAGCTCTCTTATCGTTCATGCGGAGACTATAGCGTATATCTATCTTAAATTCTAGCTTTTCTAGAGGTGGTGACGACTCTAGTACCTATAGAGAAGTAATAGGCAGAGGCGATGATGAGATAACTTAAGGCATAGAAGATGCAGGTTATTAAATAATCTTGCTAGCGGAGCTTTTAGCGCCTTCTTTAATAACTTTACTAGCTCTAAAGAACAACTATTAGTAATAATAAGAAGCCTATTCTATCTAACTAACTTATAATGACGCGCAGCTGTTGATTTGCCCTTAGGCGCGTTCTTTAAGCGCGTTGAACCCGCAGGTGGTGGCAGATCTGCGCCCTCTGCGGGCACAGGGCGTCGTCAAGAGCTCATTAAAACACTAGAAAATCCGTTAGTATAGGCCTCCTCACTAATTTGAATAACCTCAACTTACGAACAGTTATTATAGGGCGATTCTGGCGCGTTGCATAGGCAAATTCTCGAAAAACCGACTTTGCCTAGTAATTTTGGGTGAGGGCGAGAATTTGGCGATGCCTGCCAAGCTTTCGGCCGATTTTTGCATCTAACAGATTACCTACCCAAAAATCAACCACGTACAGCAACGCCACTACCGAATAGTTCTTTGTAAAATGCTGGACATACGTAATTTATATGATAAAGAGCCTATACCTTGCATTTTATACGGAAATACGAGGTGCTGGTGCTGCTACAGGTGGTTGATTTAAGATGGGTGACGGGGGCCGACCCGCATCGGGAAAACTTCGGCAGAGCTGCCAAACGAGATGGAGTCATCCACCACCTTAAGTCAACCACCTGCAGCAGCGCAACCACATAATATTTCTCTATGAGATGCTTTAACAATATAATTTATACTGCGAAGAACCTATGCCGTGCATTTTATAGAAAAATATTGCGTGGTGGCGTTGCTGCAGGTGGTTGATTTGGTGTGGTTTATGCTGACTGACTGTGGTATCTCCCGAACTTTACCCAGTGGCCTTGCCAGGAGCCTAAGGAATACCAACCTGCGAAATCAACCACCCGCAGCAGCGCCATCCCAAAATAATCTCGTTTGAAATGTTGTAATGTTATATTTTACACTACAAAAGGCTTATACTGTGCATTTTACAGAGAAATATTATGTGGTTGCGTTGCTGTACGTGGTTGATTTTCGGTGGTTTATGATTCTCGAATTAATTTTGTCCCTTCGCTTGTTAATAGTCCGCCGTATCAAATAATAAAGTGTCATCTTGTCTGAGGCAGCCTGTCTTTCTAAGATTACCAGATTCCTTAATTAACTAGCCTGAAGCTTGGAAGTGGGCAGTGTTACTATTCGATAATTGGCCTGGAGGATTAATCGCAAATTTTAAAGCGGTGCATTTCCCAATCAGCGTATGGAGTGATTATTCGTGCGAGAAAAGCTCAAGTTGATGTTGCAGGATTGATTTTTGGGATGTGCAAGGCGTGGGGCTGAAACTAAGCCTAGTGAAAACTGCCTTACGGTTTTAGCCTCAAACATGCCACGTAAGCGACAGCATGACGTCTTTGCGTCTAATTCTATGACTTCTTCAGACTCCCGTGTTTATCCCAATACCATAGTAAGGTTGCTTCTTCAAAGATGACGAGAGGCTGCAAATTGCTTTGGTACTTGGTCTTCCAGCTTGCCTTTGTGCATAGCATATTTGGGCGCCAGACACGCGTTCCGTTGAAAAGAATCACTGGAAAGTTCGTTTTTCCGTTCACGGTTGGTAGTCTACAAGACGACGAAAGTAGTACGGTGAGATACTTACAGCACATACATACTCTAGCCATAGAGGCTGACTACAATTTAGGTAAATGCGCCAGAAACTTGGCCCCGCACTCTCTCTGCCAAACAGCAAGTTTTCGCTCGAATTCCTGCTCCTCAAGAAGAGGAGAGATCAAGCTCGAATGCCGACTTATCAAGAAGTCAACGAACCAAGAAATATTCCGTGATATACCAGTTGATGTACATTACCGATTTATCGATCGGAACGCCGCCTCAACCATTTAGAGCTATCATCGACATCACCCAATCAAACCTCTTTGTGCCTTCCTGGAACTGCACAAAAAATCCCGACAGATATGAAGTAGAAGATTGCCTCTATCATCTGATGTACGACTCTGCCGCGTCATCAACGTACGAACCGGAACTAACGCCGGCAAAACTTCATTACTACGGCGTTTATACTTGGGGAAACCTATCGCGAGACGACATCAGCATTGGTGATGTCTCAACGACAGGACAAATTTTCCAGGAAGCATCAATGTGGCATCCGGCATACCTGGTCGACTGGGATGAGCAGTATGACAGTGCACTAGGCCTAGCGCGCTTCCACGCTACAAACCTTTACGACGACTTCAATGTCACCAGTCCTTTAGAGAATATGGTTCAGCAAAAAGTCCTCGATAGGAACATTTTTGCTCTCAAGCACCCCCGCACAGACGATGAGGAGGGAGAATTGATTCTCGGCGGTGCGGACGAATCGTTCGTTAACTCTATTATCACACTTCCTCTCATAAACACCCCTGCAGTTGGCAACGACTTAAACTTCATCGCGTTCGCATCAGCAGGATGGCAAGTATTAGCATCTAGTTTATCTTTAGACTCATACCTCGACAATGGCCCACTCGAGATTCCACTACCAAACTACATCGCCCTACTCACCAACGGTTACACCAACATGATGTTCCCTCGCCAAATGGCTCATCAGATCGCGGAACATCTAGACTGGACAGATTGGCTCGATGACTTCTCCTGCGAGAAGCGGCACCGTTTCCCAAATGTCACAATTGCCTTAGGACCGCAGCAGCACAGATTCGTGCTTTCGCCTTGGCAGTATATGCATGAGGTCGTTGACCTGGAAGGGCGCAAGAGGTGTACATTACCGTTTCATCCGCTCGTTGAGGATGGCGAACATCCGAATTATATTCTGTTGGGTACTGCGTTCTTAGCGAGCTGGTATGCCGAGTTTGATCTGGACAAGGAAACAATTGGGCGTAAGTTCGACCTTCTTACATTTGAGGGAGTATTGAAGGCTGATAAAAGAACGAACAGTGGCATACCGAGACGATTACTAAAGCAGGATAGAAAGAAAGATATAGTGAATATGGCTAGGAAAAGTTTGTCGCATACACAATTCTCCTTAAGGATATAGTTAAATAGAAGCAGAATAACTAAATCTTCTGTATGATCGCAAAGGTGGCTGAAACTACGTAGCAAAGAGTTGGGGTAGCGGGGAAGCTAGGCCCAGTGCCATGCATGGGTCGAGCCTCCATGGAGTAATTCCATTTGCGCAGATTCCATGGGACAATATCGCTGTTGGAGACTCCATGGAATTAGTAATTGAGTTCTAGCCCGTGGCTCTTGCCTTTTCTTTCCTTTTTGGATTATGTAGATGTCACGATCCAACATTCGACTTGATGTTCCCTTAACCTCATGTCAACGCTCGCATCTCCCTTCAATGCACTGCCTTTGTCAAGTTTTATCAAAAAGATGTCGACACAAGTCTCTTGGAAGCATCAACTGGCTTCAGCGGAGCCAGGACGTCGAAACAGCCCCGAACCCGCCAACGGCTGTCCCTTAGCCAGCAAACTTCGGATTCTATCGCACTTTCCGCTGGTAAGCAAGCTGCGGAGGATAAAGATGAGGAAGCTCGCTCGAAGTCTCAAGCAGAAGCCACGCTCCAAAGCCTTCAAGTCGAAGCTCGTGATAGCCAGGATCAGGAATTCGTTGACAGCTTTAACGTTCTAGAGCTCACAGAGGACGAATTGGTTGCCCCTACATCTTATCAACCTACTAACGCTGACTTCCCTGAACCTTACTGTGACGATTAGCCTTCTTTGCAACATCTCCTACCCAAGTTTCGGAAGCCATACGATTACAACTACGTGACCTGGGACAACCCACTTAACTACGTGTAATATAGCAACTTTAAAGGAACAGCTTAATAGTAGAAGTATAGTACACTAATTAATAAGTAGACTAATAAAAAAAGTAGTTGTTAAAAAAGAAAAAGTATTACAAACTTTATAAAGCCTACTATTTTAAAAATACTACTATTATCTATATTTTAAAAGTTGTAAAAATAAACACTAAACTATTAAAGTATATTAAAAAGTTTTATTTATTTACTTTAAATTAATGTTTTAAAAAAAATTTAAAATAGTTAAAATAAAAAAATAAATACATAAAATTTTATTAATTAGCTTATTTACAATAAACTTTTTATTAAGCATAATTTTTAAAAATTAAAAATGTTAGTTTTTACTTTATAGTTATTAAGTTAAATTTTTTATTAAAAAAAAAATTAAGTAAATAGTAAAATTTACTTTTAACTTTAATAATTATTATACTATATTTTTACTATACTCTATATATGTAGATAATAAGTAAATTTAGTTATAAAAAAATTATTTTACTTTTTACTTATAAATTTTATATTATATTTAAATAAAAATAAAAATTGTTGTTTTTTTTATATTAATAAAAAAATTTAACTAAATAAATAAATTATTTTTTTAGTAAAATATATAATATATAAAATACTAAAGCTATTATAACTATTAGTAAATTAAATAAACTAAAGTATATTATATATTTATTTTAAAATTTTAAGTTACTAGTAAGTACTAATATTAAAATTATAGTATAAATTTTTACTTATTTTTAACTTTAAAATAGTTACTAAAACTTTTATTTAAAAATAAAATACTAGATTTTAACTTTATATAAACTTTATTTTTAACTTTATTTTTTTATAATTAGTTTCTACTAGTAATAGCTAATTTTAGTAATATAAACTAAATTTATATTAATAAATAAATTAGTATAATTAGTTAAATAGTAAATAATATAAAATAGTAATAAAAATTTATAAATTAAATTATAACTTATTTGGTATAAATAGTAAATAAATTAATAGTTAAAATTAGTTAAATTAATATTAAACTAATACCTAAAAATACTTACTTTTAAAAATATTAACTTAAAAAAATATTTATTATTAAGTTTTTAGTAATTTTATAAACTACTTACTAAAATAAAAATAGTTTAACAAATATTTTTAATAATTTAATAGTATTTTATTTTTATAAGATATTTATTATAAATTGTAAACTTAAATTTTTTTTTTTAAAAAAAAAAAAATAAAAGCTAAAAAAAAAACTATTAAGTTTATACCCATAATTAGTACTAAAAAACTTAAAATATAAAAGTAGTAAAATATTAAATTTATTAGTAGCTAAGGTTATAAAAAGCTATTTAATATATATTTAAAATAAAAAAACTATAAAATATTAGTTATAATTAACTAATAGTTAAACTAATATTAAATAAAAATTTATAAAACTTATTAAAAGTAATAAATAAAGCATTGTTATAACTAATTAATACTTAAATTACTACTAAAAACTAATTTAAAAAAGTAATACTTTTGTATAATATTTTACTAAAATATTTTTTACAAAACTTATTATTAGAGCTAATAAATATAACTTATTTTATACTAAAAAAATTTTTTTAAAACTTATTAAAGGTAGTAAATATAATTTACTTTATATTAAAAACTTTATTAAAGTTAGTAAAAATAACTTATATTATTCTAAAAAACTTTTTTATAAAACTTCTTAAAATCAGTATTATAAACTATAATAATATAAAAGTATAGTTATATAAAAATATATAAATAGTTATATAAAATAACATTTTATAGTAAAAAGTTAATAAATAAAAAAAATACTAAAATATTGTATAGTAAGTAGCTGCTTAATTTTTTAATTAAGTAATTTATATAACTATAACTAGTTCTTTACCTACTAAAATATAAAACTATTTAATAAACTTAGTAACTAATAGTTTTAATAAAGTTAAAAACTAAAATATAAATTTAATAAAATTATATTATTACTATATTACTTAAAAGTTTAAACTTAATTATAAAACTTAAGTATATATTTTAATTTAAATTAACTATAAAAATTAAAAGTACTTTTATACTATTTTATGTTTTATAGTTATAGAAAATATTTTATATATAAACTATACTATTACGTAGTATATTAAATACTACAAAAAAAAATTTAAAACTAAACTTATTTTTAATTTATCCTTTTTTTTTACAAGTTTTTATATATCTTTAATTTTTTTTAATTTTTTTTTTTCCTTTTTAAGCTTACTATAAAATACAATTATTTTAATTTTTAATTTTTATTAATTTAGATTAGATTTTTTGTGTTTTATATATATATATATTTTTTTTTATAAAAACTCTTTTTTAAGTATACTTACTAAGTTATTATAATTTATAATACTATTTTTTATTTTAAGCTCTTAGTTAAAAAGTTTATTTACTTATTTTAGTAATAGTATAAAAATAGTTTATTTTTTACGTAAAATATTTAAATTATAAAAACTTTACCTTTTTTTTTTACCTACAATTTTTAAAATAACTTAAGTAAAATTATTTTTAATATAAACTTACTATTTAATAAAAACTATTTATAACTATAGTTATTTAATACTATTTTTTAATATTTACTATTAAAACGCAAATTGTTATTATTTAGTTAACTTGTTATTTTTTTATTTTTTTGTATATATTAATTGAAATATAAAGTATAATATTATAATATTATAGTAAAAGTAAAGTTATTAAAATTATAATAAAGTAAAACTTTGTTAGTAATTAAAATAGACCTAAAATAATGTTTATACTACTTGTTAGTACTTTTTTATATTAATTAGAAAATATAAACTTATAAATAATTTATTATTATATAATAAATACTTATTTAACTAACTAGTTTATATAACTATACTTAGTTTCTTTATTTAATAAAATATAATAAAAATTAATAAATTTAGTAAATAAAAGCTTTAAAAAAGTAAAAAAAAAAAGTAAAATTTTTTAACAAAATAGTATTATTACTATTTTACTTTAAAGGTTAAACTTAGTTCTAAAACTTAAGTAAAAATCTTAATTTTAAAGTAGCTACAAAAAATTAAAAGTATTTTTAAAGTACTTTAAACTTTATTTTTATAAAAAAAAAATGTTTATATAATTTATATTATTATATAGAATATTAAATACTACTAAAAAATATAAAGGTTCTAAAAACTTAATTTTTTTTATATATTTAGTATTTATTTTTATAATTTTTTATTATATGTTTTTATACTACTTTTATAAATATTAAAATTACTTTAAAGTATACTTATTTTAAAATTTTATGTTTACTAGTTTATAGTAAGTTATAAAAAGTTTGGAAATAAAAGTATAGGCTAGAATATATACTTAAGAAAATATATATTAATATCTAACTTTACTCTACTCCCAACACCACTACTATAAGAGCTTTTAGTATAGAAATTAGCGGAAATTAAAGAATATATACTAAATTATTAATACTATAACGTTTAGTAATTATTACAAAGGCTAAAGCTAGCGTTTTATATAAAAAGCTATATTAGTAAAACAATTTAATACTAAAATAAACATATAAAAGTTAAAAGTCTATTTTGTAATAGATATTTAGAGAAGATAAATTAATATAAGAAAAGAGTCCTCTAGTGTCTAGCTCAAAAATTCCTGAAAATAGAGTATAAAAATCTTATATGTAATAGGCTAGAGCTTAGAATAATTAATTAAAATAATTATCTTAGCTTTAACTTTATACATAACCATATAACTTTAGTGACTTAATAGGGGTTAACTATTAAGTCTTTATAGTATATATAGTTAATCTTTTATTAAATTCACTTTATTTACACCTAATTACTATTATTAGCTTAGATTTTTATATTTGGATTTAATTAACTTTATTTCTTACAGAGGCTGAGAGGTCTTTAGTAGTATAATTAACTTTATAAAAAAGTAAAAAGCTCTTTAGTATTATAGAAAAGCTATTTAGTAGTATAGTAAGTATTAATAAATATTAATAACTACTTAGTATTTATACTAATAGCCCGAGTGATGAACCTGTTTAATATAGAATATAATAATAAATAAATTAGCTACAAACTACGCCGGTTGCTTGTTTTATAAAAATTAGAAATTCTAGCTATTAAAGTAGTAATAAGCTAAGTAGAAATTAAACTTAATAACTATCCTACTTAGCATGATAAAGAGAAAGTTTTATTTTTAATAAATAAAACCAGCAATAGCACCTTACTTAGGGAGATTATAAACATATTATAAATAATATCTAAAAAACTAATTACACTAAAAGGTTACGATTTTTTATTAAGGCTACTTTTATAGGTCTTAGTAAAAATATTAGTAACTCCTTTTATCTCAACACCATAACTAGTAATTAAACTAGTAGTTAAACTATTTAATTTTTCTAAATCCTTTATATTTAATAGTATATAGTTTTTTTATTCTATAATTAAGTATTAAGTTAAAACTAAGTTACGATTTAACAGATACCATATAGGTAATAAAAAAGAATAAATAGACTATCTTTTTTAGTATTTAAAAGGATGAGTAGTATAAACTGTTTTTTTATAGCTCTTTAATTAAAAAAATAATACTACTCTTAAAGCAATATAAGCGTTTATGGACTTTTAGTTTAAAAACTAGTATTAAAAGTAAAAGTCTCTAAATAAGCTATAAAGCATGAAATAGAAAAAAAAGTTAGTAAGAGAATACTATATAAAGTTTAATAAGAAGTTACTACTAGTAGGAAGTGATTAGCTAAATAAAAACGTAAAAAAGAATATATTTACCTAGGGATTAAATAGAGAGCTTTAGAAGTATATTACAGCTCTTTTAATAACACTAAGCTTTAAAGAGTATACTTAAAAAATAATTTATATTAGTAATAATCTTATATAAATTATATTAAGTAACTATAGAATTATTATAATTATCTATACAACGATATCTGTACTAACGCTTAAACTAATAAATTAAAAAGTAATATTTATATATATAAGAGCAGTAAAGCTATAGAATAATTAATTTAAAATACTTTAGATAAGCTAAAAGGAATTTAACCGGCGCTATAAGTAAAACTTCTATTATTAATATAATTCTTCCAGCTATATAAAGAATAAGTATAAATATATAAGAGTAAATTAATTATATTTAGCTATTATAGTATTAGTAAAAGCTAAATAAATAGACGCTAATAAAAGAAATAAAGAAAATAGAAAAAAAAAAAAAAAAAAGTATTAGAAAAAAAATAGTTTTTACTTACCATTATAAGTAGAGGCCTCTAGCTGAAATAGGTAAAATAATATTATAAAAAAAATAATAGAAGTTCTAAAATATATATATAAATATAGACTTTATTACTATATATTTATTAATCAACCAGACGAATATCGCATATATAATAATTAATACTAAGTATTTATGTTATAGTTTTATAAGTTTTATTTTTACTACTAAAGTCTATTTAGCGCATATTAATATAGCTTTATAGGAGATTATTAGAGTATATAAAAAACCTAGAAAGGTTACCTAGGTTATATAAATTAATCTTAATATTAAAGAATATACTAAATAAGTTTATATATATATTATTAATAACGCACTTAGGTTTAATCTTATTTTAAATAAGCTTTAAATAAACTAAAATAATATTATAATTATGCTAGTAAAGAAATTATTTTACATTCATACTTTAAGAATAAGAGTTTATAGTAAAAAAGAAAAAAAATTATGTTAATAAAAGCTAATAGAGATTAACATAGCTACTTTTTTAATATAAATAGATAAATTAAAAAGAATAAGTAAGATACGCATCTTTATAGTATTACTAGCAAATATTTAAAAGGCTTTAGTATTTAAACTAAAGTTAAATCCTAAAACACTACTTCCTAAGGCCTATTAGAAGTATTTAAAGCTATTTTTAAAAAAGAAAGTAGATAAGCTCCTACCGCTGTAAGATCCTAGAATAGACTATTATATTAAATTTAAAAAGATTAATAAGAAGGACCCTAAGGTCCTATAGGGACTACTATATAATCTATTAAGAAAGAAACTACTAGTACTATAAAAAGAGTTAATATTGCTACTAGAGAAGGGCTTTATCTATATAAGTAACTCTCTAACTATAGTTTTAATACTATTTATATATAAGCTTAGTAAAGGCCTTTACTTTTATATTAACTACTACACGCTTAATAAGATTTTTAAAAAGAATAAATATTCTCTTCCTCTAATTCATAAAACGCTTAGCTAGATTAGTAAAGTAAAATAATATACTAAGTTTAACATTTTAGTAGCCTTCTATAAGGTTTATATTATAAAAGAAAATAAATAGCTAATAGCTTTTTATATAAGATTTAGACTCTTTAAATAGCTAGGTATACCTTTTAGACTAGTAAAAGCCCTTAGTATATTTTAATAGTATATAAACTAAACTCTATAGAAGAATCTTAATAAGTTTTGTTTAGCCTTTTTTAATAATATACTTATCTACTTTTTAGGCTTACTAGAGGAGTATTACTGGTAAATTAATCTAATACTAAAGAAACTTAGCACTATAAGTTTATATCTAGATATTAAGAAATACAAATTCAAAACTAAGAGCATGAAATATCTAGGGTTTATTATTAAAATAAGGCAAGAAATTTAAATAGATTCTACTAAAATAAAAGTAATTACTAAGTAATAGCCTCTAATAACTATAAAAGAAGTTAAAAGCTTTCTTAGATTTATTAATTTCTATTATTAGTTTATTAAGTCTTTTTTAGAAATTGCTGTTTTATTTATAAGACTTATAAGCAACATACTATTCTAATAGACTAATAAAAAGTAAATAGTATTTAATAAGCTAAAAGAGATCTTTATATTAGAACTAGTACTAGCCTAATTTAATTCTAACTACAAGACTATTTTAGAAACTAATTTTTTAAATTATATAACTAAAGAAGTTTTTTTATAATACGATGATAATAGCATGCTGCGTTTATATATATATATTTTTTAAAAAAAATATACCTATAAAGTGTAATTATAAGATATATAATAAAGAACTCCTTATAATTATTTATTACCTAGAGGCATGGGATGCTGAATTACGGTTTATTAAAAAATTCTAGATTATTACTAATTATAAGAACTTTAAGTACTTTATAAGGTTTTAAAAATTAAGTAAAAGATATACACACTAGTAGTTATTCCTTAGCTAATATAATATAGAGATTTAATATAAGCTAGAGAAAGAAAATATATGAGCTATCATATTATCAAAACACGAATAGAATTATCTAAGTAAAGAAGATAATAAAAGGTTAAAGAGCTATATAATTTAGCTACTAAAGCTAGTAATTACATATTAGAAAAAAGAGCTTAAATTAAATAATAATAAACAAGTAGTATAAGCTTTCTCTATTTAAATTAGATTTTTAATAATTATAGGAGATAGTATAACTGAAGTCTAGAAATTTTATATCTAGAAGTCTTATAATAAGCTTAAATAAAGATAGTATAATATAACACTAGATAATAAAGTGTACGTAAGAGTAGTATAGACTTTTTATAATTAAAAGTAAAGATTTTTCTTAGAGCTTAAACTAAAAGTTTTACTAGCTAAATATACAATTAATAAAAATAAGACTTTTTATTATTAGAATAGAAAGTAGGTACCTAACTTAGAGCTATTAAAGATATTAATTATTTACTAAATTTATTTATTATAAGTAATAAGATACTCAGAACAGTAGAGTATTTATTTAATATTAATAAGAAATTACTTTTAGCTAGAGATATTAAACTATATATAGTATTATATTTAAAACTGTAATATTTATAGCTATATAAAGTTATAAAGAGATTATTAGTAAGAGCTGTTACGCCTATTACCTATTTCTAATCATATTTAGAAAAAGATTTTAATGGATTTTGTAACTAGATTATTAGAAAGTAATGGCTATATAGTTTTACTAGTAATTACTAATAGATTAAGTAAGAATATAACTCTCTATTTTTTTCTAAATATAGATATTAAGATAGTAATATAGGCTTTTATCTGTAAGGTTATTACTTACTATTAGATTTCTAACACTATAGTATCTAATTATAGTAGCTAATTTATTAGTAAGTTCTAGACTAAGCTTTATAAAATCTTAAGAATTAAAAGGCAATTATTAACAGCGTTTTATCCACAAATAAATAGTTTAATAAAAAGAATAAATAGTATAGTTAAGGTCTATTTTTAAGTGTTTATTATGTAGAACTAAGTAAACTAGGTAAAGCTTTACCTAATAGCTAAAATTATAGTAAAAAGAAAAAACACTATTTTAATAGAAATAAGCCTATTCTTTTTCTAGTATAGATATAATATAAAACTATTATAAGTAGATATTAGAATTAGGTGTAATATAACAGCTTAAGACCTAAAAGCTAGCGCTAGAGAAATTATAAGAAAGTTAAAAAAAGTATATTAATTTAGCACAAGCAACCATAGCTAAAGCATAATAAAAATAAAAAAAATAAATAAACTAATATTAGAATAAAGCTTTATAATTATATATTAGAAATAAGATATAGCTAAAGCTCAGTAACTAACTCTCTATTAGACAAGAAAATAAAAAACTAGACTAAAAGAATACTAAATAAACTATAGAAAATATAATTAGCTTGTATACTATAAAGCTAAATATGCCCCTAGAGCTAAACCTAACGTTTTATATAGATAAACTATAGCTAGTAAATAATAATCTATTACTAAGTTAGCTTATAAATACCTTTTAGCTATTATTAATTTAGATAGATAACTATAAAGAGCACGTAGTACAGGATATTATTACTAAAATATAAATAAAATAAAAATAAAGCTACTAGCTATAATATAAAATAAAATAGAAAAACTATACGTTAATAACTATAGAGCTAGTAAACTAACTAAAAAATATAATAATATTAGACTATTAGAAGGAGCATATAGCACTTCTATAAAAAAAATAGATATAAACTTCTACTAGTAAACTACTAATAAGAGCTTTAAAAGAAATTATAGTAAATAAAATTTAAAATAGGCTTATAAGAGTCTTTTAGTAAATAGTTTACTAAAAAGACACTATCTAGTCTATAAGAAGAGAGGTAATATAATAGGCTAGAGTCTAAAATAATTAATTAAAATAGTTATTTTAGCTTTAACTCTATGCGTAATCACGTAACCTTAGTGATTTAATAAAAGTTAACTATTAAGTCTCTATAACATATATAGTTAATTTTTTATTAAATCCACTTTATTTACACCTAATTACTATTATTAGCTTAAATTCTTATATTATAAAAGAAACTAGCCTTAAGCACGTATACTATAATATTATTTATAATATACTTTATAAATAAAGCCTTTAAAAGTAGTGTTATAAAAAGAAACTAAAGTTAACATAAACTATTACTAAGAAATAACTTTAATTTATAAAGGACTATATTAATTTCAACTAAAAGATAATAATAGTTAAGTTTAGTAATAAGTATTCTATTAAATATAGCTTTAAGTAGAATAGAAAATAGTATTTCTACTTTCCACATAAGAAATAGAATAAGAATATAATTTAGAAAAAGAAGAAGAGTAAAAGTTTTTATTAAATAGTTTAAAATTACTTTTAGCTCACTCTTAATAGAAAAGTAAGTAAAAGTAAATTAATTATTATAAAATAAAACTATACTTTACCTAATAAAGGCTATACTTCTGTCTTGTATATAAATATACTAAAAGAAAGTTTACTACCTTACTACTATTTAGGCCATAAGTTTTAGCAAGATAATACATTAATCTATAACTTAAAATAGAATAAGAAATAGCTAAAAGAGTATAGTATTTAGACTATTAAAAAGCCTCTATATTTACCTAATCTTAACTCTATTAAACACCTTTAGTAGGCTTTAAAACTTATGGTCTATAAACTCTACTTAAAACTTAATTACTATAAAAGAACTAAGGGAAATTAGGAAGCATTATATACTACTTTATAAAAGACTTAAAAGAAGCTTATTTGGAAGCTTCTTTTAAAGCTTATTTACTTAATAAAGAAGAGATTAGTTACTGTTTAAAAGGCACATAAATAGTATACTAAATATTAATTATAGGAATGTGTAATAATAAGAAAATAAGCTATATAAACCTATACATACAAATTTATAGCTTTAATACTAATATAAAGGTAAAGTAAAGTAAAAGTATAAAGTAGCTAAGTTATTATTATTTCTAGACTTTTAATATAGTACTATACTTTAGTTTTTTTATATTTTATATATATTTTCTTATATTTTTTTTATATAGTAATAATTTACTAGTTATATTTACTAATTTATTATAATTTTATAATACTATTTTTTTTTAAAGTTTTTAGTCTAAAAGTTTATTTAATTTTGTTAGTAGTAGTATAAAAATAGTTTTTTTATTTAAAAATTTAAAAATACCTTAAATAAAAATAATTTTAATACAAACTTACTGTTTAGTAAAAGAATTTAAAAGTATAATTATTTAATACTAACTTTTTATTTAACATGTTAAATAATAATTACTAATATTTAGTAAAGTTATTATTTAGGTACTACTTTAAATATATTTTATAGAGTATAAATTATAATTTTATAGTATTTTAATAAAAGTAGAATTATTTAAATTATAATAAAAAAAACTTTAATAGTAATTTAAAAAAAATTAAAATAAAAAGTAAAATACTAATTTTTAATAGTATTATTTTTGTAACTAAGTTATTTAAATAAAGTTTAATATATATATATATATTTATATAAGTTTACTTTAATTAATAAAATTAATATAATAAAAAAAGTAGTTTTAATACTTTACTTACTATAATTTATAGTATTTTTTAAAAAAGCCATTACTTTACTTTTTTTAGTTTTAAGTAAAATATTTTATAGTTATTTTATATTTGAAATATATTTTTAAATTAAGTATTTATAAATTATTTTATACTACTACATAATTTTTTAAACTATTTTTTAAGTTTTTTATTAAATTTTATATATTAATTTTTAGTTTAGATATTTTTTATTTAATTTAATACTTATATTATTTTTATTTTAAAATTTACTAAACTTTATACTTTATATAATTTTCTTTAAACTTAATTTTTATTTTTATTTTAGTATTTTAATGTACTCTTTAAAGTAGTAAAATATAAAAAATTAAGTATATTTATATAATTTTAAGTAATTTAAGTATATAATTTATTAGTTTTATTTATGTTTTAAATTTAATAGTTATAATATTTTTAAATTTTTTTTTATTTTTTTTTATTTTTTTTTTTAATTTTTAAACTTAGTTATATTTTACTTATTAACGTAATTTTTTAAGTAATTTTTATTCTTATTTTGTAATATAAAAGTTAAAATTTTTTCTAGTTTTTAATAAGTTATTAGTTTATAACTATAGTTTATAAAAAATAGTAGTTTTTTTTATTATTAATATTTTTATAAAATTATATATAAATTTTCTTATTAGTAGTAAGTTAATTTAATTAATTTATAGTTTATTAATATGTATATATATTTTATTATTTATTTTATTTATTTACTTATTTATAAGTAATAAGCTATTAAAAAGTAGTTTTTTAATTTTTAACTTTTTTATAAAAAATTTTTAAATTATTAATATAAATAATTTATTTTTATTTATAATAAATTTTTATTATATTTTATATTATAGTATTAGTATATATATAACTTTTTAGTTTATTTTATTTTATTTTATAAATATTAGTATAAAATAAACCTATTTTAATAATTAGTTTCCTATTGCTAGTATAGTATTATACTAATATTTTTAGTACTTTATTAATATTAGTAACTTTTTAATAAAGTTTATTTATTTATTTATTTATTATTTTTATGTTAATTTAGGTAGTGGTATGCCATGCAGACCTTTTATAAACTTAATTATATAAAGGAAAATCTATTACAGGGCATATAGTCTCTACTTTTAAGAAAAACTATTTCTATTTCTTTTGTTTATTATGTATGATCTATTTTCTTACTACTTGTAGTACCTTTTACAGAGTAAAAATAGCTTGTAATTCTAACTATAGCGTTTTACCTACTTATTATAAGCACTTTTCTATTTATTCTTTGCCCTATAGAGTAGTTCTATAGCTAGAGAGAATTATAGTAAAATATTTATTTATATAAGCTAGTATAAGAGCTTAGCTATACCCTCTACTAATTCTATAAAATACTAGAAATTAATTTTACTAGATTCTATATCTCATAAAGCTGTTCTTATATCTGTAAACTAAGAGTAATATAAAATAATATATTTTACTATCTCTTATCCACAGCTGTAGACGTATGTAGTGGTAGGAAAATTCTTTAGCTAAACTTTTATAAGAAATACTATAAATCTAATTTATCTTATATAGATCTAAATAATAATTAAGCTTTCTGCTTTATAAAGGTCTATATAGGTTTTAAGAACTTTCTTTTCTAAAGCCTATTAATATACTAGACCCTAGTTATGTTTTTAAGCAGTCTATTCTTACTACTATTTGCGTGTTATAATAGTTTATAATTTAATTAATATATTTTTTATATCTACTTCTATCTATTTCTAGCCTTTAATAGGTTTATGTATGTTTGTAAACTATTTTAAAGCCTAATCTATACTCTTTTCCTCTATTATATATAAGTAAATAAGGCTTTACTGTTTTTAAATTTTATCTTAGATCTTTATATAAGCCTGCGTGATTTTTTATTTTATGTCTAAAACCTTTATATAGCACTTATAGCTAATAATTTTTATATTAAGAATAACCTATAACAGAAAGGTAAAAGTTTTTATTTTAAGTACTATTATTAGTATAGCTTAGTATACTCTAGTAATTATTTATAGTATCCTATCTAGAATTTACAGAGTTAGTTTAGGTAGCTATTAATTTTTCTAGACTTATTTTAACTAGGCTAGTATTAGATTATAGTCTTAAAAATAAATATTAGGAGTATTACAACACTATAAATCTATCTTACTTATAAAAAAATAGCTTCTTATATTAATATAGTAAGATAGTAAAGAGCTTACTACTATTTTTCTATTTTTTAAAAGGTTTTTTAGATATATATACTCTAGTAAAGAGCTAGGTTAAGCTAGATACTAAGAATTTAAATCTCTTTTATAAATTCTTTCTTCGTGCTGTTAATATTTACAGAGGCTACTATATTAAAGCGTTTTAGGTTTTATAATAAGTATATAAGTTTATACTTTTTTAGTATAAAGACTACTCTGTAGTAAGCTACCTAGCTAATATAATAGTTATAAATATACTTAAGAATACAGCAGTTAACTTCCGTTAAAAAACTATATATAAAAAGTATAGTATTATTAATAAAACTGCTAATGTATATATTTTTATAGGTATTACCACAAGCCTTATAAAGCTCTATAATATAAAATAAAAAGAAAATTAGTAAAAAAAGAGAGCTTTATAGAATCTCAACTAGCATATTAAAAAACTCTATTTTATAATCTAAGAAAATAATTATTGTTTTTCAGTCTATTATAAATGCTTTAACTTAGTAGATAAGTTGTTATAAGATTTTTTTTATCTATAAGACGTGTATAAGTTTTTTATAAACTACTTTATTAAATACTTTAAAGATATTAAGCGCTAAAAAAGTCATAACAAAGTCCTTTTCTCCCTAAATAGTATAAACTTAGTTTATAAGAAGGTTAAGAGCTGTATTTATAGACCTATACTGCTTTATATTTATTTACTAAGTTAAAAATATACTATACTACTCTACTAGTTATCTTAACTACTTTACTATAATTATTTTTATAACCTTTATAGTAGTGTTTAGGAGCGTGATAGGTTGTTATATTTTAGAAATTAAGTAGTTATTTTTTTCAGGCTTCCGCAGAGCCACCGTACAAGTAATTTTAAATATTTATAGATAGTATACTAGGTTCTAGTATGCTTAAATAATTTCTACTATAGCTATATAAAAGAAAAAGCTTATAACTTTTAAAAAGCTATTTAGAATACTGTTGTAGTCTGGTGTACTAAATATCTATTACTTAGCTATTACCTTCCTAACAGTTTCTAAGATAATTTCTAGAAGCTATTTAACTTATAAAGAGTATATAAATTCTATAATGTTTAAAAAATCTGTATTTAACTTTACTAGAAAAAACTATTTTTATAAGATATTTATTTTCTTTTCGCAGCTCTAGGCCATCCTATTTTAAGTTTATAGTAAAAAAAAGAATAAAGAATTTAGAAGAAATATAGTTAATGTATTTAATAAGTAAGTAATGTGGATAAGTAAGTGATATACTTTACTAAGTTTTAACTACTTTATAAATAAATAACAACTTAACACTAACAGCTATCGCTATAATATTTGACTAGTAAATAGTTATCCTATTCTTTAGCTTTTTTATAAGTTCTTAAAGTATGCCCAGACTTTCTATAGCGTCTAAAATACCTTTACTTTAGTATATTAATCTTTATATACCTTTTACTTTAGCGCGTTTCGCTCTTAATCTGCGTATTAATATTAGCTTAAGTAATTATCTTTAAGCTCTCTTCTTTTATTAGCGTTTCTTGCTTTTGAATCCGCTTTTTTTATCACTTTCTATGTTATATTACAGCCTTATTTACTTTCTAAAGCTTAGTAACTTTTTAGTATAGTAATATAGCTTTATGTATTATCAGCTCAGCACCTTTTATAAGCCGATAAATTAACTCAAAAATGTGTATAGGTAAGCTATTTTAATACTGCTAAATTTAATTATAAATTAAAGCATTTTAAGACCCTAATTTAGTAGTAGTTTTAGGTGTTTTTAATTTCTAAATGGTGTCTTCTTCTATAGGTGGAGATAACATCTAAAGCTAAATATTAAGCTTTAAGAGTATAATATTTAGGTTAAATAGAACTACGCTAGCGCCTTAGAAACTTACGCGAATATTACTTTCTATAATTATCTCTTAATAAGCTATTTTAAACACTAGTAGAAACTTAAACTTTATAATATAATAAATATAGTTACGGATAAGATCCTTAACTTAGCGCTTATATACATCTTTTAAAGGCGAAAAACAGTCTACATTAAGTAGCTAAAGTAGGTGCGATGAATAAGATAGTATATAAATTATAATAATTTACTTCTTTTTATAAAGCTACTAAAATTCAAGCGAATCATGGCTCTTATAGCTATTAATTATTAGTAGACAATATATGCCTACTATATAATGCTTTATATACTTATTAAAGTGCTATAGCTATTAAATACTAAGCTTATTTATTATCTAGCTATTATCAC
This sequence comes from Zopfia rhizophila CBS 207.26, assembly GCA_010093925.1. NCBI lineage: Eukaryota > Fungi > Ascomycota > Dothideomycetes > Zopfiaceae > Zopfia > Zopfia rhizophila. The sequence continues at coordinate 103,345 of ML994700.1, forward strand.
TTAATAAAATAGGCTAATTTGATGGTATATTATTGCTCTTATACCATACAGAAAGGTGGTACGTTCCTGTAAAGATAATAAATAGTAGAATTATTTATTCTTAAGTATTAATACCTTAAATTACTATAACCCACTTATAGTTACCTAGCTAGACTGCTTTATGTTAATTATATTTATTAAAGCTTATAATAATCTTACCACCTGAAATAACCCCTATCTGAAAGCTAGTCTTATTAAAGTTATATATATCTTCTTTAGTAATATTATACTTCTCTTTTATATAGCGTATATGCTTAAACTATAGTTTAATAATCTTAAAATCCTTACATAAAGCTCTCTAGTAGTTATACCTTTGATTGTATACTATTTTAATTTCTAGAGTTTGCTATATAAAGTTCTCTAATTATTTAATACTAACTTTACTATTAGAGCGCGTAGTAAGTAGTTAATTAGCTATATCTCTTATAACACTAAGCCTAAAGAGAAATCCTCATAAATCTAGGTTAAGTATATATTAAATAATAACTAATTCCTTTAGCTTATTAAGCTTCTTTGAATTGACTTTATAATCACGTTAAAAGGTAGTTCCAGTAAGTTATTATCTTAGTATTAGTTTAGAAATATTATATACTATTACAGCCTATCACACGCTTTATAATTGGCTTTTCTTAATTACAAAGATAACTAAAAATAGCCTATTTTTATTATAAATTAATTAAGTTTTAGTTTGTTAATATATCGCGCTTAAAAGTTAGTGGGTTGTGTTTTCTTAATAAGATATGTTACTCACTTATTCACGTCACTTACTTATTAAATATATTATAGTTTTTTATTTATACTACTAGCTTCTAGATACTGTCTCTTTTAACTACTGTTTTATAAATTTAATCTTAAAAGTACTATCTTTTAGTATTAAAAATAATTCTTTTCTTTATATATACTAGCTTATAAAGTATTTCTGTAAATTTATAGCGTCTTTAGGCTATTTTTTACTATTTTACTACCTCTATAACTTCTTAAATCTACTATAGATAACTAAAATCTAGTTTCACTTTCCGTAATAGTATAGTATACTAAATAAGGTTAACTAGAAAGACTTAGAGGTATTTTATATATTAGTTAATTACTTCTAGAGTGCTAAAGTCTTTCTACAGGCTAAGAAAATATTATATACTATTAGAAATCCCTTTAATATCTATTTTTCTTTAGTTATAGGCTTTTATTAACTAGCTTAGAGGTTCACAACAGCCTATAACTTTAAAAAGAAATAAAATAAATAAGTAGTCTAATTTATGGTAGAGACTTTTATTAATACTATATTTAATAAACTTTCCTTAAATACCTAGGGTAGTAAAAGTAAGGTTAATTATACTAATAAGGCTTTATACAGACTATATAATAGTTTCTAGTAAAGTTAGAAAACTAAAGTTTATATCTATAGTAATTTAAATAAGGTTATTTACTATTTTATACTATATTAAGCATCTTATACTGCCTTATAGCAGATAGTATAAATTAAAGTTTTTTAAAAAGAAGTATTCACTAAGCTCTATAAGTTGCTTTTAAAGATTAAAAATAAAGAACTTTAAGTTACACTAGTTTTTACTAAAGGGCTCTAAATAGATATTATAGATATAAAGTATTTACTACTTAGTATAGACTATAAGAGTAGAGGAATCCGGCTTATAGTATCTTACTAATTATATATCTAGTAAAAGTTATTTACTAATAAGGAAGCAGGCTCTACTATAGAAAGATAGAGAATATACTAGCTAGAATAGGTATTTTATAAAGTAGTAAATAGTATACATACGTTTATTTTACTATAGCTTCTAAATAATAATAATATCTTACTAATTTTTAGAGTTATAAACTAATAGGACTATAATTTTATTTTTACTTTTCTATATGTTATATTAGGTAATACGTAGCGTATACATTAGAGGGGGTTTATAGAAAGAAATTTAGTAATATTTTAATTACCTAGGCTTTTTATAGGCCTGTTTAGGGGTTATTTAGAACTATATCTTTCTAAAAATAGTATTAACAGACTTACTTCTATTCTATTTTATTTTGTACTATTCTAAAAGAGTGTGATTTTAATGCTTTTTATATCATTTTTATTCTAATTCTGCTTAGTTAGCTATTATAGGTAGTTTATTAAGCAGCTATAAACAAGCATAATAAGTCTTTAAGTTATAATAATAAATCTTTAAAGCTTATTTATATAAGCTTATTTAGTTTTTTCTATTTCTTTCTATTATAAATTACAGGCTGCTGCTTATGCTAGATAGTTTTCTTTATAATTTATATAATAAGCTTTATCCTCCTGGTTACAGAGGCTATATTTATAGTCTAAGTATTCTAAACTTATATAAAATCTATATTTTTTTACTATCCTATAAAATCTAGCAGCATGGCTGTATTTTTAGTAGTTAAAGTATTAAGTTATTTTATAGTCTCCATAGTAGAGTTCGCATGAAAGTAGTTTACTATAAAAAAATAGGCCTTTATCTATTAAGAAGTTAGCTTATTCTAGGCTAGTAAGGTTAATAATTAAAAAAAAGATAATTTTCTACTTTTAAATTACTTTTACAGGCTATTTTATTCTAAGGATTTTAATTTAGTTCTAGATATATTAGTTCTAGCTATAGAGTTCCTAAAGAACTATTTTTTAATTTAAATAGTTAATTACAGATAGCTAGAGGCTATATGTGATAACTATAAATTTTTTATAAATAAGTTTTACCTCTATATAGATTTTATAAAACTAGTTATAATCCTTTGCTAATTATTTTTTTCTTATTTTAATATCTATAGTTAGCGTAAGGTTTTTATTAGAGAGTTTATAGTTTATAAAGATTCTATTTACTATGCCTAGTCCCCTCTACGCGTTTATAACTTAAATAATTTTAATTATAAATCTTCTATAGTCTTATATAGAGGTAGCGGTTTAGAAAATAATAACTTTATAATATAAGCAGATTAGAACAGCTTTATATACAAATATAATAATAATTAAAATAATATTATTAACTATTATAATAGTATAAAAAAGAGAACTGTAGCTTATGTTTAGAATTATAGTCTAAAAGATAAAAGCATAAAGATAGTTTTTAATAGTAGAAAAATATTTCTAAATACTTTTACAGTCTTTAGCTAGGTTAGAATACGATTAGAGGAAAACTATATAAAGTTACTATTATATCTTATAAATTAGAGCAGTACTATAGCTAGAGATAAAGATATTAATTTAATTAGTTTCTTTTTATAAACTAGCTATATAGCTGCTAGGTGTTGTTTATAGTAGTATAAGTTAAGTTTATAGCTCTAAAGCCAGTTTCTAAGAGTCTAGTAGCTAGTTTCTATACTATAATAGTATCATCACGACTCCGTAAAGCATTTAGGCTAAGCTTTTTAAAGTATATTTAATAGTAAGAAGCTAATTTACGCATTTATTTCTCATAATAATTAAAATTTCAATAGTTAAATAAAGTTTATTATAACTAATTTTAAATTTTTTTTATTAAAATTAGTTATATTAATTTCTATTTTTTCTATTTTAAAGTTTAATTTTTTTATACTTAATATATTTTAAAAAATGTTTAAAACATTTTTCAAATTCTTAATATTTGAAAGTTTTTTATTAAAATATTTTATTATTTTCTTAATTGTTAATATTTATATATTTTTTATACTATATTAACTTTATATTAGTTTTTTTTTTAGTGAATTTAGTTTAAATATTGTTTTATATTTTTACTATTATAAATGCTTTTAGCTATATTTTCTAATTTAATACTTAAAATATTTTTTATAATAACAACGTTTTTTGTGTTTAATTATATATATTTAAATAATTTGTTTTTATTTTATTTTTTAATATTAAACTATAGATTTTTAGCACATTTTTTATATAGTTAGTTTATTATCTAAATATATTAGGTACTTTATTTTTTATTTTATTTTATAAAATATCTTAAAATTAAAAGTTAATAAATAATGGTTAATATTAAATTTATTATTAATTTAATAATTTTATTTTTATAAAAATATTAAAATCTTATAATTTAAATAACGTGTTTTATAAGTGAGCTGGTTAAATAAGTGAGCTAGTTAATATACTAAAACTACTTATTCTTCTTAAGCAACGCAAGATAGCTTAATAACCTAATATATAATTAGTTCCTAATAAGGCTTGAATATAGCTTACTATTTAGACTCTTAATACTGGCTAGATTTATAGCCTCTAAACTGCTGCATGTACTTTTAATGTATCCTTTTTAATTCTATAAGAACGACACGCCGGAACCGCGTTAAGATGTGATATTAAGCCAAATTCAATAAAGCTTACAGAAACTAAAGAGAAGGTGATAAAATAATATATACTTAAGCTAGATTCAAGAGAATTCGCCCCTCTGCTCAATGCTGTTCGAGAGATGGCTAATAAACTATTAGCTAAGCAGGGGAAGAATCTAGTAGGTATAAACTAGCCACACAACTTCATTAAGCGCACCGCAGGGCTTAAAACGAAGTATAATCAGAAACTAGACTACCAGCGTTATAAACAGGAAGAACCAGCAATTATACAAGCTTAGTTTAACCTTGTACGTAATGTGAAGGCCAAATATAGTATATAAGACAAAGACACGTACAACTTTAATGAATCTGGCTTTCAGATGGGTATAATAACCCAGCAAAAAGTCGTTACAGGCTCTGAAAGACGGCATCAACCAAAAGCTGTTCAGCCAGGTAACCGGGAGTAGGTTATAATGATCTAAGGTATCAGTACATTAGGGTACGCGCTTCCACTCTTCATTATCTATAAAGGCAAAAACTACCTCTCTGCCTGGTACCAGGAAGTCAACATACCATCCTAATAGGCATTCAGGGTTTCTGATAACGGCTAGACAATAAATAAGCTTGGTTTCCAGTGGTTAAAGCACTTTAATAGGCATACAAAGGAGCGTACTGTAGGCGCATACCGTCTATTAATTCTAGACAGCCACGAAAGCCATAACTCACTGGAATTTACTGAATACTGTAAGGAGAACAAGATAGTTACTTTATATATATCATCACATTCGTCACATATCTTACAGTCACTAGATGTGAGTTGTTTTTCGCCTTTGAAGACGGCGTACAGGCGCTAAGTTGAGAAGCTAATACGTAACCAGTTCAACCACATTACCAAAATAGAGTTCTTACCAGCCTTTCGGGACGCTTTTAATGCCTCTATTACTAAAAGTAATATCCAAGGAAGCTTTCGAGGTGCTGGCCTAGTTCCATTCGACTTAGATGAGGTGATATCAAAGCTTGACGTTCAACCGCGTACGCCTACACCCCACCACACAAGATACCCTATGGCAGTCGAAAACCTCTAGTACCCACCTCGAATTTAGGGCGCAAACGAAGCTGATTAATGATAAGTTAGGTAGCTCACTATCTTCCTTAAAGGAAGGGTTCAATCAGCTTGTTAAGGGCACCCTCTTAATAGCTCATCAGATAGTGTTGTGGCGCAATCAAATCACTAAGCTTAAAGCAGCTAATGAGGCTGCAAACTGACGGAAACAGCGCAAAAGAAAGCGTATCCAGCAAGGAGGAGTCCTTACCTTTAAGGCTGGCTCATAATTAGTTGCTAAGAATTCTGCTACTGTAACTTCTAGTAGTAAAAAGAGACGGGGTAACGCTAGAGCAGATGGGGTTGAACCGACTTAAAGGCGCTGTAGGAACTGCAGCGGGACTAGGCACAACGCTTGAACATACCAAAACATTAAAGAATCTACTATAGAATCTAGTAGTAATAAGGAATTAGAGGTAGATTATAGTGAGGTAGAGTAATTCATTACATGGCTCATTACATTTAGTATGGTCTTAGTAAACTGACCAGTTCGCTTATTTAACCAGCTCACTTATAAAATACGTTATATAATAATTTTATACTATATTCTTTAAATAATATTTTTATTTTTTAAATACTGAAGTTATTTCTAATAGGTTTTTATTATAAATATAAGAGTTTAACTTAATATTTATAAGATTACGTAATATAAAATTTACTAAATAAATAAATAAATATATATATATGTATATATTTATACTTATATTATTTTTATAACTTTATTAAATATATTTATATAAATTATTATAGAAAGTTTTAAATTAAATACTTTTAATATTAGTAGTTCTATAAATTTTACTATTAAATTTCTTAGTACTTCTTTTTTTACTTTTTTTTATTTAAATTTATTGTTTTTTTTTTAAAAGGGTTATTATAACTACTATAATTTTTAAATATTCTTTAGTAAATTATTAATAAAACTTAATAAATTTTTAAAAACAAAATTACTTTTTTGGTATTTTCTAAAGTTAGCGATAATAAAATGTTTTTAGGTTTTTTAAAATTAATTATAACTTTTTTTCTAAATATAATATAATTTTTAAAAATTAACTTTTACTTAATAAAATATATATTTTGTTAATTATATATAAAATTTTAGTTTTTTAAGTTTTTTAATACTTTTTATTATACTTAATATCATTTTTTAGTATTTTATTTGTAAATATAATTATATTATTAAAATACGCTATTTTAAATATATTTAGGTATTCTCTTAGTATATAGTTAATAATTATTTAAAATATTATTAGTATACTTATTAATTTTATTACTATATTAAATTATTTGAATATTTTATATTATGTTTTATAAACTATTAATTATATTTTTTTAAGTTATTTTTACTTAATAATATTTTTTTCTTAATATTAAATAAACTAAATTACTTAACCTTTTGTAACTTATATATAAGTTTTAAAAATAAAAGTTTTAAGTAATAGTTTTTAACTATAATCTAGTTAAAATCTTTATAATTTATGTAAAATTAAAATATTTTATTTTTTTATATTAATTATACTTATAATATTATTTTATTTAGCTCACTTAAATATAATCTTTTTTTTATTTTTTAATTATTAGTATAATTTCTTTTATTAACTAATTAATAGCTAGTATAATAACTTTAGTTTTAAGTTTATTTTTTATAGTAATTTTATAGTTCTAAATTTTATATCTTAGTAACTACTTTTTTACCTTTTTAAAAATTAATTTTTAATTTTTTTTGTACTTTTATTTATTATATTTTAATTTACTTTACTTAATATATAATTTTTTAGTATTTATTATATAAATTTATAATAGTATTACTTTTAAATTTCTAAAAATTTTCTTTTTTACTATATAATTAGATTTTTTTTAAGCTAATTTTAGCTAAAAATAAAATTCTAGCTACCTAAATTTATTATTTAAATAATTATATTTTTATTTTAATATTAATTACTTTTAAATTAAATGTTATTAAACTATTATTAACATATTTTACTTAACTTAATTTTTTTAAAACCTTTATATAGTATATTATAGTTTTTAATTTAAATATTTAATATTAGTAATTTATAAGTTCTACTATTTATAAATAATATAATATTTAAGCTATTAATATATATATTTATATATACTTTATTATTACTTTATTTATTTTATGTCTTTTATATAATAATGTTGTTTTTAATAATTTTTTTGTTTTTTACAAATTAAATTTTATTTACTAACTTTGTTATTTTTTATATACTATTTTAATAAAAATTTCTTTTTTTCTTTTATTATTCTATAAATAAAGTATTTGTTTAAAATTTTCTTTTTAAAAAAGCATTATATCATTTTAATTTTACTTATTTTTTATAGTTTTTATACTTTTAACTTAAAAAATACTTTAAAACTACTACTTCTTTATATAACGTAAATTCTAGCTATATTTTTTGTATTTTTTTACTTAATAATATTAGTATTTTAGTTAATATTTATTTTATTTTAGCTTTTTAAACTTGTTTAATTTAAAGTTTTAAACTTTTTTTTAAATTAATAAATATTAGCTTAATGTTATTATTAACTCTTTATTATATTTCTAATTAATTTACTACTTAATGTGTTTTAGTTTTTTTATTTATATAAAATTTTTCGTGTATTTATATTAAATTTCTAAGTACTATTTTAACTTATATAGTTAGTATACTAATTAATTTGTTTATAGTATTATTATTTTGTATTTATAAAAGTAGTAAATGTATTAGTTTTTATATTTTTAATTATTTTTTAATATTTTAATATTACTATAAATTCGTTATATATTATTATTATTATTTTTAATTCAAAATTTTTTTTTTAATTCAAAATTTTTTTAGTAATTTTTTATTTTTTTTAATATATTCTTTATATTAAAATTTTATAAACTTTTGAAATACTTATTTATATTTATGTTTTTTTTTATAATTACTTTTTAGTATTTAATTATATAGTACTATTTTAATTTAAGTTATAAATTTAATATTAGTATTTATAAAAATTTATTTAATAATAACAAATATAAAGTTTTTTTTATTTTAATTTTTTTATTTTTTGTTTAATTTATTATTATAAAATTTTTTTATCTATAAGTATATTAAGCTATTATAATTTTTTCTAATATTTATATTATATTATTATATTATTATATAATGTATTTTTAGTTTTATATTTTTATAGTTACTTAAATTTATTTTAGTTTACTATTAAAGTTTTTTATATTTATATTTTAAATATTTATTACTTTTATATATATAATTCTTTTCTAATATACTTTTTTAGTACTTTAATTTTAGTTTTTTACTTACTCTATTTATATAATAGCTAATTTTACTTTTTATAAAGTTTTAGTTTAAATATAAGTTGTTTTATATTAATTTTTATTTTATTTTTTTTTAACAACATATTTTTATTTTCTATTCTTTAAGTAAACTTTGTTTATATAGTATTTTACTTACTTTTTAGTTTTTTAGTAATTTTTTTATTTATTTATTAAAATATACTTTAATTAAGTTTATTAAATTATATATATATATATATTTACTATGTTTTTAAAAACTACTAAAGTTAACATAAATGTTAATAAACTAAATATTTTAAAGTATATTATATATTTACTTTAAAATTTTAAGTTACTAGTAAATACTTATAGTAAGCTTATAATATAAAATTTGATTTATTTTTAAACTTAAAATAAATACTACAACTTTTATTTAAAATTAAAATACTAAATTTCTATTATAAATAAACTTTATATTTTACTTTATTTTTTAATTATTAGTTTTTACTAGTAATGGCTAGTTTTAGCAATATAAACTAAATTTATATTTTTAATAAAATTAGTATAATTAACTTAGTAGTAAGTAGTTTATAAAAAGTAATAAATTTTTTTAAACTAAATTATAACTTATTTAGTATAAATAATAAATAAATTAATAATTAAAGTTAATTAACTTAATACTAAAACTAATATATAACAAACTTATTTTTAAAAATATTAACTAGAAAGCTTTTATAAGTATTTATAAATTATTAAAAACTTTAGTTTAAAACAAAAATTATTATTAACAATTTTAGGAATTTTTAAACTAGTTACTAAAATAGAAAATATATTAATAAATATTTTTAAAAATATTAATAGTATTTAATTTTATATAGTATACTAACTATAAATTATTAAACTTAATTTTAAAAAAAATACTACTAGCTTTATACTTATAATAATTATTAAAAAAATTAAAATATAAAAGTAGTAGAATTTAAAATTTATTATTAATTAGAGTTATAAAAAGTTATTTAATATATATTTAAAGTAAAAAAATTACGTAATATTAGTTATAATTAGCTAATACTTAAACTAATAATAAAAGGTAATTTAAAACAATAATAGTTTTATATACTATTTTATTAAAAAAAATTTATAAACTTATTAAAACTAGTAAATAAAGTATTTATTATAATTAACTACTATTTAATTTATACTAAAACTAATTTATAAAAATAATAACTTTATATAACAATTTATAAAAAAAATTTATAAAGTATATTAAAATTAGCAAATATAATTTACTTTATAATAAAAAAGTTTTTTATAAAATTTATTAAATTTAGTAAATATAACTTACTTTATAATACAATTTTTATTACAAAACTTATTAAAATTAGTAAATATAATTTACTTTATATTAAAATTATTTTTATAAAAGTTATTAAAGTTACTAAGTATAACTTATTTTATACTAAAAAACTTTTTATAAAAGTTATTAAAATTAATAAATATAACTTACTTTATATAAAAAATTTTTTTTATAAAACTTTTTAAAACTAGTAAGTATAACTTATTTTATACTAGCTATAATTAAAATATTAAGTAAGTATTAATTAAAGTAAAATAATTAATAAAAAATATATATATATATTAACGTAAGTGTTAAAGTTTATAAAACATTAAAAATAAAAATAATAAACATAAAAGTAAAAGTAAGTAAAAAATGTTTTTTTAGTAAAGTTTAAAATTTTAATTAACTATTTAGTATATAAACTATATATTTACTTAAGATTACTTTACTATTTTTCTAATATTTATATTTTAATTTTATTTAAATAATTTTTGTAAGTTTATATATTATATAATCTAATAACTTAAATTAATTTTATATTTTAATAATACTTTATTTACTAGCTATTTATTATACTTTTAAAATTTAGTATAAAACTTAGTTTTATAATATTATTAAAAAAGTAAATTAAATATTTTTTAAATATTTAAATAATATATATACTACTAAAAAAATGAAACTAGTATATAATAACAATAAAATAAATAAACCTATTTTAAAATATTATATAAAATATATAAAAAATTATATAACTAAACTATAACTAAAAATTTAAAATAAAAAGTAAAAACTAAAGTTATTTAAAAACTATTAGTAAATATAAGTTTAATATTAGTATTAGTTCCTAATATTAGTAAATTTAAAAATAATATTTATTAAATTTAAAAAGTAAAGCTATATAATTTTATAAAAAACTATTTTACTTAATTTTTTACATTATAGTAATAATAAAACAAGTAATAATAATAAAATTAAACTAAGTACTAATATTAAAAAATAATTTTTAGTTTTTAAAAATTTAGTTATAGTAAATTTTATATCATATAAATATATAGTATAATATTTTTAAAGTATAGTATGAAAAAGTACTACTAAAAAATTAAAATAATTTTTTTCTTAAATATAGTTAAAATATATACTAAAATTTATTAATATATTATAATTTAAAGTTAGTATTTATTTTCTTAATTTTAAACTAATATTAAAACTAATATTTATTTAAAAACACCTAATTATAATAATATAAACTCAATATTTTAAATAAATTAGTTAAGTATAAAAAAGTGTAAATATTAAAAGTATTTTTACTAAAAAAAAGTTAATTATACTATTTAGTATTTACTAATATACTTTATAAGTGAGTAATATACTCAAGTAAGTAGTATATCTAAATACTAAAAATTAATTCTCTAACTTTATACCTATAATACAGCCTACTAATAATACTACTTAATTTAGAATTAAGCTAAATATTTTTATAGTTGTATAAACTATAAATAAAAATAAAAATCTATTTAGCTGTAAGGCTGTAAAGTTTTATATAATATCTAAAATTTCTTTATATTACACACGTGCTAGTATATCTACTTATATTAAAATATAATTTAAATTAGCTTACTTTACTCTACATAAAGAAGAAGTAATAGTTAAATATATTTTTAATTTTAATTTATAAGGATTTTCAGTTATAAAGTTTGTAATCTATATAATAGCTAATAACTTACTAAAAGTATAAAGTAAAAAGCCTATTAGTAAAAACTAAATTAATAAGTTTATTAAGTATAGGCTAAAAATAGAAACGTGTTTTATATATACCCATAATTAATAATAAGCCTTAAATAAAGATTTAGAGCCTATTAATATATAGTTTAAGCTAGTTTAAAAAACAAAAAAAAAGTATAAAATTTTAGATAAAAATACTTATAACTTTAATAAAACTAGCTTTATAATAAAAGTAATTATAGCTAAAATAGTTATAACTAGCTCTAATAAATACTAAGAAAGGCATAAACTTATTTAGTTAAGTAATAAAAACTAGGTTATAGTAATAAAAACTATTAACATATTAAAGTAAGTATTTTTACTTTTTATTATCTTTAAGAGTAAATACTATATTAATATTTAAATTAAAAAATAAAGTCTACCTCACAGCTAGAAAATTAGGCTTAGTAATAATAAATAAATAATAAGCTTAATATTAAGTAGTTAAAGTACTTTAATGAGTTTATAAAGAATTATACTATAAAGGTATATAAATTACTTACTATTAACAATTACAAGAGCCATAACTTATTAGAGTTCTAAAATATTTATAAGAAATGAAAAATTACTACTTTTTATATACTTTTATACTCATTACATCTAGTATAGTTACTTAATATAAACTATTTTATATTTTTAAAGAAAGTATATAGTATACAAATTAGTAAGCTACTGTATTACTATATTTAATATATTACTAAAGAATACTTCCTTCTAGCCTTTAAAATAGCTTATAATAAGGCTGTTAATATATTTTATAGATGAGTTACGCATATAGGCGAGCTACGCATCTTAAAATTCACTAAAAAATCAAAAATTTCCACCTTCATATCTCAACAACCACTTAATAATAAATTCTAAAAATTAAAGTTTGAGCTTTTCTACATGCATTACAGCGTTCCTGAAGGTTGCATGAAAATTAGTTGAGTAGTTTTTGAGATATAGTAATATAGCATGATTTTAGCCTCTAAATTGCTATATCTTAGAAACTACTCAACTAATTTTCATACAACCTTTAGGAGCGCTGTAATGCATATAGAAAAGCTCAAATTTCAATTTTTAGAATTTATTATTAAGTGGTTATTAAGATATGAAGGTGGAAAATTTCGATTTTTTAGTAAATTTTAAGATGCATAGCTTGTCTATATGCGTAGCTCACCCCTATATATAGCTCACCTATAAAATACGTTATAAAAAGTAATATTTTATTAAGTTTTTAAGAAGCTGGCCTAGTTCTATACAACTCTAATACTATTTTATTATAGATTAATATATGTTTTTATATACCTACACTAAATCTACTATAAAAGACTTTATAGTAATTATAAATACTAGATAATACAAACGAAATTAGCGCCTAATTTATATTAATTTATAATTAAATTTAAAGGCACTAGAACTTATTACTTGCTCTTATATTAAATACTTTTAATTAGCTATAAAAAGATACTAAGAAACTAGAGCATAAATTAGTACTATTAAAGAATAAGCTTTATACTTTTTATAAGACAAATAAAAAAGCTACTAAGTATAAAGAGTATAAAAGAAAATATATTAAAGCTAAAAAAATTCTTTCTATAAGTTAAGTAGAAAATTTAATAGCTTCTTTAGAAAGTAGTAGTATAAAATAGACTAAAGAGTTTTTATATAAGCTAGTATAAAAAATAGCCTACTAATAGAAAAATACTATAGTCTTTATAATAAAACAGGTTATAACGTGCAAACCTATATAAAGAATGTATTAAATTTAAAGTAATTTTTCTAAATCTAAAATTAAGTAAATTTATTATAGTATTAATAATTATTTTACTATTAAAGTTTAAAATTAGTGTTTAAGTGTGTTACTTACTTAAGTATATTACTTACTCATAAAGTATATTATAAAGTAAACTATTAATTTAAATATTAATATATTACTAATAAAATTTTTAGTTTAGTGTTAACAAATTTATATACTTTAGTTATTTAAATATAGTATTTTAATACTTAAAATAAATTTAACTAGTAACTACTTAATTTAACTTTTTTTAAGTTATTTATCTATTTAAAATACATTATATAATAGTAGTAATTATAGTATAATTTTATACTTATTATTTTAAGTTTTAAATTTAGTTAATATTTACTTGTTATAATAGTTTTTTAAGTAGAAAATTAAGAACTTAAAAAAAGAGTTAGTTAATTAATAAGTATACTTCTAAAGTAATAATTTTTTATACTAGTATATAGCTAATACGTAATTACATAATATAAAAAAAAAGCTTAAAATTTTTTTCTTTAAAATACTTTTTAAAAGTATTATATATAGTTACTATAATAGTCTTTTTTTTTAATTATAAGTTTTTATATAAAGTGTTTATACTTAAGTTTTAAAGTTAAGTTAATTTAAATTTTAAAAGTAATTTATTTTTAAATAATTAAGGTTTAAAAATTACTTATAAAGTACTATATTAAATTATTATAACTAATTTACTTAACTAAATATTTATAACATTTCTATTTATAATTTAAGTATAGTTTTTTAATTTATTTAATATAATATTTATTTTTACTATTTACTTTAATAAACTTAACTAGTAAGTTTTATTAACTAAAAAGGTATTTAAAGTTAAGTATAATAAGCTAAAGTAATAATATAAAAAAAGCTAAGTATATTTTTAAAAATTTAAGTAATATAAATTAGTATATATATAAAAAAAACTACTTAAAATATATATTAATTTTTAAAAACTTTTAAATTTAACTTTTTAAATAGTTATGTTATTTAAATATTTTATGGGTTAAACTAGACTATATTTTTAATTTATTAAATAAGTATAAGTAATTATTTCTAGTTTATATATTTTTTTAAAAAACTTATACTCAAATTATTTTTCTAAACTAGCTATTAAATATTAGCTATTTATATTACCATATAATTAGCTTCTAAAGTTTATAATACTTAGTAAAACCATTTTTAAATTTTTATAAAAAGTTTAAAACTTATTTAAAAATATTAGCTTATATTATGTAAAAATAAAAATGTATTTATTTATTTAATTACATTATTATTAGCTTTAAATTATACTGAAAAAAAGTAGTTTATTTAGTTATTTTACTAGTAGTTTATATATATATGTAAGACTTGTTTTATTATATTATTAACTTATTTTATTTAATTATTAGTTTCTAAGTAATATATAAAATTAGTTAAAATTTAATATAATTATTTTTAAAAAACTATAATTTATTTATATATACTAGTAAAAAAAGTAGGTAATAACTATAGTAGTTATTTTACTACAAAAAATTAAGTATTAGTATTTAATAAAATAATTAACTATAATTATAATACTAGTAATAAAACTTATAGAAATTTTTTTTTTTTTTTTTAAAAATATGTAAAAGTGTAATAAATTTAGGCTAATAATAATAATTAAGTAAAATAAATTAAACTTAATAAAAAATTAACTATATATACTATAAAAATTTAATAGCTAATTTCTACTAAATTACTAAAGTTACGTAGTTACGCATAAAGTTAAAACTAAAATAGTTATTTTAGTTAATTATTTTAAGTTTTAGTTTCTTATATTACTTTTTTTTTATAAACTTAATAAAAGCTTATTAATAAAAAGTTTACTAAAAAAGTTATATAAGCCTGTTTTAGGTTTTATTTATTATAGCTTTTTTAAAACTTTTATTAGTAATTTTTTAGTAAAAGTTTGTATTTACTTTTTAATAAAAGTACTATATACTTTTTTTAATACTCTAATACTATTATATTTTTTTGTTAGTTTTCTAACTTTATAGTTATTAATATATAACTATTTGTCTTTACTTTATATTATAACTAGTAGTTTTACTTTTATTTTATTTATACTTTGGTAACATTATTTTATACTATATACTTTTAATAGTTATTTACTTAAATTAGTAATAGTTAAAAATTATTTATAGGCTAACTTAATAATTAGTTATTACTAGTTAACTATAGTTTATTTACGTAAAATATTAAGTTTAGTTTTAAAAAGTATATTTAGCTTTATAGTATATAAACTAATTATTTTGTTTATATAATATATTTAGAATTTTTTTTGTTTAGTTTTTTATTTTTGTGTTTAGTAAAAAGTTAGTTACTAAATTTTAGTTATTCTTCATTTTTAATATATAGTTTTAAAGGTTTATTTTAATATTAGTTTATATATTTATTTTTTTTACTATATTTTAGCTATAGTCACTTATACTAAAGTAATATACTTTTTTTAGCTTTTTTATAATTAATTTTATATTAACTTTTAAATTTTAAGCTATTATATTATACTTAGTTTTAATATTTACTTAAAGTAGTTATATATTATATTTATATTAAAAACAGAAACTTATTTTTATTAAAATAGTTTTTTTATACTATAATTTTAGCTATAAAGTAGGACTTTACTTATTTTACTTAGTTTTACGTAATAAATACTTAAAAATAAGCTTTAACTATTTTTTTTTTCTATTAAACTATTTATTTGTAAATAAAATACTATTATTAATTATTTTTTCATTTTTAAAATTGTATAAAGTTTAGTTCAAAACTTACTAATAAATTAACTATTATAATTAAATACTATAGTATTAAAAATTTAATAATAAATAATAACTTTATAAATAAAAGTTTATATTACTATTTTAATATTTATATTTAAAAGAAAATAGTAAGTTATATTTTTACTTATTTTATTAGTAATTATTAGTAAAACTATATAGTTATTACTTTCTAATAATCTAGTTATAAAATTTATTAAAATCTTTTTTTAAATATAATTAAAAATAAGTAACAAATATAAAAGCTTTTATTAGTAATTTCTTTATAACTTTATATAGCTAGAAATATTATAATTTTAGATATAATACTATATATAGTTTAATATTTCTAGTTTAAAGTAATTTTTTATTAATATTAAATAAGTACTTTATATTTTTTAGTATTTTATTACTTATAATAAATAAATTTAGTAAAAAGTTAATATTTTTATTACTTTTAAGTTAACTACCTACTTTTTATTTTAATAATAAAAGGTCTTAATTTATTAATTTTATACTTAGTAAAACTTTTAGTTTAACTTTTAAAAAAAATTCTACTTTTAATTATAAAAAGTTTATACTATTTTTATTTAAGTTTATTGTGATGGTGTTGTTTAATCGGCTTGCTATAAATTACATAATATTATAACTAGTTATACTAGCTATAATTTAGTATAGAGCTTAGAATATAGCTAGCTTATACTTAAACTATATACTATTCTATTTAGAAATAAGCCCCTTTTATACCTCTTCTTTTTTTATCTTAGTGTAGTTAAAATAGAGCTAATTTATTCTATCTATTTATATTTATACTATAATATATAAAGACTAAGCCTGTTATTATATTATACTAAAATTCTTTTAACTTAGTTAAATAATAGTGATATAATATTAAAATCAAGCCACGCGATTAACCTAAGTATTTAATTTATTAATAATTATATCTAAAGAATCCATTACACAACTACGCTGAGTTATTAGTTTATTAATTATATAATTTTTATTAGAAAGTTTTATAGTAGTAAGTAATTAAAACTTTAAGTAATAGCCTATATAAGCTTTATATAGTAGGTGTTAAAAATAACTTAGCAAGTAATTAAAAAACTATAGTAATAAATAATATATTTATTAGATTAAAAGAGAGTTATAAAAGCTTTAGTAAATATCTTTTTTTAAAACTACTTTTTTTTTACTAGAGAAACTAATCTCTGTAAGCACTACTAGCTTATCTTTTTTATACTAGAAAATTAACTAATTACTTTATCCTACTAGAAACTAAAAGCTTTATATACATATAAAAATAAATAGATTAGGACTATTGTATTCCACAAGCGAGCTGCGCACCCAAGCGAGCTGCGTACCTTACCAAGAGAATGCAACCTACCAACCTTCCAGCGCGATGCATCAACTAAACAATATTCAATTAATCCACCAAGAAGGCAGGATAGCCCTTGCTATCTTAGCTATTAAAAGACACCAATTTGAAAGCGCGCGAGAGGCTGCAGCAGTCTACGACATCCCTGAATCTACGCTTAGGTCGCGACTTGCTGGAGTTCCTTCACGACGCGATTATAAACCCAATTTAAAGAAACTCACTAATCTAGAGGAATATGTTATTGTTGAACATATTCTCGACCTAGATTCACGTGGGTTTCCGCCTAGGCTTCTTATTGTGAGAGATATGGCCAACCAACTGCTCGCTGCACGCTCTGCTGGCCATGTTAGCAAGAACTGGCTAAAGAACTTCATCAACCGGACTCCTAAGGTCAAAATGGTCTATAATCAAAAGTACAACTACCAAAGAGCTCTGTGTGAGGATCCTGCGATTATTAAGCCTTGGTTCGACCTTGTACAGCGTACGATTGAGAAGCACGGTATTGCTAAAGAAGACATCTACAACTTTAACAAGACTGGCTTTCAGATAGGCGTTATTTCGACTAGCAAAGTTGTTACAGGCTCTGAAAGGCGCCATCGGCTAAAGGCTGTACAGCCGGGTAATCGCAAATGGGTTACAGTAATCCAGGGTGTTAATGCCCAAGGATGGGCAATTCCGCCATTCATCATCTTTGCAGGGAAGCACCACCTCTCTGCCTGGTATCAAGACGACGCCATACCACTAGATTGGCCTATCTCACTAAGTGAGAATGGCTGGACGACTAATAAGCTTGGTGTTAAGTGGCTGCAGCACTTTGACAAGCATACAAAGGACCGTACAGTAGGCGTACGTCGCCTGCTAGTCATCAACAGCCATGAGAGCCACGACTCGCTCGAATTTCAGCAGCTTTGCAAGGAAAAGAATATTATCACGCTCTGTATGCCATCGCATTCGTCGCATCTGCTTCAGCCACTTGATGTAGGCTGTTTTGGGCCTCTGAAGCAGGCATATGGGCGGCAGATTGAGGATCTCATGCACAACTACATTGGCCACATCACCAAGCTTGAGTTCCTACCAGCGTTCAGCGTAGCCTATCAGAGCTCAATGACGGAAAGCAACATCCATGCAGGCTTTCAAGCTGCTGGCTTAGTCCCATATAACCCAGATGTGGTGCTTTCAAACCTTGATATTCAGCTTCGAACGCTGTCGCCACCTGCTGAAGAGGACCTCCCCTGGCAGTCAAAAACACCCAGTAATGCTGCTGAACTAGGCTCTCAGACGGCTCTAGTTCAAGAGCGGATTCAAAAGCATCAAGATAGTTCACCTAGTTCGATTATTGAGTCGCTAGGTCAGCTTGCTAAGAGTGCTGAGCAGATAATGCATTCAGCAGTGCTACTGCGCTCGCAAGTCACCAGCCTTCAAAAGGCAAATGAAGCTACAACACAACGCAGAAAGCGTAAAAAGAAGCGAATTCAGAAGCAAGGAACATTAACAAGAGCAGAGGGCTTAGAGCTAATTGCTCAAGCTAATGTTGATGCGCAGATTGAGGGTGAAGAGTGCCAGAGTAGGAAGCGGGCTAGAGTAGACGCGCCACAGCAAAAGCACTGTAAATGCTGCGGCGAAACTGGGCATAACTCAAGAACATGTAAGAAGGCTGAGGAATAGGTTAACTATCTAGTAGCAAAATATTATTGTGATAGCTGCTAGCGTTGTAAAGTTATTGGATTATAAAGTTATAGAAACTTAGTGGGGTGCGCAGCTCGCTTGGGTGCGCAGCTCGCTTATGAAATATGATATAGAAAAGCTTTTTATACTAGAGATAAAAGTTAATCCTAAAGTAATAGCTATTAATAATAACTATATATTTATTTTTAAGTTACTTAGGTGTACCGCTACACACTATTCTAATAATATAATTAGAAAAAACTATATTATTAAGAAGCTCTATATTTAGGTATGATATAATAAGAAACTTTTTATAGCTACTATTAAGAGCATTATTTAAGAAACTAATATTTATAAGTCTTAGAAAATAGAGGTTATGCTTTTTACTTTAATAACTTTTAATTAAGTAATAATTACTAGTAAGCTAGAGCATAGCTACTTTAAAGTATTTATATATTATAACTATATTAATATACTAGGAAAAGCACTTAATACGGCTAAAATTAAGTTTAATAAGGCTAGAGATAAGTTTACTAAGTTTTATTAGCTACTAAACAACACACTTAAGCACGTAGCGGATTAAGAGAATAAAATTAAGATATTAAGAATATAAATAAAGAAACTTATATATAATATATATTTTTTCCTCTCTATAAAGCTAGCCTAGTGCTATTATTAATATTAGTAAAGAAAATACACTTTATAGCTTTACTATAAACTTTTTAGAATTAAACTAGCTATATAGCTATAGGACTTAATAATAGTTCTAATATAAAAAATTTTAGTAACTAAATTTTTTAAGTATTATTTTATATACTAGCTACTCTATTAGTTATGTTTATTATAGATAACTATTAAGATAATAGCTGCTTAGCCTAATTTTCTAATTTACTAATACTTAAAAATAATAAGGACGTTACCTTTAATTAATAAAGGAATATCCTAAAGAATAAAGTATATATTAATTAAGACTAGTTTACTAAAGCTAGTAAGTAAGTTACCTAAAAGAATATTATCTCTTATATATATACTTATACGGAGAGTTCTGTTAATCAGTACCTCTTAATATTTATATATATAATAAAAGAGAGTAAGTAGCTAGTTAGCTATTAATATATAATAAATTACTTAACAAAAATATATAGTAATTTATATAAGAGATTTAATACTTACTATAATTTTTAAAAGCTCTATCTTAGAAATTTTATTAACTTTATTATATTTTAAAGTGATTTCTTTTACCTAGCTTAAAAACATAGCCTATCTATAAACTAATAAATAGAAGAATTTTATAAAAAGCTTTTAAAAACTCTATATATATAGATAGGTATCTACTAATAATAGTACTATAACTAGTATAATAAGTATATAAACTTAGTTTAAGACTTTATTAGAGAGCTAGCTCTTAGTACTAGAAAAGCTACTAAATAAATTAATAGAAAAATTAAAAAAATTAGGCTACTACTAATTTAGTAGTTTTATCTAAAAACTAAGTGCCTAATTTATATAGTAATTACTATTATTCTACTAATACCTATTTTTAAGCTAGCTAGTTATTATAATTGTGGAAAATTTAGCTACTTTATAAAAAACTATTAACTCTTTATTTAAGCTATAGCTAAAGTAATTAAGCCTATAGATACTAATAAAAAGCTTTATATACCTTAAAATACTAGTAATAATAAGAAGTTTTAGCTTATTATAGAAGAACTATTAGGAAAAGATTTACCCTAAGGGAAGTCTTCTTTCTAAAGTTATTCTCTAAAGTTATTAACTAATTTAACTCTTATTAATTATTATTTAGTAGACTAGCCTTTACTCTATTTTACTCTATTTTTATTAGTAGACTAGTTATAAAGCTAAGTGACTTTTTTAATACTAAAGCTAGTAATTTTATTTTAGTACACTTAAAACACATGCGCGCTATTAAGAAAGGGCTTAAAATAAAAACTTATTAAATAAAATCTATCCCTCTAGCTAGCTATAATAATAGACTAAATAAATAAATAAATAAGTACTTTTAGGTTAATCTAGTACTAAATAACTACTATTTATTAATTTATTTTATTTTCTATAATATTAGCCGCCACGACCTTATAATCGGCTGTAAGCTATTTAAAAATATAAATACTTTAATTAACTATAAAAAGTAAGCGCTTATATAGCTAGATAATAAGCTAATTAACTATAAACATATTATTATTATTTTAATATAAAATCTATTAGCTAAAATTAACTTCTTATACTAAGCTAATACTAACTAATATAATAAGCTAATAAATATGGTAATTTTATAGTATACTTATAAGCTACCTTAGCACTTACCTTAGTAAATAATATAATAAAAAAACTTTAGAAAGATAGAAAAGTAGCTTTATTTATAATAGTAGCTAGAGCTAAGTAAGTAAACTTTTTATTTTTAGCCTATCTTACGCAAAAACCTCTCTAAAGTAGGCCTTAAGATTAATATTATAAAAGCTATTATCTTTATAATATACGTATAATAAAAGGAAACTATACTAGAGTATATTAGTATTTATAAAATAGATAAGTTTATTTAGAACTATAGAGATAAGCTTAGCCTACTAGACTTAAAGCCCTCTTCTTAAAACTCTAGAAACTTTTTAGTAAAGGCTTTATTAGAAGAGCCGTATTAATTAAATAATAATTAAATAAAACAAAAAAACTTTAGTAGCTTATTAAATAAAAACTATTTTACTCTAGTTACGCTAGTGTGACTTAGGTCTATTTCTTAAAAAAAAACTCAAACATACTACCCCTACATCACGAAAGTATTAATTATAATATTAAAGTAATAATTAAGAATATATTAATATTAAGTTTATTATATAGCATATCTTTTAAATAACTATAACTTATTAAAACTTATTTAAATAACTATCTTTAATAAGGTATTATTACTTATAGTAATATCTTATATATTTTTTTAGTATTATTTACTAAAAAGCCTAGAGAAAGAGAGTGCTTCTGTATTAACTATTATAAGCTTAATACTATTATAAAAAAAGATATCTATCTAATTCTGCTAATTTAAAAGACCCTTATCTAACTAGTATATATAAAAGTATTCACTAAACTTAACATATAATAAGCTTTTTATTATATATATTTAAATAAAGATATAAAGGACCTGATTATGTTCTGTACTTAGTATAGAAACTATAAGTACTATATACTACTATTTAGTCTCTATAATAGCTCTATTATATTCTAATACTATATTAATAAAATGTTTTATAATCTACTTAATAACTTTTATACTATTTATTTTAATGATATCCTAATCTATTCTAAAGACTTATTATAGTATAAGGAGTATATTACTTAGGTACTAAGATATCTTTAAAATACTAGTCTTTAAGTAGATATTAAAAAAAGTAAGTTTACTATTACTAGAATAAAGTTTCTAGGCTTTATTATTAGTATAAAAGGGATTTAAAAGGACTCTAAAAAGGTTACTATAGTATAGAAATAGCTAGTACCTACATCAGTTAAAAGTCTATAATCTTTTCTAAAATTCTATAATTTCTATAGAGCTTTTCTAAAAGACTATAGATATATTATTTAATTACTTATTAAGCTACTTAAGAAGAGTATATAATATACTTTTAGTAAATATAAGCTAATAATTTTTTAGTAAGCTAAAGATTTAATGCTATTAGATAATATTTTAGTTTACTACTTACTCTACCGCTAGACGCGTATGGAGATAGATATAAGTAATAAAATTATTATAAAAATACTATTATAGCTTTAAGATAATAATTTCTAGTAACTTATAATTTTCTACTCTAAGACTATAAGCAAGCTCTAGATAAACTATAATATATATAATAAAAAAATATTAGCTATAATTTATAGCCTCTAAGAATAACGTTTATAGCTTATAGATTTATAAATTATAGAGTTATTTAGTACTCTAACTAACTACCGCGCGCTAGAGTACTTCTTTATGAAATAAAAACTTATTTTTTATTAAATACACTAGATAATAAGTATAGTAGATTATTACTTACTATTTATTTATTATTTTAATATAGCTAATATAATAGCTGACACGTTCTTACGTAAGTAAGAAAAACTAAAAACCTAAAAAAATAAAAATAAAGTAGCTTAAACACGTATCTTTTTTTTAGTAGAGTAAATTAATATTAGCTTTATTAAAACCATAAGTAATAACCTAGCTACGCTATTAATAAAAAGTATGCTAATTACTAATATAATTAAAATAATTATTATTAATATTTTTATAGTCTTATTACTTTTAAATAACTCTTACTTACTAATTAATTATAAGGATCCAGGCTAATGATGGTAATTAAATATAAATAAAATAAATTTAATAAAAAGTTAATTATATATGCTATAGAGACTTAATAGCTAACTTTTATTAAATTACTAAGATTACGTGGTTACGCATAAAGTTAAAGCTAAAATAATTATTTTAATTAATTATTTTAGACTCTAGCTTATTATATTACCTCTTTTCTTATAGACTAGATAGGGGCTTTTTGGTGAACTGTTTACTTAAAGACCTTTATAAATCTATTTTAAGTTCTATTTACTATAGCTTCTTCTAAAGCTTTTATTAGTAATTATAGAAGTTTATATCTGCCTCTTTATAAAAACACTATATACTCTTTTTAATAATTTAATATTATTATATCTTCTAGCTAGCTTACTAACTCTATAGTTATTAATATATAGTTTTTCTATTTTATTTTATATTGTAGCTAGTGGCCTTGCTTTTGTCTTATTTATATTTTAGTAATAATATTCTATACTATATACTCTTTATAGTTATCTACTTAAATTAGTAATAGCTAAAAGTTATTTATAAATTAGCTTAATAATAAGTTATTACTTACTAGCTATAGTCTATTTATATAAAATATTAAGTTTAGTTTTAAGAACGTATTTAGCTTTATAGCGTGTAAACTAATTATATTTTCTATAATATATTTAGCATTCTTCTAGTCTAGCTTCTTATTTTCTTATTTAGTAGAGAGTTAGTTATTAAGCTTTAGCTATATCTTATTTCCAACACGTAGTTATAGAGCTTTATTTTAATATTAGTTTATCTATTTTTTTTATTTTTACTATACCTTAGCTATAGTTACCTGTACTAAGTTAATATATTTTTTTTTAGCTTTTTTATAATTTCTTTAGCACTAGCTTTTAGATCTTAAGTTGTTATATTATATCTAATTCTAATATCCACTTATAGCAGTTCTATATTATATTTATACTAGAAAAATAATAATCTTATTTCTATTAAAATAGTGTTTCTTTTTTTTTTTTTATAATTTTAGCTATTAGATAGAGCTTTACCTAGTTTACTTAGTTTTATATAATAAATACTTAAAGATAGGCCTTAACTATACTATTTATTCTTTTTATTAAACTATCTATTTATAAATAAAACGCTGTTAATAACTGTCTTTTAATTTTTAGAATTTTATAAAGCTTAGTCTAGAACTTACTAATAAATTAGCTACTATAATTAAATACTATAGTATTAGGAATCTAATAGTAAGTAATAATCTTACAAATAAAAATCTATATTACTATCTTAATATTTATGTTTAGAAAAAGGTAGAGAGTTATGTTCTTGCTTAACCTATTAATAATTACTAATAAGACTATACAGTTATTACTTTCTAGTAATTTAATTATAAAATCTATTAAGATCTTTTTTAAATATAATTAAGAATAGGTAATAGGTATAACAGCCCTTACTAGTAATCTCTCTATAACTTTATATAGCTATAAATATTATAATTTTAAATATAATACTATACATAGTTTGATATTCCTGGCTAAAAGTAATCTCTTATTAATATTAAATAAATACTCTACAGTCCTAGGTATCCTATTACTTATAATAAATAAATTTAATAAATAATTAATATCCTTAATAGCTCTAAGTTAGGTATTTACTTTCTATTCTAATAATAAAGGGTCTTATCTTCGTTAATTGTGCACTTAGCTAGCAAAACTTTTAGTTTAAGCTTTAGAAAAAATCTCTACTTCTAATTATAAAAAGCTTATACTACTCTTACATATACTTTATTATTTAGTGTTATATTATACTATCTTTTATAATTATTAAAAAACTAATTTAAGTAGAGAAAGCCTATATTGCTCGTTTATTATTATTTAATTTAAGCTCTTTTTTCTAATATATAACTACTAGCTTTAGTAGCTAAATTATATAGTATTTTAGCCTTTTATTATCTTCTTTACTTAGATGATTTTATTTATATCTTAATAGTATATTAGCTCATACACTTTCTTTCTCTAGCTTATATTAAATTTTTATATTATATTAGCTAAGGAATAACTACTAGCGGGTGTATCTTTTACTTAATTTTTAAAACCTTATAAAGTCCTTAAGGTTCTTATAATTAGTAATAATCTAAAATTTTTTAATAGACCGTAATTCAGTATCTTATGTCTTTAGATAATAAATAATTATAAGAAGTTCTTTATCATATATCTTATAATTACATTTTATAGGTATATTCTTTTTTAAAAAGTATATATATAAATACAGTATGCTATTATCACTGTATTATGAAAAAACTTCTTTAGTTATATGACCTAAAAAGTTAGCTTTTAAAATAATCTTATAATTAGAATTAAATTAGGCTAGTACTAGCTCTAATATAAAGATCTCTTTTAGCTTATTAAATACTATCTGCTTTTTATTAGTCTATTAGAATAGTATATTACTTATAAGTTTTATAAGTAGAACAGCAATTTCTAAAAAAGACTTAATAAATTAATAATAGAAATTAGCGAATTTAAGAAAGCTTTTGACTCTTTTTATAGTTATTAAAGGCTACTACTTAGTAATTACTTTTATTTTAGTAGGATTCATTTAAATTTCTTATCCTACTTTAATAATAAACCCTAGATATTTCATGCTCTTAGTTTTGAATTTGTATTTTTTAATATCTAGATATAAACTTATAGTGCTAAGTTTTTCTAGTACTAAATTAATCTACCAACAATACTCTTCCAGTAAGTCTAAAAAGTAAATAAGTATATTAATTAAAAAAGACTAAACAGAACTTATTAAGATACTCTTATAGAGTTTAGTTTATATACTACTAAAATATACTAGAGGCTCTTACTAGTTTAAAAGGTATAACTAGCTATTTAAAGAGTCTAAATCTTATATAAAAGGCTATTAGCTATTTATCTTCTTTTATAATATAAATCTTATAGAAGGCTACTAAAATATTAAGCTTAGTATACTATCTTATCTTATTAATCTAGCTAAGCGTTTTATAGATTAGGGGAAGAAAGTATTTATTTTTTTAAAAAATCTTATTAAGCACGTAGTAGTTAATATAAAAGTAAAGATTTTTACTAGACTTATATATAAATAGTACTAGAACTATAGCTAGGGAGTTACTTATATAAATAAAATTCTTCTCTAGTAGCAGCATTAACTCTTTTTATAATACTAATAGTTTCTTTTTTAATATATTATACAGCGGTCCTTATAGGACCTTAGAGTCCATCTTATTAATCTTTTTAAATTTAATATAATAGTTTATTCTAGAACTTTATAGCGGTAGGAGCTTATCTACTTTCTTTTCTAAAAATAGCTTTAGGTACTTCTAATAAGTCTTAGAAAGTAGTATTCTAAGATCTAGCTTTAGTTTAGACGCTAAGGCCTTTTAAATATCTACTAATAATACTATAAAAATATATATCTTATTTATTCTTTTTAACCTATTTATTTATATTAAAAAAGTAGTTATACTAACCTTTATTAGCTTTTACTAAAACAGTTTCTTCTCTTCCTTACTATAAACTCTTATTTTTAAAGTATGAATGTAAAACGATTTCTTTACTAGCATAATTATAATATTATTTTAGTTTATTTAGAGTTTACCTAAAATAAGATTAAACCTAAGCATGTTATTAATAATATATATATAGACTTATTTAATATATTCTTTAATATTAAGGTTAATTTATGTAACTTGAGTAATTCTTTTAGGTTTTCTATATACTCTAATAATCCCTTATAAGGCTATATTAATATATACTAAATAAACTTTAGTAGTAAAAACAGAGCTTATAAAACTATAATATAAATACCTAGTATTAATCATTATATATGCGATATTTATCTGGTTGATTAATAAGTATATAGTAATAAAGTCTATATTTATATATATATTTCAGAACTTCTGTTATTCTCTTTATAATACTATTTTACCTATTTCAGCTAAAGGCTCCTGCTTATGACTGTAAGTAAAAGCTATTCTTTTTTTAATACTTCTTTTTTTTTCTTAATTTCTATCTTTTTTGTCTCTTTTATTAGCATTTATTTATTTAGCTTTTATTAATATTATAGTAGCTAGACGTAATAAATTTACTCTTATATATTTATACTTATTTTTTATATAATTAAGAGAATTATATTAATAATAGAGGTTTTATTTATAACGCTAGTTAAATTTCTTTTAGCTTATTTAAAGTATTTTAGATTAATTATCCTATAGCTTTACTACCCCTACATATGTGGATATTACTTTCTATTTTATTAATTTAAATATTAGTATAAATAGTATTATATAAATAGCCATAGCAGTCCTACAGTTATTTAATATAATTTATATAAAGTTATTACTAATATAAATTACTTTCTAAGTATATTCTTTAAAGCTTAGTGTTATTAAAAGAGCTATAATATACTTCTAAAGCTCTCTATTTAATACTTAAGTAAATATACTCTTTTTTATATTTTTATTTAGTTAATCACTTCCTACTAGCAGTAGCTTCTTATTAAACTCTATATAGTATTTTCTTACTAACTTTTTTTTCTATTTCATGCTTTACAGCTTGTTTAGAGACTTTTATTTTTAATACTAGTTTTTAAACTAGGAGTCTATAAACGCCTATATTACTTTAAGTGTAGTATTATTTCTTTAATTAGAGAGCTATAAAAAAACAGTTTATACTACTTATTTTTTTAAATACTAAAAGAGATAGTCTATCTGTTTTTTCTTATTACTTATATAGTATTTATTAAATTATAACTTGGCCTTAGCTTAATGCTTAAACATAAGATAAAAAAACTATATACTATTAAATATAAAGGGTTTAGAGAAATTAAATAGTTTAATTACTAATTTAATTACTAGTTATAGTGTTAGTATAAAGAGAGTTACTAATATTATTACTAAAACCTATAGATATAGCCCTAATAGGGAATTATAACCTTTTAGTATAGTTAACTTTTTTAATATTATTTATAATATGTTTATAATCTCCCTGAGTGAGGTGCTATTGCTGGTTTTATTTATTATAAATAGAACTTTCCCTTTATTATACTAAGTAGAGTAGTTCTTAAGTTTAATCTCTACTTAGCTTATTACTACTTTAATAGCTAGAACTTCTAACTCTTATAAAGTAAGTAACTAGTGTAGTTTGCAGCTAATTTATTTATTATTATATTCTATATTAAGTAAGTTTATTACTCAGGCTATTAGTATAGATACTAAGTGATTATTAGTATTTATTAATACTTACTATACTATTAAAGAGTGCTCTAAATGCTAGAGAGTTTTTTACTTTTTTATAAAGTTAATTATACTACCAGAAACCTCTCAGCCTCTTATAAGAAATAAAGTTAATTAAATCTAAATATAAAAATCCAGGCCAATAATAGTAATTAGGTGTAAATAAAGTGAATTTAATAAAAAATTAACTATATATGCTATAGAGATTTAATAGTTAACCTCTATTAAGTTACTAAAGTTATATAGTTATATATAGAGTTAAAGCTAAGATAACTGTTTTAATTAACCATCCTAAGCTCTAGCCTATTACATTAATTATATTATTAAGGTGAATTATAGTTATAAGAGTTTATAACTATTCTAAAGCACGCTCTTTCTAGTAATTACTTAGTATAAAACTTAACTAAAGCTTTTTTACGTACCATAATAAGCTAGTAGTCTCTACTATATATTTCTTAAAAACTTATCTTATTTAAGCTATTTATGCTACTTAGGTGACTACTTACTTAAATAAGAGAAAAGTAAATAAACTACTTCATAACCACTACTACTAGAGTTATATAAGTAAAGATATAGATAACTATATAGCTATATATAAAGCTTATAAATAGAGCTATATATTTTATAATAAAATTCTAAACTTATTTAAATTACTACTAATTCTTAAATAAGTATAGTAAGATGTCTCTATAAACTTTAAGTTCTTCTCTCTAAATAAGAAAGGATATAACTATGTTTTTATTATTATAAACTAACTAAACAAGCGCTACTTCTTATTATATTATTATAAAATAACTATAGCTATTTAAATAGCTAATATATACTATTACTATATCTAATAAGTATTTAGTCTATTTAGATTAATAGTTTTTAACTATAATCCTTAGTTTATTTTAGCATTTATAAATAAGCTATATTAACTAATAGGAATTAAGTAAAAGCTCTTAATACTATATTACTCTTAAACTAATAGAAATACTAAGATTCTAAATTAGTATATTAACTAGCGCTTATGTTTATTTATTAACTACTATTAAAATAACTAGTTAGACTTACTACTTTATATAGACTAGGCTTAAGTAATTCTGCTATATAAGACTATAGGCTTATTACTTTATTAAATTAAGTTTAGCTACTAGCTAATCTATTACTAGAATTAAGAGAAACGTATAAAGGTATTTAGTATAATCCATAAATAAATATTATATAAGGAAGTATAGAGCTATACTAAAGCTTACTATAATATAATAAAGCTAGCTATAAAGATAGCTTAATAAGAGATTACTTAAGTATAAAAGTAATAAACTTAATAGGCTAATAAAAAGCACTATAGGCTAGACTTTTTTATAAAAGATAAAATATATATTATATTTAAAAGCTTTACTATTAGTTAATTTAACTAAAAGCTTAACTAGCAAATATATAGACCCTATTCTATTATAAATATAAAGAGATATTTCTATTGCCTTAAGCTGCTGCTATATATACGTATATTTAATATCTTTTATATAAACTATTTATAAAAAGCTTTTATTTATCTACTGTTTAGCTAAATTAAACTTAAGAAACCATCTATTAAGATTAACAGGTATTTTAAGTGGCTAGTATAGGAAATCCTTAATAGCTATTTATTCTATAACTAACTATAGTATAAAGTATTTTAGCTAGCTTATAATTTAGATTTTACCTGGTATAACGCCTGAGGCTTTATAAGCACTTTATATAAAATAAGAGATTATTATAAGACCTAACTAAAGAAAATAGGACTACTAGTATAATTAAACGCCTAGTTAAAAGCATACGAAGCAGAGAAGAACCTAAAAATAATAGAGAAAAACAATAAAATAGCTTTAAAAACAAGAGTAGTATAAAGACTAGTAAAAGGAAAACTATAATCTAGAGACTTAAAAACAAGCTTTTCTTAGAAAGGGGTAATATAATAGTGCTGTTTAGTTAGCTTACTATAAGTCACATAATATTATAACTAGTTATACTAGTTATAATTTAGTATAGAGCTTAGAGTATAGCTAGCTTATGCTTAAGCTATATACTATTTTATTTAAAAACAAGCTCCCTTTATATCTCTTCTCTTTTTATTTTAGTATAGCTAAAATAGAGCTAATTTATTTTATTTACCTATATTTATACTATAACGCGTAAAGACCGAGCCTATTATTATATTTATTATAAAACTTTTAGACTTTTCTTATATTATTTTTTATAATTATTAAAAAAACTAATTTAATTAAAAAATTTTTATGCTACTTATTTATTATTTATTTAATTTAAGCTCTTTTTTTAAATTTATAACTACTAGCTTTAATAACTAAATTATAAAGTTTTTTTTAACTTTTTATAATTTTTTTATTTAAATAATTTTATTTACTTTTCAATAGTATGTTAGCTTGTACTTTTTTTTTATATTAAATTTTTATATTATATTAGCTAAAAAATAATTGCTAGTATATATTTTTTTACTTAATTTTTAAAGTTTTATAAAGTACCTAAAGTTTTTATTATATATTATATAAGTATATTTTATAAGTAAGTTTTTTTTAAAAGTATATATATAAATATAAAATGCTATTATTATTATATTATAAAAATACTCTTTTAGTTATATAACTATAAAAGTTAGCTTTTAAAATAGTTTTTTAGTTAAAATTAAATTATATTAGTACTAGTTTTATTATAAAAATATTTTTAACTTATTAAATACTACCTATTTTTTATTAGTTTATTAAAATAGTATGTTGCCTATAAGTTTTATATATAAAATAGTAATTTTTTAAAAAAAATTAATAAACTACGTTAAGAAAAAAATTGGTGGCATTTTTATAGTATTTAGTAGTATTTAGTAGTATTTAGTAGCTATTTACGTATTTTACGTATTTTACGTATTTTACTTTATAGTTTATAGTCTTAACTCTAAAGCAGCATTAAACTGCTAAACGTAATACTATTTTATAAAATACTATAAACTACATAATTATATTCTCTAAAGCTTTTATTATTATTTGTAATATTTATATAATTTATTAATTATATATATTTTGTAAATTTAATGCTTTGCGTTAGAAAAAAAATGAGTAGTATTTTTATAGTATTTTATATAACCTATTTTATAGCTTATAGTTTTAACTCTAAAGTAGTATTAAGCTATTAAATATAATACTATCTTATAAGATACTATAAAATACATGATTATATTCTTTAAAGTTTTTATTATAGTTTATGATATTTATATAATTTGTTAATTACATATATTTTATAAATTTAAGCTTTCTAAATATATTATATATTTAGTTTATTTTATATACATAGTATGTATACTTCTGTTAATATATTAAAATAGCTTTAACTTATAATAAGTAGTAATTAACTATAAAAAGGTATAAAATATATAATACTAGCTCTTTATATTATTAATAAGCTTTACACTAATTATACTTATAATCTACTATATATGTGTACTATAGTTAATGTATATTATATATTTTAAACTAAAGCTCTAAATTAGTAGCTACTACTAATTTATTATATAAAGTAATAAAATAGTATATAAGCTTTATTTACTTTTCTTTTCTTTACTATTATTTTCTTTAATTTACTTAAAGTACTCTTTGTATCTACTATCTAAATATATGAATTCTAGTATAACTTGTTTATTTTTAGTCTACATACAGGCCTTTATATTTTCTAAAATATTATTATTTATAATATCTATATCTATAGTATTTCTAGTAAGAATATATTGTAGAACATCATTATTAATTACCTCTTTAGCTATATTAATATCTTAAAAGGTTATAAAACGCTTTTAGACAGTAATAAAGTTATAGCTATAAAATATTAAAATTATATTTTTGGTATACTACAGGAAGAGGACTTCGTACATGAATTTAAAAAATTATAAATATAGAAATAGTTAGACGTTATTAGAATTCTATTATAATATATTAATTAGCTTATATATAGTCTATACTATAGTATATAAAAGTAATAAACTACTATAAGTTATAGTAATTAGAGGTGTATATTATTATAAGATAGTAAAATTAATAAAGTATTTATACTTACATTCTATAGCACACTTATAAAGCTATTATTATACTTTAGGTTTAAGTCTTTTAGGTTTTTTATAGTATTTTTATAAGAATTATTAATTACTTGCTAACTAGGTCGCATTTATTATAATATTACGTTTTATATTTTATTAATCTATTATAGAAGTAGCTTATGTATTTTGTTAGTATATTTAGGTTTATAGCTTTTTTATATATTCTATAGTTACTTTTAAGTATCTATAGTAGTATTTAGTAGGTATAAAAAGAATATTATTTTTACCTTACTTATAATTATTATATTAGTCTTAAACTTTATAGTTACTTTTGCTTTATTTTTATATTCTTTAAGAATATACTATATTACTAGATAGATTAGCTATATTATATTAGGCATTATTAGTATAAAGAAGTTAACACTATTTTTATTAAAAGTAAGTAACTTTAAACTAGTATTAAAGAATACACGCTTAATATAACGTGTAATAACTAATAACTTAAAATATATTACTTTATACTAATTTTTATTAGTTATATTAAAATTAATATATATAATATTAACTAGGCCGCATACTGTAAAGCTATTATTTTTAAGTAATTTATTTATTTTTATTATAGCATTAGCTTCTAGCTTTAAATAGTTATAGCTTTTAGTAATAACTTTATATATTATATTTATTAAGAAAAAATAAAACACACTAAGCTAGTTATATAACTATAATACTAGTTAATATATTATTACTAAATTTAGTAGTATTATATTTTATGTGTTACTACTCCTAATATTATATTTAACACTTTATTAGTTATTATATTAACGTATTTAATAAGTGAGTGATTATAATGGTGCTGCTTACTCTACTTACTATAAACTATATAATATTATAACTAGCTATGCTAGCTATAATTTAGCGTAGAGCTTAAAGTATAGCTAGCTTATACTTAAGCTATATACTACTTTATTTAGAGGTAAGCCCCTTTTGTATCTCTTCTCTCCTTATCTTAGTATAGCTAAAATAGAGCTAACTTATTTTATTAACCTATATCTATACTATGACGCATAAAGAATGAGCCTATTATTATAGTAATATAGATAAGTAAGTAATATATCTTATTAAGAAAACGCGACCTACCAACTTTCAAGCGTGATATATTAATAAACTAAAACTTAATTAATCCATAACAAAAGCAGGCTATTTTTAGCTATTTTTGTAATTAAGAAAAGCCAACTATAAAGCGTGTGATAGGCTGTAATAGTATATAATATCTTTAAACTAATACTAAGATAATAACTTACTGAAACTACCTTTTAACGTGATTACAAAGCCAATTCAAAGAATCTTAATAAGCTAGAGAAATTAGTTATTATTTAACACGTATTTAACCTAAATTTATGAGAATTTCCTTTTAGGCTTGATGCTATAAGAGATATAGCTAATTAACTACTTACTATATACTCTAATAGTAAGGTTAGTATTAAGTAGCTAGAGAACTTTATACGGCGAACTCTAGAAATTAAAATAGTATATAATTAAAGGTATAACTACCAGAGAGCTTTATGTGAGGATTTTAAAATTATTAAACTATAATTTAAGCGTGTACGCCGTATAAAAGAGAAGTATAGTATTACTAAAAAAGATATATATAACTTTAACGAGACTGGCTTTCAGATAGGGGTTATTTCAGGTGGTAAGATTATTATAGACTTTAATAAATATAATTAACGTAAAACAGTCCAGCTAGGTAACCGTGAGTAGGTTATAGTAATCTAAGGTATTAACACTTAAGAATAGATAATTCTACTATTCGTTATTTTTACAGGAACGTACTACCTTTCTGCGTGGTATAAAGGCAATAATATACCATCTAATTAGCCTATTTCATTAAATAATAATAGCTAGATAATAAATAAGCTTGGTATTTAGTAGCTATAGCACTTTAATAAGCATACAAAGCATCATATAGTAGGCGTATATTGTCTACTAATAATTAATAGCTATAAGAGCTATAATTCACTTGAATTTTAGTAGCTTTATAAAAAGAAGTAAATTATTATAATTTACATGCTATCTCATTCATCGTACCTACTTTAGCTACTTAATATAAGCTATTTTTCGCCTTTAAAAGACGCATATGGGCGCTAAGTTAAGGATTTTATCTATAACTATATCTATTATATTATAAAGCTTGAGTTTCTACCAGCGTTTAAAGCAGCCTATTAAGAGATAATTATAGAAAGTAATATTCACATAGATTTCTAAGGCGCTGGCTTAGTTCTATTTAACCTAAATACTATACTCTTAAAGCTTAATATTTAGCTTCAGATGCTATCTCCACCTGTAGAAGAAGACACTATTTAGAAATTAAAAACACCCAAAACTGCTACTAAATTAGGGTCTTAAAATACTTTAATTTATAATTAGATTTAGCAGCATCAAAATAGCTTACCTACACACATTTTTGAGTTAATTTATTAGCTTGTAAAAGGTGCTGAGCTGATGATGCATAAAGCTATATTACTACACTTAGAAGTTACTAAGCTTTAGAAAGTAAATAAGACTATAATATAACGCAGAAAGTAATAAAAAAAGCGGATTCAGAAGCAAGAAACGCTAATAAAAGAAGAGAGCTTAAAGATAACTACTTAAGCTAATATTAATACGCAGATTAAGAGCGAAACGCGCTAGAATAAAAAATATATAAAAATTAACATGCTAAAGTAAAGGCACTTTAGACGCTATAAAAAGCCTAGGCATACTTCAAGAACTTATAAAAAGACTAAAGAATAGGATAACTATTTACTAGTCAAATATTATAGCAATAGCTGTTAGTGTCGAGTTATTATTTATTTATAAAGTAATTAAAACTTAGTAGAATACGTTACTTGCTTGTCCACATTACTCACTTATTAAATACGTTATAGCTTTTTATAATATCTATTACCTTACTTTATATCTGTATTATTATTATATTTAGGTTACTAATATTTGTTTCTAGCTAAGAAGATAAACAGAAGGCCTTAGAGAATAAACCTATTATTATTTATATAATAAAATATAATAATATAATACAATATATTATTATATTAACAGGGTTTAATATTTTCTTAATTTATTATTTATAATTTTTTTATAGTAATTGTTTATCTAAGTAACGCCTTTATTATTTATAGAATATAAATTTACATGCTATAGTCTTACTTAGTGTTTATAAGCTTTTATTTAATAAAGATAAAATAAAATACTAAGATAATACTTTTATTAAGGTTGATATTATATTATACTATAAAATATAATCAAGTTAGCTAAATTCATGTATTTATGCTAGTATAAACTATTATATTAAATATAATATTATCTTTTTCTAGAGCTAGCTTATCTACTATATATACTCTCTTATAATTTTTTTATTTAATCTATTTATATATTCTACTATGTAAAGAAGGCGTTCTTATACTTAGTAATTAATTTATTAATAATTAAGTCTAGTATTATATTTTACGTCTATTCTAAAGGGTAGATAGTAAATAACTAAAATAAATTAATAAGACTAATTAGCTCTTATATAAATACTACTATACTAAAAAGTATTAAACATTCTATAGTCCTACTACTATTATATTCTAAATAATAGTATATTTAATTTTAATATTTCGCGTTAGCTCTATTACTAAAAGTAGCTAGTATACTAGTTTATTAACTATAAATACTTTAGAAAAACGGCCTTTTAGTTTATATATTATAAGCTAGTAGTTAGTTTAGCTTACTTTAGTATAAATTTATTTTAAATAGGTCTCTTTTAAGTAGTATGTAAACAGAATCCATTTTATAATTAACATATATTCTATAACTAGAGTATATAATAATATAAATAATAAAAAGAAATAGAAGAATAGTAAGTATTAAGTTAACATAACTTACCTAGTTTTTTATAATTATAAGAATTTGTTGCTAATTAGTGTAATTTCACGCTATTTATAAAATGTTAGCATATATTATAGTAATTTATAATAGTATTAACTACATATTTCTTTTATTACTTTATAGCTTATAATTACTTCTTTATAAACCTATTAACTTATGTCTTATTTATGTGTTTAAAATCTTTATTATATATAGTATTATATATATTCTAGTTATTATAGCTATTTATAAAAAAGATATCTATAATACTAATATTTATTTACACAAAAAAGACTAGTCTTATAACGTGATTAATATTATATATTTAGAGGACATTTAGCGTATACTTTATTTTAATATTAGGTAGCTTTATATTCTATACTTTTAGTATTTTAGTTTTTATGTTAATTTTGTTTTTATTATATATATAGAAAGTTTCTACTAAAGCTCTAGTATATACTATGTACTCATTATTACTATTAAGTTAGTTTATATTTTAAATTAATAGTAATAGCTAAAGTCTTTTTATTTTATAACTATAGAGACTATTATTTACCTGCTTATATTTTTATACTATTATATTATTATAATAAAGTATAGCTATATCTAATTACTCTAGTATATAATAAATAAGAACTTTATTAAGTTTATTTAAATTAGATATATCTCTACTAAAGTGAATGTAGCAGATAATATTATAATAAATATCTATAAACATTATTAATACCTATCTAGTATTAGTATTAAGTTAGTTAATGTTTTAGTTTATTTTTTAAATCCTATTAACTTATTTATAGCATTCTTTTATAAAGGAGGCTAGCTTAAATATAAGACTTATTATTTTTATTTACTACTATACCTCCTTAGCTGTACGCTAGAAATTTATGTTAATATTTTAGTTTTTAAGTGCTTAAGTGTTAAAGCTATTAATATTCTACATATATAAATAATATATATATACGTTAATAAAAGAACTTAGTTATACTATTTATATTATGTCTATTTTATTTATAGTACTAATTATAGTAGTTAGCTTCCATAATTAAAGCTTAGCTTAAATTATTATATTTGGGTATATAGCATTATATTATATTGTCTACTTCTTATAAGTATTTTACTTATTAGTTTTATAATAAAATTTCTTTTTATAGCTTATAAGCCTACTCTAAATACTTTATATTTATATTTCTAATTAATTTAAATTTCTGTGTTGTCTCTAGGTAGTAGGTAATAGTATATAGCTTAAAAATATTAAAGTTTAGAAATCCTGCCTTACTTAATTAAAACAGAAGAAATATATCTTTAATTTAATTTATTTTATATATTATTATTTTTATATACTAAAGTGTTATATCATCATGTATTATATACTATAATAATATAATAAAATTAATAAAAACTTGAATAAATAATATGGTGCCTTTATTATGCTTTAATAAAAAACTATAACTAAAACTAATTAATATAATAAAGACTTATATATTTTTCTAGTTTACTAATAGGTATTTGCTTAATTATTTTATACTATTATATTAGCAAACTATTTTACTTGTGTAAAGTAAGTAGTAAGAAGTATTTCTATAAGTAATAATTACTAGCTATAACTATTTATATACAGAATATTAAGTCTTTAGAATTTTCTAGCTTATATATTATATTAGAGAAGATCCTGGATCTAATTTAAAAGATATTTACTAGTAAGGCTTTTAAGTACCTAGTATAAAAAATTAAGTACTACTATTATATAAATATTAGATAGTTTATAGTTTTATATAAAGTTATAAAAATAGTGGATATAATCTTTATTGTTTTTACTATAAACTATATAGTTCTATTATTATTTACATAGCTATACTTATATAATTTAATGTATTCTTAAGAACTATAGTTATAAAATAGCTATTATTAAATTATACTATTAATCTAGTAGTATATAATAGATTAAGCAGCTATAGCTGTTTTTAATACTCATAAATATAACTTACTTCTTATAGTTAGTTATAAATATAACTAGAATTAGAAAGTAATATTAAATATACCTATTTATATATTAGAAATATATTTTTTTATTAGCTTGTTCTAATACTACACGTAGTATTACTGTTCATGTTTAAGTAATAGTAGTTTTATTAAAATTTATATTTAAGTATAGTCTTAAAAGCTTTGTGTTATACTACTAGCCTTCTAGTACAGTTACTAGGCATATATACTAGAAGATATATAAATAGTAATAAAGTTAGTTAGTTTACTAACAACTAGATACCTAATCTAATATTTTTAATTATAAAATAAACTAACTAGGCTTTTTGGTTACTAGTGTATACTATTAATTATATTTTATTACTAGCTAATAGAATTAGTACTATAGTTATACTATATAGTAGTTACTTTTATATTTTTTATTATTAGTCTATAGTATAAAGCTTGTTATATACTTTTACTTTACTTAATAAGTATTACTTTATAAGTAAGAAGACTATATTACTCTTAAAAAACATATAATTAATAAGTAGTAATATTATGTATAGTATATTATAATAATACACTAGCAGCTATTAATTATTAATAATAATAGTTATTATTTTTTATTATAGTTAGGTGTTCTTATTTTAGTTGCGTAGCTATAATAGTTTTTTTCTAATCTCTTTAGTATTTTAGTAAGAAAAATACTTATTATATATTTCTTATAGTTATATATTACTTAGCTATGTGTTAATAGTGTGATTTAATATTTTATAAATTACCTACTATAAGACTTATACATATTCTATCTTGTTATTAAATAGATAGAACGGTGTAAGTGTCTTCTCTAATTTAATATATAATATATTATTATATAATACTATAATATTATTAATAAGTAGTAAATTTCTTTAATTTTATTTTAGAAATTTACTTACAGCATAGCTAGTAACCTCTTTAAATATATTAATTTAAAAGATATTTATAAATACTTTTATATAAGTTTACTAGTTAGCTTTAGTATTTACTAGGCTATATTAACTATTCTAAGTAACTAAGATTTCGTTATATTTTAAGTCTATAGTTTGTTTTATTATTTTCCTAATAATATTATTATTTAGAGCTTAAGTAAATAGCTATTTAGTATTATATTCTAATTTAGTTTTATACTTAGTTAACTAGTATTTTTTTGTATTTTAATGGTATACTAGCACTTCTTTTTTTGTATTTTTAGCTTAATTAAGTTTATATATATTTCTTATCTAGTTTTATTAACTCTAGTAGTATTACTTATATTAGATTAGACTACTAGTACTTTTTAATTTAGTTTTATACTAAATATATTATTACTAAATAGTGTTTATCTGTAAGTTATAGTATGTTCTACTATATATTTTCTTAATACTTTACTATTTATTAGTATTTTACTATTAGTATATTTATAGTAATAATAGTCAAAAGGTCCCATTATTCTATATAGTAAAATATAATTATAGTAAGTTATTATTAAGTTATATAGTAATTAATAATAAATTACGGCTAGAGGAAGGCAATTTACACTAAAATATACTATTTTATTATAGTATTAAGTTAATTAGAGCTTAACGTGCTAGTAATAATTTTTTTTTTATATCTATAAACTTTTCTTTATACTAGCTTTTACTATTTCTAATATCTTACTATTATTTATAATAAACTGCACTTTATAATATTAATATACTACTAAACTTAAATAGTATAACTTTATAATAGACCTAAAAAAAATATATAACTTATTACTAGTTTAGATATTAATACTAGCTGACTTAACACTATTAAGTAGATTTTTAAGTAGATTATTATAGAAAAGCGTTTATTATATACTTTATTCTACAGAAAATCAAACACATTACTATATAAGAGAATAATTTAGAAAGTTACTTTTTAAATAGTAGAATATAAGAGGGTACTAAAGCTATAAATATATAAAACTATACAAAACATACTAGCCCACACGTAGTTAAATATATATAAGAAAATAAAGATATAGAAGTAGCTTAGTAATTATATAATTAGTATAAAAAATAAGCACATACTTAGTGTAGATTTATGAATTATATTCATACATAGTTATATATAAACCTGTAAATATTGTCTTAATTAGTTATTAATATTACTTTATAGTTAATAGCTAGATAGTATAAACTTAGTTTTATATATAAATATGGCCTTAAGTTTAGTAATTATGTTTTTTATAACTTAAAAACTACGTGCTATAGAGTACTAATAGTTTATAAAAATATATATAACTACTAGCGTGAATTATAACTTAGTTTAGATATAAACTACTAATATAAATACTATACTTATATAAAATAATAGAGTATTAAGAGCTGTTCTGTTTTAAGTAGTTTATAATAAAACAAGCTAAATAATATTTACTACTATTTATAAAGATAATATATAACTATATACTACTATTATAAAGCGTGTTGCTAATGTGTATATAACTTTATTTTTACTCTAGTATATATTAAGTAAACTAGCAAAAAGCAGCTAATTAATAGAATAACTATTATTTTATATAAAATAGTTATTAGAGTTATTAAATGTATTAAAGTTAAATACTATTACTATAATATGTATATAATTACCTTATTTATTAGTATTATTAAATTTTTAGTTAAATATAGTGTGCTGTATAATACCCTAATTTACTATATTATACTCTAAGTAATAGTAAATTATAGGTACTAACTAATTACTATAATTACAAGTAGTTTTTTATAAAATATATGTTTAATATTCTAGTTACTACTATTAATAACATGTGTAACTACTATTAGATTATATTTTACTTACTTTATTATTCTCTCTACTTATTATGCTATTTTAATTTATTAAGTTTTAATTATTTTTACTCTAGTCTTTATCTATTTTACTACTCTTATTAATTAGGTTTTTATTTATTTTACTACTATAACTTAAGTTTCTGCTATTATTATTATTTTAATTAGCATCCTATGTCTTCGCAAAGTCAAAGAGACTAATATTAAATTCTAAGTCTAAATTATATAAAATAGAGTTATTATTATGTTTATACTGTTAATAAACTTACTTTATAACTATACTAACATTAAAAAAAGGCTATTAGACTATTATAGTATTTCTTTTTTTTTAACTACTTAAAGTTAATAAACATTTTATTGTTTTTATACTATTTAATAATCTTATAGTATGTGGTATTAGTAAAGAACTTATCTCTAATATAGTAATTTATAATTATTAAGGTGTTACTAATAATAATTAAATCTACTTATAGTTTAGTAATTACTAATAAATTTCTAGCTATATTTTAAACAAACTTTAGTAAACTAGTGATAATAGTATTATAAATTAAAAATTTAACTTAACCACTTTAGATACTATTAATAGTAAAGGCCTAAATTTAGTTAACTTTTAGCATAATTTCTTACTATATAGTACTAGATAGCTAACTATAATATTATTCTACTAAAGTATATAATTCTATAATATAAATAGTAAGACTAATTTATACTAGCTTAATACTAAAGTTAATTAATATTATTATAATACAGAATATGCGCTGCGTATAATTTATATTATAAATAAACTTATTAAATTTATTTACTTATACTATACTCTTAGTAGATAGAAATATAATAGTATAATTATAATTAAGCCTCTCTTTAAAGAAAGTAGCTGCTAACTTGAATGTATTTTTATTTCTAATATTAAAACTAGTATAAAACTAGCTGTGTGGCAGAACAGTGTTTATAAGACATATAATATCTTTAATAAATTAATATTATAGTTAGAACTATATAGCATCTGCACTTACTAATGGTAAACAGCTATATAAGAATACTAACTTTTATTAGTAAAAAAGGGTATTAATATTTAGACTAAGCATAGACCTAAGCTAATATATATTACTAAAAAAGATTTAAGATATAGAATTTTTCTCTTAAATATATATATCTTTCATACTACTTATATAAAGTCTATTCTATATAAGTTTACTAAAACTACCTAGTTTAAATACTTTGTTAACTTTATTATAGAAGATAGAATATAAAATACTAACAGTATATATACACGTCTATAAAATAATATTAAAAGTTATAAGAATAGTATCTATCTTCTTTACTAGATTTATAATTACTATATTAGATGAAAGTATTAGAGCTGTCTTATTATTACTTATTATTTCTTCTCCTATTATAAGCTAGTTAAGATACTAATGGAACTTAGTATATTTAGCTAAATTAAAGTCTATAATAAGATATAGATTTCTATTACTATTAGGAACACCTATAAGGTATAGTAACTACTAATTATTTAATAAATTTATAAGCTTAAAGTATTTATTAAAACTAGTAGTATTACTAGCCTTAAACGTATAGTAAATTAGTAGAGTTATACTTAATATATAGGTATTACTATTAATAGAGTAATTATTATACATATTATTATTATTATTAATATATTTAGAAGTATTATTAATGCTAGCTGTAGTCTACTATATAATAATATTTTATTTAAATACTTTAGTTTTAGTTACGTGTATGTGCTGGTAAATAATAATAGGAAACTTTAAAGTCTTACTTTATAACTAGAGCATCTTATAATTAGCTATAAAAGTAATATTAATATTCTTAGCTAGTATATTAAGTTAATAATTAAAAAATAAGAGTATTTAGATTTTATACGAATTTTAATGCAGCACTTTAAGTTAGTATTAGTATTATATTAATATAATTAGTAGTATTAATTTACTAGTGCTCTCTAGACTTTAGACTAGTAAAATACTATTAGTTATATACTTAAGTACCGTACAGGCTTGTTTCTACTTATTATCTAAAAG
Organism: Zopfia rhizophila CBS 207.26; assembly: GCA_010093925.1. Lineage (NCBI taxonomy): Eukaryota > Fungi > Ascomycota > Dothideomycetes > Zopfiaceae > Zopfia > Zopfia rhizophila. The sequence goes on from ML994700.1 coordinate 147,078, forward strand.
TAATAAAATAAATTAGTAGGTATTCTTAATTATAATAATACTATACTTATTAATATTACAGAAGAAGTAGTTAATATGTGGAAGATTAAAAAAGTTATTAACTATAATAATTTAGTACTTAATTAGAAAGATACTAATTCTTTATTATATATATTATAAGGTATTAATCTTTTAAGTTATTCTAACTTTAGAAATATGCTTATATATATAGCACTTTATATTTCAAAACTTAATTAGTACATTACTTAGTTCCCTAATAGTTATAAACTAATAGCTATTTAAGATATACTTTTACTTAATATTAGGAAGTATAGCAAACATCCTGCCTATATAAGATTAAAAAATAAAGTAAGAGTAGTTATAGCTAGAGTTAAATAGTATTATATTAATAATAATACTTTTTTAGTTAATAGTGTTATTTAAGTCTTCTTTAAAAAAGATTATATTAATAATTAAGTTTATATAAAGACTAAGCTCTAGAGCTATTTAAATAGCTGTAAAAAAAACTCTATTACTACCTTTAAGAAAAGTAATAAGATAAATAATAGTAGATATATAGGAGTTTTAATTAAAGCCTTTTATATTAATAACTACTAAGTAGAAGCTAATAGTAAAATTTTTAATAAAATAATCAAACTAATATTTTACTATAATTTAGTAGAATAGTTGGGTATTTACTAGAAGCTATATATCTAGCTAAATATTAATAGTACACCTGTTTTACTAAAGGAGTAGAAAGTTCTTATATTTTTACTTATTTAAACTAGTATTTAAATTTCTAATAAGACTATTAATCTACTTAGTACTAAGTATAAAGAAGTAGATAATAACTTTTAAGTAAGCTAGTAATATATTCTAAGTATAATAAATTTACTAAGTATATAGTTTAAAATTACTATTAATAAAAAAGTACTTGCTAAGTAGAATGCGTATATCACTATTAGACTTATTAAAAGCAAAAATAAATTTAATATAGTATAACTATAATATTATAGTATTTTACAGGAAAATGCACTTAAGATGTTTAAATATTACTAAATATAATAAGTACTAAATATCTAGAGAAATGGTATTAATAGTATTTATATTAATAATACTATTAATATTTACATTTGTAAATTAAATAAGTACTATTTTATATATACAGCTACTACGCGTTTTACTATTTTTATAAAATACTATAAACTTAATATTATATAAAGTAATGTGTTTATTAATAATCTGCGTTACAAACTATACTATAAGTTAATTTTTATTTAATAAATTAAGTATATTATATAGCTTACTTATTTTAGTGTTATTATTACTACTTTAAGATTTAATATCTTTTATCTAGTTATTTAATACTTAACATGAATTAACTAAACTAAAAAATTATTAAGATTATAAGGTATTATTTATTTTAGTACTATTTAAAGAAATGTTACTAAAGCTTTATTTAGTATTTATAGACTCTAAAAAAACAATAGCTACACTAGAAATAATAGTATTTATTATATTAGTTATATTTAAAGTAACTATAATAACTATTACAGGTGGAGCCTTAAACTTATTTATATAATTATTAATAATATATTTTATACTTCTATAATTCTTATAACGTTAGTTATAATAAGTTATAATATAATTAATTAAGTTATAGTTTAAGCACACGCGTGTTAGTTAGCAGTATTTTTATACTAATTTAAAACAATTCTATTTTTTATAACTTTCTATATTATAGTTATAATAAGTGTTTTAAGTATAGTTATGCTTAAAATAACTAGTTTTACTATAATTATAATAAATTTATAAAGCTTGTTTCTTGGGGTATGTAGTACATACATAGCCTATTAAGCTATAAATATAGTATTTTAAAGTGTTAACTATAGATATATAAAAACTACTAAGCTTAGAAAGCTAGGTATTACTAGGCTAGAGATTATTATTAATAGGTAAACTAATATTAATAATATTTATAGCTAGAGAATATTTAAAAACTATAATTTCTTTTATAAACTTTTTACAGTTACTGATATAATTAATGTTATAGTTAATAAAATAATTTATAGAAAAGTCTATCCTTAATAGTAGAATATATATTAAGTAAGTTATCTATAATATTTTCTTAGTACACTTAAATCTCTTACTAGATATATAGTATAAGAACTAACTTATTTAATTTATAGGTTAATAAGTCTTTACATTTACAAACTCAGCTAGTATAGGTTTAAGTAATAAATATAGTAAAACTATTTAACTTATATAAATAGTATTATTAAGTGAAAATAAGGTTTATAATAAAAAATAAAGTTAATAAATAAAAAAGTCTAAAATTAACTAGTGACTTAAAGTCTTAGTATTACTATATATAGTAGTATAATATATATTAAAGCTAAAAGTAACTAACATACTAATACTTACTACTTATAGTATAATATAAATTTATAGAAACTACTTTACTTAGCTTACTTTATAGTATAGGTTAGGTAATAATTTAATACTATTAAGCTTTTACAGTTTATAATATAAGTATATAATATAGGAAATAAAAGACTTAAGAAAAAAAAATTTAAGTAAATAACTTTAAGTTTTAGTATGTTTTATATAGTACTTAAAGTAAATTAAAACTTAGTAATATATTAAGTACGCTATACTATTAAATAAAATATTATAAAAGATATTACTTACTTTTATATAATATTATACATTACATGCGTTTTAGTAGAATAGGGTAGATAATATAAATAGTTAATAAATACATACTAATAGTACATACTTACTACTATAAATTATAATAAAATACTAATTTATATAAGATTTTATAATAGAAAGTATATTATATAGATTTAGAGTATATACTAATTATTATATTCTATGTATATACTTTTATTGTATTTATGTATTCTTATTACAATGTAAAATACTACATATAGTAAGTAAGAGATATATAATAACTAAAAAAAAGAATTATTTTTTCTAGTTACTTAAAAGCTTAGTAGAGACTAGAAATTTCCTACTATATAAAATAATAATACAAAATAAAGGTTTTTAGCAGTGTAGAAATTAGTAAAATATATTACTTCTTATAATAAGTGTTAACAGATAAGTACTAGTTACTTTATATTATTATATATTTTATATATAAATATTAATAGCCTTATAAATATTAATAGCATGTATCTCAACTAACTTTATATAATAACAATAATACTAGAAACGTTTTATATATTATATTAAAATAAGTAGTTACTTTTCCACCAAAACTCTATCTAATTATAGCTATTTTTATTATTTTATTATAACTAGAAAGTTTAAATACTAGCGTATGTGCTTATTAAGAATATGTAAGTTAAATATAAATATATATAAATTATACTTAGACTTACTTATATTAAAAACTATAAAAGTTTAGTAGTACTAGATTACTACTTAGCTTATATTACAAAACAGACTAAATAAAGTAGTTTTTATAAACTATAAAATTATAATATAATTTTATTAGCATACTATAATATACTATATGCTATTATAAAAAGAAACTAAAGATTTTAAGCTTTAATCCATAAAATTAGTAAGTAACTACCTAATAATAGTAGTAGTTATAATAATAAGAAAATAATAAGAAGTATAGTTTATTATATATTACTTTTACTACAAAAGTTACTAGTATATATGCCTAGATTATAAATATTATTACTAATTAAAGTAAATTTACAGTATCTATTTACTATATTTTTTTATTATTATAATAATGGGCTCGGTCTTCACGCGTTATAGTATAAATATAAGTTAATAAAATAAGTTAACTCTATTTTAGCTATACTAAGATAAAAAGAGAAAAGATATAAAAGGGGCTTATCTCTAAATAGAGTAGTATATAGCCTAAGCGCGAGCTAGCCATACTCTAAGCTTTATACTAAATTATAACTAATATAACTAGTTATAATATTATGTAATTTATAATATGTTAATTAAATAGTATTATTATATTACCCCCCTTTAAGAAAGGCTTGTTTTTAAGTCTTTAGATTATAGTTTTTTTCTTACTAGTCTCTATACCACTCTTATCTTTAAAGCTGCTTTATTATTTTTCTTTATTACTTTTAGGTTCTCTTCTACTTTATATGTTTTTAACTAGGCGTCTAGTCATACCAGTAGTCCTACTTTCTTTAGATAGGCTTTATAATAATTTTTTATCTTATATAAAGTACCTATAAAGTCTTAAGCGTTGTACTAAGTAGAATCTAAGTTATAAGCTAGCTAGAATACTTTATACTATAATTAGTTATAGAATAAATAGCTATTAAGAATTTCCTATACTAGCTACTTAGAATACCTATTAATCTTAATAGATAGTTCCTTAAATTTAATTTAACCAAACAGTAAATAAATAAAAGCTTTTTATAAATAGTTTATATAGAAAATATTAAGTATATGCATGTATAGTAGCAGCTTAAGGTAATAAAAGTATCCCTTTATGCCTATAATAGAATAAAGTCTGTATATTTACTAGTTAAGCTTTTAACTAAGTTAACTAATAGTAAAGCTCTTAAGTAAAATATATATCTTATTTTTTATAAAGAAATCTGGCTTGCAGTGCTTCTTATTAAATTATTAAGTTTATTACTTTTATACTTAAGTAATCTCTTATTAAGCTATCTTTATAGCTAGTTTTATTATATTATAGTAAGCTTTAATATAGCTCTACGCTTCCTCACGTAACATTTATTTATAAACTATAATAAATACCTTTATATATTTCTCCTAGTCCTAGTAATAGATTAGCTAGTGGTTAAACTTAATTTAATAGAATAATAAGCTTATAGTTTTATATAGCAGAATTACTTAAGCCTAGTTTATATAAAGTAGTAGGTCTAATTAGTTATTCTAATAATAGTTAATAAATAGGCGTAGGCACTAGTTAATATACTAATTCAAAACCTTAATATTCCTATTAGTTTAGAGATAATATAGTATTAAGTGTTTTTATTTAATTTCTATTAGTTAATATAGCTTATTTATAAATACTAAGATAAACTAAAAACTATAGTTAGAGACTATTAATCTAAGTAAGCTAAATATTTACTAGATATAATAATAGTACATATCAGCTGCCTAAGTAGCTGTAGTTGTTTTATAGTAAAATAATAAGAAATAGTACTTACTTAGCCAGTCCATAATAATAAAAGCATGATTATATTCTTTCTTATTTAGAAAAAAGAATTTAAAGTCTATAAAAACGTTTTACTATGCTCGCTTAGAAATTAGTAGTGATTTAAATAAACTTAAGGTTTTATTATAAGATATATAGCTCTATCTATAAGCTTTATATATAGCTATATAGTTATCTATATTTTTATTTATATAGCTTTAGTAGTAGTAGTTATGAAGTAGCTTATCTATTTTTCTCTTACTTAAGTAAGTAGTTACCTAAATAGCATAAATAGCTTAAATAAAGAAAATTCTTAAAAAGTGTATAGTAGGGACTACTAGCTTGTTATAGTATATAAAAAGACTTTAGCTAAGTTTCTATACTAGATAGTTACTAAAAAAAGTATACTCTTAAAATAGTTATAAACTCTTATAGCTACAATTCACCTTAATAATATAATTAATTAGTAAGTAAGAGTTATTTAGAGGTAGTAAGATTATAAAAGTATTAGTAATAATTATTTTAATTATATTAATAGCTAGCATACCTCTTACTAACAGTGTAGCTAGGTTATTACTTATAGTTTTAATAAAGCTAATATTAATTTACTCTACTAAAAAAAAGGCGTGTGTTTAGACTATTTTATTTTTATTTTTTTATTTTTTTAATTTCTTTTACTTATGTAAGAGCGCGTCAGCTATTATGTTAATTATACTAAAATAATAAATAAATATTAAGTAATAATTTACTATACTTATTACCTAGTATATTTAGTAGGGAGTAAGCTTTTATTTTATAAAAAAAATACTCTAACACATAATAGTTAGTTAGGGTACTAAATAACTCTATAATTTATAAACTTATAAACTATAAGTACTATTCTCAGAGGCTGTAAATTATAGCTAATATTTTTTTATTATATATATTATAGTTTATCTAGAGCTTACTTATAGTTTTAAAGTAGAAAACTATAAGTTACTAAAGACTATTCTCTTAAAGCTATAATAGTACTTTTATAATAACTTTATTACTTACATCTATCTCTATACGTGTCTGGCGGTAGAATAAGTAGTAAATTAAAATATTATTTAATAGTATTAAATCTTTAGCTTATTAAAAGACTGCTAGCTTATATTTACTAAAAATATATTATATACCCTTCTTAAGTAGCTTAATAAGTAGTTAAATAATATATTTATAGTTTTTTAGAAAAGCTTTATAGAAATTACAGAATCTTAGAAAAGATTATAGGCTTTTGACTAATATAGGTACTAGTTCTTTCTATACTATAGTAACCTTCTTAAGGTCCTTTTAGATCCCTTTTATGCTAATAATAAGGCCTAGAAACTTTATTCTAGTAATAGTAAACTTACTCTTCTTAATATCTACCTAAAGGCTAGTATTTTAAAGATATTTTAATACTTAAGTAATATACTCCTCATACTACAGCAGGTCTTTAGAATAAATTAAAATATTATTAAAATAAATAATATAAAAGTTATTAAGTAGGTTATAAAACACCTTATTAATATAGTACTAGAATATAGTAGGGCTATTATAGAAACTAAATAATAGTATATAGTACTTATAGTTTTTATACTAAATATAAAACATAATCAGGTTTTCTGTATCCTTATTTAAATATATATAATAGAAAGCTTATTATATATTAAGTTTAGTAAACACTTTTATACGTGCTAGTTAAATAAGAGTTTTTTAAATTAATAGAATTAAATAAACGTCCTTTTTTTAATAGTATTAAGCTTATAGTAGTTAACACAGAAGCACTATTTTTTTCTAGGCTTCTTAATAAATAGTATTAGAAAAATATATAAAGTATTACTATAAATAATAATATCTTATTAAAAGTAGTTATTTAAATAAGTTTTAATAAACTATAGCTGCTTAAAAGACATACTATATAGTAAACTTAATATTAGTATATTCTTAGCTATTAATTTAATATTATAGTTAACATCTTCGTGATGCGGGGGCAGTATGTTTAAGTCTTTTTTTAAAAGTAAACTTAAGTTATACTAGTATAGCTAGAGTAAAATAGCTTTTACTTAATAAGCTACTAAAATTTCTTTTCTTTTATAAGGTTATTATTTAATTAATAGGGCCTTTCTAGTAAAGCCTTTACTAAAAGGTCTTTAAGGCTTTAGAAGAAGAGCTTTAGGTTTAGTAAACTAAACTTATCTCTATAATTTTAAATAAGCTTATTTATTTTATAAATACTAATATACCCTAACATAATTTCTTTTTACTGTATATATATTATAAAGGTAATAGCTTTTATAGTATTAATCTTAAGGCCAGCCTTAGAAAGGTCTTTATATAAAATAGGCTAAAAATAAAAAATTAACTTACTTAACTTTAGCTACTATTATAAGTAAAACTATTTTTTTTATTTTTTTAAGATTTTTTTTACTATACTATTCACTAAAGCAAGCGCTAAGGTGGCTTATAGGTATATTATAAAATTACTATATTTATTAGCTTATTATATTAGTTAGTATTAGCTTAGTATAAGGGGTTAATTTTAGCTAATAAACTTTATATTAAAATAATAATATTACGCTTATAGTTAATTAGCTTATTATTTAGCTATTTAAGTACTTACTTCTTATAGTTAATTAAAGCGCCTATATTTTTAAATAGCTTATAACTAATTATAAGGTCATAGCGGCTAATATTATAAAAAATAAAGTAAATTAATAAGTAGTAGTTATTTAGTACTAGATTAGCCTAAAAGTACTTATTTACTTATCTATTTAGTCTATTATTATAGCTAGCTAGGAAAATAGATTCTATTTAATAAGTTTTTACCTTAGGCCCTTTCTTAATAGCGTGTATATATTTTAGGTGTATTAGAATAAAACTACTAGCTCTAGTATTAAAAAAACTACTTAGCTTTATAGCTAGTTTACTAGTAGAGATATAGTAAGATAGGGTAAAAGCCAGTCCACTAAATAATAGTTAGTAAGAATTAAACTAGTTAATAGCTTTAGAGAGTAACTTTAGAAAAAAAACTTCTCTTAAAATAAGTCTTTTCCTAATAGTTCCTCTATAATAAGCTAAAACTCCTTGTTATTACTAGTATCCTAGAGTGTATAAAGCTTTTTATTAATATCTATAGACTTAATTACTTTAGCTATAGCTTAAATAGAAAGTTAGTAGTCTTTTATAAAGTAGCTATATTTTCTATAATTATAGTAACTAGCTAGTTTAGGGATAGGTATTAGTAGAATAGCAGTAGCTACTACATAAATTAGATACTTAGTTTCTAGACAAAACTACTAAGTTAGTAGTAGCTAAGTTTTTCTAGTTTTTTTATTAATTTAGTAGCTTTTCTAGCGCTGAGAGCTAGCTCTCTAGTAAAGTCTTAAGCCAAGTCTACGTACTTATTATACTAGTTATAGTACTACTATTAGTAAATGCCTATCTGCGTATATAGAGCGTCTGGAAGCTTCTTATGGAATTCTTCTACCTATTAGTCTACAGGCAGGCTGCGTTCTTAAGCTAGGTAAAAGAAGTTACCCTAGAATACAGCAAAGTTAGCCGGGTCTCTGAGGTAGAGCTTCTGGAAATCGCGGTAAGTATTAAGTCTCTTATATAGGTCGCTGTACGTCCTCTCTAAGTGATTTACTATATACTAGTAGCTAACTAGCTACTCACTCTCTCTTACTATACGTATAAGTGTTGAGAGGTACTGGTTAGCAAGACCCTCCGTACACATACGCATGTAAGAGATGATATTCTCCTGGGTAGCTTACCTACTAGCTTTAGTAAACCAGTCTTAATTAGCGCGTACCTTGTCCTTTAGGACATCCCTCCATTAATCAAAGGTAACGTCCTTGCCGTCCTTAAGCATTGGCGGATCAGGAAATCGGGCTGAGCAGCTGTTACCTTAATGGCTGCCTACAGTAGGCGTAGCTAGTAGAGTAGCTGGTACATAGGGTAATACTTAAGGAGTTTAGTTACTAAGATCTCTTGTATCAGAACCATCGTTAGGTCCTACAGCTATATGGCCAGCCTAGTTCTGAGGGGTTTGTAGCAGAGCTATGAAGCGCGTCTTCTTCACTAGTGTCAACAATAGCGCTAGGCTGGCCTTTACAGAGAGGAAGGAGTGTATATTATGCGTGGGTTTCTTTATCTGTGCCCTTAGTGTCTTAATCTCGTTCTCTTGATCAGCTACACGCTTAAGCGTGTTGTTTAGTAGCTGACGAAGCTCAGTAAGCTCGTCTCTAGCCTCGTTAAGCTCAGTTTCGGCCGTGTTAAGCGCTTTTCCTAGCGTATCAGCATAGTCACGATGTGTGAGTACTTTAAGATAGCTACGCTCTAGCTCACTAGCGATTGTCGCTTAATTGAGGGTCATTAGGGTAGGAAGCGTAACCTCTATCTCCTGAGGCTTGTAAGTGTCGGTTCTCTAGGTAGTGCTCTTAGTAGTAGCCATGAAGGGTTTCTTATCATGTCGTGCCTAGATGCGGAGCTTCCTGATGGTGTAGTCTTCTCTAATTACGTTGTTAGGGTAGTACGTGGCGGCACACCTGAGCGACTTAGGGATAGGCGTGTAGTCGTTGCTAGTGGTTGTTGCCTTAAAATTGACTCTCATCTCTAGCGTAGAGAGCTTTCCCATGGTCCTAATCTATCCGTTCTTGTATGTATATAGAGCTTCTGGCCCCTAGTAGGGTGAAGCGATTGGCTAATTCTCTAGCAGGAAGAAGATGAGCTAATGGTGCTCACAGGGGTCGGTTTCTCTGGCGTAAGGAAGATAATAGAGGGGGGTTCGCTAGAGCTCTCGTAGCTCTCTTCCACTCTAATAGGTACGTTGTCTACTGCTGTAGGTCTTCCGGTTACTTGCTAAGTCGCTCTTAAGGCCTGTCGCGCAGGGCTTATACAGGCTATCGCTTAGGGTTTTAATTGCCTACTGCTGTAGGGCTTTCCGGTGGAGATCGTATGGTTAACGAACTAACGACTTGGCGTAGTCATGTAATTGATTCTTTAGGTGCGGTCGTTAACGAATCAAACGCTCAAGTTAATCGCGCGGTTTGACCTTGATATTATGTCGCCGTCGTCCGGCCGAGTTAGAGAGATCTTAGTGTAATGTGATGACAGGCTCAGTCTTCACGCGTCGTAGCATAGATACAGGTTAATAGGATAAGTTAGCTCTATTTTAGCTACACTAAGATAGGGAGAGAAGAGGTACAAAGAGGGCTCGCCCCTAAATAGGGCGGTGCATGGCTTAAGCGCGAGCTAGCCATGCTCTGAGCTCTGTGCTAGATCGTGGCTAGCATAGCCAGTCGTGATATCATGTGACCTGTAGCGAGCTGATTAAGTAGCACCATTACAACTATATTTTTTTACTATATCTCTATACTTTATTATATGTTTATTTTTAATAATCTACTCTAATATTTAACACTAGTGCCGTTTTAATTAAACTGCTAACTAGTAACTATATTCTTTAATTTAACGTTTATTAATATACTTTTATATATTTTATTATTATATATGCGTTACTAATAAAGTATTATAATAATAACTAGTTTATAAGTAAAGCTATTAGAGTAGTATAAAATACACTTAAAACTAAGTAAAAATATAGAGTTCTCTAAAGACTTTAAATTAAGTTCTTAGTAGTATAGTAATCTAAAAAAGAAGATTATAAAAGTCATACTTAAAATAAAACCTAAAAATATAATTTATTATAATAATTTAGAGAATATAAAACGTAAATATGTTAGAGTATTTTATATTAAAATACCAGAATTTAGCAACGCACTAAAAGAGTAAAAGATATATATAATTATAAGAATAATAGAAACTATATATATAAATAATATAAAAAGAAGACAGGGTGGTTTTTAATTTATATAAATATAAACTTTAATATTTATATTTCTACTTACATACTTACTACTACTTAAATCTAGTTATTAAGTTTAAATAATATGTTTCTATTAGTAGAGTGCACTTTAGTGAATGAACTTAATTATATAATTATTATATAATACTTTATTTTACTTAACTAATTAGGTAGTACGTGCACTTATTAGTAAAAAAAAAATCTTAATTAAAATCTAAAATATATATAGAGATAACCTATTAAAAGTAATTAAAGTACTTAAGGTCTTATATATTTTATTTAAAAGTAAATAAATAACTTTATTAGAAAAGCTAAGAAAGGAATTAAAGGTTTATAAAAAGTTTTATTATATAAATATGCCTAAAAATAGTATATACCTAGTACTATAGAAATATAAGTACTTTATTATTTAAAGTAATACTAACTTAAACACAGCTTTTAACTAGATAGTAAGAAATAATATATAGACTATAATACTTATAATATTATTATTACTTCTAAATATTTATTTTATAAATACTGTTAAAATATAATTTTCTATTTTTATAATATAACTTACGCCCCAAAACTATAAAGAAAGCGGTAGAAAGTGTAAAATAGTAATATATATTAATAATAATAATAGTAATAATAAATTACTTTTATATAAGTAAAGGGTAAAACAAATAGTTCTATACTATTTACTATTAAAAAATAGTAGGGAAAAGGAGGTTCACTTTAATAAATATTCTAAAAATAAATTTATATTAACTAATAGTAATATAGATAATAATAAGGTAGATAATAATAATATATATGCATCTAGTAAGTTTAATTCTAGTTTTAGTAATAAAGAAAAGAATAATACCTTAAATAACAAAAACAATAATAACAATAAAATAGATAATAATAATAAAGAGTATAATATTTTAGACAATAATTTTAATTACCTAAATATTAATATAAATAAGTTATATAAGTTTAATAAGCAAAAAATTTTCACATCTCTTTATTAAGCTAGTTTAGATAATTTAAATAGCCTTTTTATTTACGTATAAAAAGTAGACTTAGAGCTTATTTATAGGTACTTTCTATTTATTAATTTTAAAGTACTTATAGAGACAAATTTAATTGAGATTCTAAACTAAGGCTTTAATATTAACTTTAAAATTAGTTTATACTAACTAGTATTTATAGTTTGAGTATTTGTGTAAGAGAGAACTATAATAGAAAATAGTATTAATATAAACTTATCTAGCTTAAGAAAGATAATAATATTAATTACTTTTTATTTTATAAACTACTTTTATTACTAGAATATAATAAAAGTAAAGTAAGTTAGAGGATATTAGAACTAGTCTTTTTACCTACCTAAATTATAGCTACTTAATATAATATGCTTAAGTATAAAACTATAGCTACTTATATACTACTATAAGTAATATAATAGAAATCTTTACTTTACTAAGTTATAATAAGATATTATAGTTATTATTATATCTAACTCTAGTTTATCTAGTTTCTGGAATGATATTAAATATATACTAAAAAAATAGTGCAATTATATAGCACTTTTTTCTACCTTAGATTATAATTTATATTTCTAATTTTAATACTAACAAGTTCTCTAGTAACTTAATATAGTTACTAAGATTTATTATAACTGGACTAAAGTGTGATTAATAGGTTTAAATTAAAAAAAAAGTTTATTTAGAATTCTATGTAAGCTCACGGATGATAATGTTAAAATAAAAATAAAAGAATTTAGTTATTTTTATAAAAAAGCGAAAACTAATCTATATACTATAATATAAAACTTTAAATACGGTAAACTAGTTGTATTCTTTTGTAAAGTAGTACTAATATTTTAAATATATAGAAAAAAATTAACGCGTTAGTTTAACAGTAAGCTAGTTATTTTAAAAGTTAGTATTTTTAAGCTTAAAACTATATAGGTTAAGTCTACTTAGGATAAAGCAGTTATTATTAGAAAACTAAAGAAGAAAATTAAATAGAAAATAAGCACAAATATACTAAGCTTATAAATAAATAGAAAGTAAGTAGAAAAAACCTAAATTTAGAACTTAGTAGGCCTAGTATTACTATTTTAGAGTTCTATTATATTATAAAAGCAGTAGTAACTATAGCTTAAGTAGTTAAGTACTAGAATAATAATATATTTCTAGTTATAAAAGGTTAACAAAGTTACTCTACTAAAGACATGTTTATTAGAGAGTAAATTAATAAACTATAAAGTATATTTTTTACTATAATTTTTAATAATTAGTTTAAACCTAATACAAAGTTTAAGGCTGCTTTTACTATATATACTAATATTAAGAAACAGAAGAAAAGAAATAGCTTATAATATAAGATTCTTATTATAACTTATAACTCTCTTATATTAGCTTTTTAGAAAAATAGACTTTATTATATATATAGTAATAGATCTGTTCTTTACTATATAGCTAATATAAATAATAATAAAAGAAATAAAGCTCTATAACTATTTGAAATTAATAACTTTAGATAAATTTTATTTTATACTTTTACATTAGTTACACTAGCACTAAACGTATAGTATATAAACTATATTATTATAGTAAAATTAAGCTATAAGTATATAGAAATTAAATAGATATTTACTAAGATAAATTAGTAAGAATAGATAGAATTATACTACTATAGTTATATCTTAGTTAATAGTAAGTCTAGTATTAAATAAAGAATAATAAAGTTAACAGAATTTACTAAGATAGTATAAAAGTTAGTATATAGTAATAAAAAAAACATAAATATAGCAACAGCACTAAATAAATATAAACTTATAATCTTAAATATATAAGTAATGTATATATTCTATTAAGTATTTTAGAGATTTAATTTAAAAGAATTATTATAAAAAGAGATAATAAAATAATAGTCACACTTTATATAGTACTATTATTAGTATATTATAATTCCTATAAGTTGCCTATACACTACTTAAGTAATACATATCTTAGTAAAATACATATAGTAAAGTAGTATACATAATAATAAAGTAAATTAAAAACTTTATAACCTTATATTAGTTTAAAATAATCTTATTATATATATTAGCTACTGTCTACACTTTACTAACGTTTATATATATTATAATATTTAATAGTATTTTATAACATTTTACTGTATACTTATACTTAAAGTTATAATTAGCTATAGTTTGTAGTAAAGTCATAAGTAGAGTTACGTTTAACAGTAAAATACTATAAAATATTTAAAAATACTAGAAATGCTAGAATAGCGTAAATATAAAATCTATGGCCAAAAAATTTTTCCCTAACATAATAATAAAAATTAGTAAATTTAAAAAAGCTTTTAATTTTTTTATAGTTATTAAAAGCTACTACGTTATAATTACTTTTATTTTAGTAAAATTTTATAAGGATCCAGGCCAATAATAGTAATTAAATATAAATAAAGTAGATTTAATAAAAAGTTAACTATATATACTATAGAGACTTGATAGTTAACCTCTACTAAGTCACTAAAGTTACGTAGTTATATATAAAGTTAAAGCTAAGATAATTATTTTAATTAATTATTTTAAACTCTAGCCTATTACATTACCTTTCTTTTTATAGACTAGATAGGGGCTTTTTAGTAAATTATTTACTAAAAGACTTCTATAGGTTTATCTTAAATTCTATTTACTATAACTTTTTCTAAAGCTTTTATTAGTAGTTTACTAGTAGAAGTTTATATCTACCTCTTTATAAAAGTGCTGTATATTTCTTTTAATAGTTTAATACTATTATATCTTCTAGCTAGCTTACTGGCTCTATAGTTATTAATATATAACCTTTTTATTTTATTTTATATTATAGCTAGTGGCCTTGTTTTTATTTTATTTATATTTTAATAATAATATTCTATACTACATACTCTTTATAATTATCTATCTAAATTAATAATAGCTAAAAGTTGTTTATAAACTAGCTTAGTAATAGATTATTACTTACTAGCTATAGTCTATCTATATAAAACGTTAGGTTTAGTTTTAGAGATGTATTTAGCTTTATAATATATAAACTAATTATATTTTCTATAGTGTATTTAGTATTCTTTTAGTCTAGCTTTTTATTTTCTTATCTAGTAGAAAGTTAGTTACTGAGCTTTAGCTATATCTTATTTCTAATATATAGTTATAAAGCTTTATTTTAATATTAGTTTATTTTTATTTTTATTTTTACTATACCTTAGCTATAGTTACCTGTGCTAAGTTAATATAATTTTTTAGTTTTCCTATAATTTTTTTAGCGCTAGCTTTTAGGTCTTAAGCTGTTATATTATATCTAATTCTAATATCCACTTATAGTAGTTCTATATTATATCTATACTAGAAAAAAAATAAGCTTATTTCTATTAAAATAGTGTCTCTTTTCTTTACTATAATTTTAGCTATTAGGTAGAGCTTTACTTAGTTTACTTAGTCCCACATAATAAACACTTAAAAATAGGCCTTAACTATACTATTTATTCTTTTTATTAAACTATCTATTTATAAATAAAACACTATTAATAATCGTTTTTTAATTCTTAGAATTTTATAAAGCTTAGTTTAAAACTTGCTGATAAATTAGCTACTATAATCAGATACTATAGCGTTAGAAATCTAATAGTAAGTAATAATCTTATAAATAAAAGCCTATATTACTATATTAATATCTATATTTAGAAGAGAATAGAGAGTTATGTTTTTACTTAGCCTATTAGTAATTACTAGTAAAATTATACAGCTATTACTTTCTAGTAATTTAATTACAAAATCTATTAAAATCTTCTTCTAAATATGATTAGAAATTGGTTATAGGTGTAACAGCCTTTGCTAGTAATCTTTTTATAGCTTTATATAGTTATAAATATTATAATTTTAAATATAACACTATACGTGGTTTAATATCTCTAGTTAAAAGTAATCTCTTATTAATATTAAATAAATGCTCTGCTGTTCTAGGTGTCTTATTACTTATAATAAATAAATTTAGTAAATAATTAATATTCTTAATAGCTCTAAGTTAGGCACTTACTTTTTATTCTAATAATAAAAAATTCTATTTTTATTAATTGTGTACTTAGCCAGTAAAACTTTTAGTTTAAGCTCTAAAGAAAATCTTTATTTTTAATTATAGAAGGCCTATACAGCTTTTATGTACACTTTATTATTTAATATTATATTATACTATATTTATTTAAGCTTATTATAAGACTCTTAGGTATAAGACTTTTAGACTTTGGTTATATTATCTTCTATAATTATTAAAAGACTAATTTAAGCAGAGAAAGCCTATACTATTTATTTATTATTATTTAATTTAAACTCTTCTTTCTAATATATAACTACTAGCTTTAGTAGCTAAATTATATAACTCTTTAGTCTTTTATTATTTTCTCTACTCAGATAATCTTGTTCGCGTTTTAATAGTATATTAGCTTATATATTTTCTTTCTCTAACTTATATTAAATCTTTATATTATATTAGCTAAGGAATAACTACTAGTATGTATATTTTTTACTTAATTTTTAAAACCTTATAAAGTACTTAAGGTTCTTGTGATTAGTAATAACCTAAAACTTTTTAATAAACCGTAATTCAGTATCTCATGCCTTTAAGTAATAAATAATTATAAGAATTTTTTATTATATATTTTGTAATTATACTTTATAGGTATATTTTTTTTTAAAAAGTATATATATAAACACAGTACGCTATCATCGCCGTATTGTAAAAGAACTTTTTTAATTATATAACTTAAAAAATCAGTTTCTAAAATAGTCTTATAATTAAAATTAAATTAGGCTAGTACTAGTTCTAATATAAAGATCTCTTTTAGCTTATTAAATACTGCCTGCTTTTTATTAGTCTATTAGAATAATATATTACTTATAAGTCTTATAAATAAGATAGCAATTTCTGAAAAAAACTTAATAAACTAATAATAGAAATTAGTGAATTTAAGAAAGCTTCTGACTTTTTTTATAGTTATTAGAGACTATTACTTAGTAATTACTTTTATTTTAATAGGATTTATTTAAATTTCTTACTTTACTTTAATAATAAACTCTAGATATTTTATGCTTTTAGTTTTGAATTTGTATTTCTTAATATCTAGATATAAAGTTACAGTACTAAGTTTTTTTAGTACTAAATTAATTTACCAGCAATACTTTTCTAGTAAGCCTAAAAAGTAAATAAGTATATTATTAAGAAAGACTAAACAGAACTGATTAAGATATTCTTATAGGATTTAGTTTATATACTATTAAAATATACTAAAAGCTTTTACTAGTCTAAAAGGTATAACTAGCTATTTAAAAAGTCTAAATCTTATATAAAAAGCCGTTAGTTATTTTTTTTTTTTATAATATAAATCTTATAGAAGGCTATTAAAATATTAAACTTAGTATATTATTTTACCTTACTAATCTAGCTAAGCGTTTTATAGATTAGAGAAAGAGAGTATTTATTCTTTTTAGAAATCTTATTAAGCGCGTAGTAGTTAACATAAAAGTAAAGACCTTTATTAAACTTATATATAAATAGTATTAAAACTATAGTTAGAGAGTTACTTATATAAATAAAGCCCTTCTCTAATAGCAGCATTAATTCTTTTTATAGTACTAATAGTTTTTTTCTTAATATATTATATAGTAGTCCTTAAGACCTTAAGGTCCTTCCTATTAATTTTTTTAAGTTTAATATAATAGTTTATTTTAGAATCTTATAACGGTAGGAGCTTGTCTACTTTTTTCTCTAAAAACAGCTTTAGATACTTCTAATAGCCTTTAGAAAATAGTATTCTAGAATCTAGCTTTAATTTAAGTACTAAAGTCTTTTAAATATCTATTAATAATACTCTAAAAATATATATCTTACTTATTCTTTTTAATTTATTTATTTATATTAAAAACGTAGCTGTGTTAATTTCTATTAGCTTTTACTAACATAATTTCTTTTCTTTTTTACTATAAACTTGTTATGAGTTGCTTTAACTTAACGGTACGTTTTATATTAGTAACTTTACTTTAATTAATTACTTAATAAGCTCTTAGCTCTTTCTGTATTTGGAATAAATAGCTTTAGGTTTAACAGAATAGAGTTTATACTTTATCACAAAATAGGGAGAGAGTATATAATAGATTTAATAAAATAATTATTAAACTAATTCACTCAAGTTCAAGTCTTAACTTAGAGAGAAGATTTTGATTTTAAAGTAACTATAAAGAATTATAAATATTCCTAAGCTGTTCTATGTCTTATATTTATAGGAAACCCTTCGTGCGTATATTATATACCTACCGGCAGTATATTAGATACCGCTAAAGAAGATAATAAAGATAAGTCTAGTCTTAGTATTATCTTTCTTATTAGTACTTATCTGCTAAGCCTTCTTTAGTCACGTGCATAACTACTTCTAATTCTATAGTATAGTTCTATATTTTTATTCTTACTTTTTAGCTTGTATCTTAGCCTGTGCTAGTATGTCTTATGTCTGCTTATAATTCTTCCTTTTCAGCTTAAACATACGTTTTTATTCTAGAGCTTTATTAGCTATTATAGCTAATTCCTTTAGCTTTTTAAGTATAGCTATTTTATTATTACCGTTTATAACACTATCCCTTTCTTCTAAGTCTTTATTCTGGAAGATAGTTTCTTTTTTCTATAAGTAGTATAAAGGCAGTAGGTTTTCTGCTTAGTGTTCTAAACTATAAGACTTTTAACTCCCTTTTCTTTTTACTTAGCTCTTTAATAATAACATGTCTTAAGTTATCTCTAATACGTGCTTGCTGTTTAGCTTCTTAGATTTATAATAAACCCTATTACATGCTATCGCCCTATTCTTGCTGTTGTAATAATAGTTATTATTATTTAGTCCATCTCTTCTCTAGGTATTGCTCTGAGTGTATTGACTGTAATATAAAGTATAACCTAGTTATAACTTAGCCTAAGTAGAACCGGTTAGACCGTAATAAGAAGTGCCTTTATTATTAACTAAAAAAAGCCCAGGATAATCTCCTTAATTATTATTGTTATAAGAAAGAGTTAAGAGCTCATGAGCGTCAGATCTATCACAAACTAGCCTAAATAAATTCTTAGAAAAAGGAGATGTTCTAGCGTGAACTTACCTCAGTTAATAAAGTTTATATAATAAAGAAGAAGTAAATCTATTAGAATCAATCTAGCATACTATAATTTATAGTATCTAATATTACTTCTTTCTCTAATTTTAAATAGAACGTTCTGTATTCTTTTTATGTCTTAGACTTAGTCCTAAAGTAAGCCTTTACTGCTTCTTTTAGTAATACTAGTTAATTAGCTCTAAACTACTCTTTAAGTTTCTAACTAGCTCCCAGGTGTTATTTTTAGGTTTATAATCTTTTTATTAACCAAATATTTCCACTAACGCCTAAACTGTTAGTAGTCTAAAATCTATTAAACTTCATACTTAGTAGTGTTTTTCTTGAGTTTAAGTTTTATCTATAATTTAGCATCCTGTAGTGCTAGTTCTAGTTTAGAGATATAAAAAACTAGGTAAATCCTTATGTCTTTAGGTAATTATAGTTTGTAATTTATAAGTTCTATTTATTATTTAATCTTAAATGGTCCTAACTTAACGTGATCCAGTTTTCATAATAGTTGTTTTATTTCTAAATTTTCTTTTTTTAAGAAAACCTTATCCCTCTCCTTAAAGGTTAGTCCCTTAACTTTAGATTTATCTCTAATTTATTTGCTAAGATTGCCTTTATAAGTGATTTTCTATATAATATTCTTATAAAGTAGTTATAAGTTCTTAACTTTTCTTCTTACAGGTTCTAATACCTTATCTAGTTTCTATAGTTCTTAATAAGCTATAGGCTTATAACTATAGTTTGCATAGAATAGTAATTTTCCTGTTATTAATAATTTTACAGAGTTATATATAAACTTAGCTATTAGTAGTAAGTTAATCTAATTATCTTATAGTTCATTAACATACATTTATAGGTATTATTCTAATATTTAGTTTATCCATTCTGTTTGTCTATCCGTTTATAGGTGAAAGGCTATTAAGAGGCGGTGTTTTACCTCTAGTTACTTTATAAACATCTTTTAGAATATTAATATAAATAATTTATCTCTGTTTGTAATAAATTCCTATAGCATTCCATATCATGCAATTAAAATTTTAATTAGTAATATAGCTAGTTTATTTGCTTTAATTTCTATATAGGTTAGTTTAAAGTAAGTGTACTTTATTAGTCTATTAATAACAACCAGTATCATATCATACCATTAATCTCTTTAGATAGTAATTATCGGTATTTCCGTAATAAAGTCTATTATAACTAATTCTTATAATAGATTTAGTAAAGGTATAGGTTGCATGAGTCTATACTCTTTATATCTTAATGCTTTATTCTTTTTATAATTAATACATTCTAAAAGAATTTTCCTGACCTTACTTTAGATTCCCGGAATCTAGAAGTGTTTGTTAATTCGTTCTATAGTTTTTTTAATTCCCTAATATCCGTGCATTTCCGCTGAATGTTAGTCTTTAATTAATTTAGTTTATAATTCGTCCGGTACATAGATTGTCCCTTAGTCTAGATTCTATAGTAGTTATTTATTATTAAATTCCTTTATTTGTTTTTCCTAGGTGTTTTCGATAATGACTATGTGTTTAATATTAATTTATAAGTTTCCCAGGAATCTATCTTATCTTTACTTAAGTATTATATTATAGATTTCTGGTATATCCCTTATATAGTCTGCTTATTAGCTAAGTATGTTAACTACTATATTTTCTTTTCCTACTTTATAAAGTATTTAAAAATTAAATATAGAAACTAATTCCTATTATCTGATTTATTATTAATTTAACTTCTTTATTATTATAAATGTTGTCAGATTCTTGTAATCTAAATACACAATAATTTAGTGCTTAGTTCCTTCCAAGTAATGTTTCTATTTTTCAAATACTTAAACTATTACTAATAGTTCTTTATTATAAATATTATAATTTAACTTAGTAGTTATAAGTTTGTGAGATAGGAAGTTTATTAGATATTTATATTTATTATTTTATACTTGTAGTAGGATAGCTCCTGTAGCTTTATCTAATACGTCCATATATATCTCTATTTAAAGTTATAAGTTAAATATCTTTAATATTAGTGGTTTCTAGAATATCTTCTTTAGGGTTATAAAAACTTCGTTTTCTTTAACTTCCCACTTAAATTATTAGTCCTTTTTAAGTAATTCCGTTAAGGGTGCTGTGATTTTTAAATAGTTCTTAATAAATTATCAACAAAAGCCCGTAAATCTAAGAAAAAAATAAACTTCTTTTATGTTTATTAGTATAGGCTATAATAAAATATTCTTAGTCTTATCCGGGTTAACTACTATTCCGTCTTAAGATATTAGATACCCTAAGAATTTAACTTCTTTTCTGTGGAATATATATTTCTCTGTTTAAATATATAGGTTGTGTTTCTTAAGCTTTTGTAGTATCTTTCTAGTATACTTAATATATTCTTTTACCGTCCTATTCGTGTATATAAGCATGTTATTAAAATATACTATTATAAATACGTCTAGATATTCCCTTAGCATATAGTTAATAATTATTTGGAATATTGCTAGTGCGTTTATAAGTCTAAATAATATAACTAGGTATTTAAATAACCTATATCTTGTCTTTAGTGTAGTTATCCATTCGTGTTCTTTAACTATTTATATTTTATAGTATCTATTCTTAATATTAAAAAGACTAAACTATTTAGCTTCTCTGAGTTTATTTATAAGTTCTAATATTAAGAGTATAGGGTAACGATTTTTTACTATAGCTTCATTAAGGTATCTATAGTCTATATATAACCTTAATTTACCGTTTTTCTTTAGTATGAAAAGTGTTGGTAATGCTATAGTACTTTTACTTTTCTATATATATCCCTTTTTTAAGTTTTTATTTAGATATCATCGTAACTCCTCTTGCTGATTAATGGATAGTTGATATAATAATTCCGGTTTTAGATCCATTCCCTCTTTAAGCGTGATCTTATAGTTTTAGTCTTAGTATTCTAGTAATTAGTCTTTAGCTTTTTTAAAGAACTATTTTCTAAATTCCCTCTAGTATTCATTCGGTATAATAAACGTGGTATTATAAAGAGTTATTTTCTTTATCTATATTATAGCTTATATTTATCTGTGGTAGTTTTTCCTGGTTTCTATAGACTTTATTCTCTAGTTAATTAGTAGATTCTATTATACTAGCTAGTTCTATCCTAATATAAAATCCTTACTACCTAAATCCATAATCTTAATGCGGTAGTTATTTATATAATTTGCTACCTTAATAGTTATATTCTCTATTTCAAAATTAATTAGACCTTTTCTGAATATTGCTGGATTATTATTTATATATACTACTCTTACAGGTTCCTCTAGAACTTTAGTTAAGATATAGTATCTTTATATTTATTTATTTAATATAAGTGTTTTACTAGCCCTACTATTTATGAGTGCTTGCGTCTAAAAGCTGTTAATACATATATCTATATATAGCTTATTTTCGTGTCTTCGTTTAAGTCGTGTATAATTAAGTAATAATTTTTATATTTTAACTTTAGATTAGCTCTCTAGTAGTATAGTTATTACTTACTAGCCTTCTAGTTTTTTATTAGTTATTAACTCCTAAGTGGCAGTTATTTCTTTAGTGTTTTTTCTTTTAGTTTATAGATAAAGTATTACTAGAGTTAGTATTAATTTTATAATAGTATTTTATATTTATTTTTTACTTCTTTTTCATGATCTTAGCACTTCTATTCTAAGAAACATTCCTTAGTTATTAATTTAGCATGTAATTCTGTAGCTAACTATCTGTCTTAGCGGTATTTAGTTTAGTAATATTAGTATTCTAATTAATACTTATCTTAGTCTAACTATTTGTGTTTCTTGGTCTTTAGGTCCTAAAGTTCTTCTTTAGAATCTATATAAATTAGTTCTTGCTATATATTAAGTTCTTATTTCTATGCTATCTATTTTAGTACTTGTCTTATTATTAGTTTTTTAACTTATACAGTATAAGCTGCCTATTTATATTCTTATCTAGTATATATCTTTTCTCTATATATCTAGTACTTCTTTTATATAGTTTTCTCAGCGGCTTCTTCGTCTTATATCTATAAAATAAATAGAATAAGTTTTTTCTCTAGTTTTCTGTTCTAGTTTTATCCTAACTCTAGATATCTAACGGGGTGGTAATAGGTTACATAACTTATAAGTAATATTAGTTCTTATTTATAAATCTTATTTATCTATATAGCTAGTTTTTATTTACTAAGTTTTTTATACTACTTATTACTAGCTATCTGTAATACTTATTAGTACTTATATATCCTATCTTCTAGAGTAACTTTCTAGTGCTTAGTGATATAATATTTCTTTATATAGTATTCTAATCTATAAATCTAGTAGTATTCCTAGCTTACTTATTATTTAATTATTATAGATATTAGCTTCTTACCTTTTATTATCTCTTAATCTTATTGTTATCTGAATTTCTGATTCTCTGCTCTAAAGGGTCCTCTCTTTTATTAAATTATTTTATAGAATTAATTAGCTTCTTTTATAGAGCTAGCCTGGTGTTATTTAATAACAGCTTTTTATATAATAGTAATTATATTATTAGCCTATTCTACTAAATAATTCTTAACCTATTAATATAGTATTTTATATTCTTATCTAAGGTATGTGTGTTTTCTATAGATCTAGTATTACTCTTTCTAAATTTATTATATAATAGTCTTTTTAGTTATCTAGTTTTTAGCTAGTTCTACTTAGATTATAGTAATTTTAACTAGTGCCTTAGTCTAGACATAAGCCTGTCTAACATTTACTTTTTATTATTTATAGTTTTTAATAAAGTGTTTTTTCTTTCTGTAACTAAGATATACTTTATGTATATATTAATCTATTTATTTTTTAGTTTACTTATCTTGTTTTCGCCTGTTAATTTATGTGTTTTTAATTAATACTTAGTTAATTTCTATTACATTATAAGTTTAGTTATCTTTTCTATTCTTTTATAGTATATAGATTACTGGCCTAGCGTTATTTTTTTTTCTTATTCTCTTTAATACTAATAGTTATTAATTATCACTACTTGTTTAATGATTCTTAGAAGTATACTAAGTTATTTTTCTTAAAAAATTTTATCCTTAATCCTGTCTTTTAGTCTTGCGTAGTATATTATAACTAGAGATTAATCTATCTAGTTTAGTTAAAATTAGATTTACTTAAATTCTACTATATAATTAGCTACTAATATGTGTTGTTTAAGCTATTAAAGCTTCTAAATTACCTCTATTTCTTTATTAATTTTTTTAAAGACTATAATCATTTCCTTCTTAAAGCTTTTATAGTTTTTAAAGGTTTTTTTAATATTATTATTATAGTTTATAAGTCCTGCTGGTTCTAGATTAGGGTCTCCTTTAGCTAGATAATTTTTTATAAGTAGTTTAAACTATTTTATAGCTCTTTCTATTATATTCATACCAGCTGCTAGAATCTAATCT
The DNA here is from genome assembly GCA_010093925.1 of Zopfia rhizophila CBS 207.26. Taxonomy (NCBI): domain Eukaryota; kingdom Fungi; phylum Ascomycota; class Dothideomycetes; family Zopfiaceae; genus Zopfia; species Zopfia rhizophila. The sequence continues at coordinate 171,660 of ML994700.1, forward strand.
TAGTTAGTTATAAATAAAGATTAATTAAACCAATAGTAAAGGTCTATTACGGCTATAAAGATTTTTAGTTTATCTTTATTACTATTAAACTTTATAGGAGGTTGTATTTTAGCTGTTTCTTTTCTACTAGTTTTACCTACTACTACTTATTATTACAGGTTAACTAGAGTGTTACGTAATTTTATAATAGCTACTTTTTATTTTTAAATAATTTATTATATACTCTTACTTTCTCCTAATGTACTTCCGGTAGTAGAAAAAGATTCTATTATAACTTCTTCTTTACTACTACTTTTTTCTGATGAATAAAGTTCCTGTTCGTCTTTATAGTAGGTTATTATAAATCGTAATTAGAAATTTATTATTAGAGTTAATCTAACGTCCTCTCCTATACTTTAAAAGGGTAGTTATAATATTATAAGTTGCTTTAACTTAACGGTATGTTTTATGTTAGTAATTTTACTTTAACTAATTACTTAATAAGCTCTTAGTTCTTTCCGTATCTAGAATAAATAGCCCTAAGTTTAATAGAATAAAGTTTGTGCTTTATCATAAGGTAGGGAGAGAGTATATAATAGATTTAATAAAATAGTTATTAAACTAATTCACTCAAGTTCAAGTCTCAACTTAGAGAGAAGATTTTGATTTTAGAGTAACTATAAAGAATCATAAATATCCCTAAGCTGTTTTATGTCTTATATTTATAGAAAACTCTTTATACGTACATTATATACCTGCCGGCAGTATATTAAATACTGCTAGAAAAAATAATAAAGATAAGTCTAGTTTTAGTATTATCTTTTTTATTAGTACTTATTTACTAAGTCTCCTTTAGTCACGTGCACAACTACTTCTAATTCTATAGTATAATTTTATATTTCTGTTTTTACTTCTTAGCTTGTACTTTAGCCTGTGCTAGTATATTTTATATCTACTTATAATTCTTCCTTTCTAACTTAAATATATATTTCTATTTTAGAGCTTTATTAGCTGTTATGGTTAATTCCCTTAGCTTTTTAGGTATAGCTGCCTTACTATTACCGTCCGTAACACTTACTATAAACTTTTATTTTTAAAGTATGAATATAAAACGATTTCTTTACTGACGTAATTATAATATTATTTTAGTTTGTCTAGAGTCTGCCTAAAATAAAATTGAACTTAAATATATTCTTAATAATATATATATAAGCTTATTTAGTATATCCTTTAATATTAAAGTTAACTTATATAACTTGGATAACTCTTTTAGGTTTTCTATATACTCTAATAATCCCCTATAGGGCTAAGTTAATATATATTAAATAAACTATATTAATAAAAGTAAAGCTTATAAAACGATAGTATAAATACCTAGTATTAATTATTATATATATAATATTCATCTAGTTAATTAATAAGTATATTGTAATAGAGTTTATATTTATATATATATTTCAGAATTTCTACTATTCTCTTTATAATACTATCTTATCTATTTCAGCTAGAGGCTTCTGTTTATGATAGTAAGTAAAAGCTATTCTTTTCTTAATACTTTTTTTTTTTCTCTTTTATCTCTATCTTCTTTTTCTCTTTCGTTAGCGTTTATTTATCTAGTTTTTATTAATACTATAGTAACTAAGTACAACTAATTTACTTTTATATATTTATATTTATTTTTTATATAACTAAGAGAATTATACTAATAATAAAGGTATTACTTACAGCGCTGGTTAAATTCCTTTTAGCTTATTTAAAGTATTTTAAATTAGTTATTTTATAGCTTTATTACCCCTACACGTGTAGGTATTACTTTCTAATTTATTAATTTAAATATTAATATAAATAATATTATATAAATAGCTATAGTAGTCCTATAGTTACTTAATATAATTTATATAAAATTATTACTAACATAAATTACTTTCTAAGTGTACTCTTTAAATCTTAGTATTATTAAAAAGGCTATAATATACTTCCAGAGCTCTCCATTTAATCTTTAAATAAATACTTTTTTTTATGTTTTTATTTCGCTAATTACTTTTTACTAGTAGTAGTTTCTTATTAAACTCTATATAGTATTCTTTTACTAACTTTTTTTTCTATTTTATGCCTTGCAGCTTGTCTAGAGACTTTTATCTTTAATACTAGTTTTTAAACTAAGAGTCTATAAACGCTTATATTACTTTAAGGGTAGTATTATTTCTTTAATTAAAGAGCTATAAAAGAACAGTTTATGCTACTTATTCTTTTAAATATTAAAAGAAATAGTCTATCTATCTTTTCTTACTATTTATATAATATTTATTAAATCGTAACTTGGCCTTAGCTTAATACTTAAATATAGAGTAAAAAAACCGTGTACTATTAAATATAAAGGATTTAGAAAAATTAAATAATTTAACTATTAATTTAATTACTAGTTATAGTGTTGGTATGAAGGGAGTTGCTAATATTATTACTAAAACCTATAAAAATAGCCTTAATAGAGAATCACGACCTTTTAGTATAGTTAGTTTTTTAAATATTACTTATAATATATTTATAATCTCCCTAAATAAGGTGCTGTTACTAGCTTTATTTACTACAAATAAAACTTTCCCTTTATCACGCTAAGTAGGGTGGTTATTAAGTTTAATCTTTACTTAGCTTATTACTACTTTAATAGCTAAAACTTTTAACCCTTATAAAGTAAGTAACCAGCATAGTTTATAGCTAATTTATTTATTATTATATTCTATATTAAGTAGGTTTATTACTTAGGCTATTAATATAGCTACTAAGTAGTTATTAGTATTTATTAATACTTATTATACTACTAGATAGCTCTTCTATAATACTAAAAAGCTTTTTATTTTTCTATAAAGTTAATTATACTACCAGAGGCCTCTCAGCCTCTGCGAGAAATAAAGTTAATTAAATCTAAATATAAGAATCCAAGCTAATAATAGTAATTAGATGTAAATAAAGTAGATTTAATAAAAAGTTAACTATATATACTGTAGAGACTTAATAGCTAATTTCTATTAAGTTACTAAGATTACATAGTTACGTATAAAGTTAAAGCTGAGATAATTATCTTAGTTAATTATCTTAAACTCTAGCCTATTATAAATTTATTTAAACTTCTTACTTTACTTTAATAATAAACGTTAAATATTTTATACTTTTAGTTTTAAATTTATATTTTTTTATATTTAAATATAAACTTGTAATATTAAGTTTTTTTTAGTACTAAATTAACTTACTAGTAATATTATTTTAGTAAGTCTAAAAAGTAAATAAGTATATTATTAAAAAAAAGTTAAATAAAACTTAATAAAATACTTTTATAAAGTTTAGCTTATATATTACTAAAATTTACTTAAAACTTTTACTAGTTTAAAAAGTATAGCTACTAATTTAAAGAGTCTAAATTTTAAAAAAAAAATATTAAGATTTTTTTTTAAATATAAATTTTATAAAAAGTTACTAAAATATTAAATATAATATACTATTTTACTTTACTAATTTAGCTAAGTATTTTATAAATTAAAATTTTTTTTTTGTAATTTTATTAAGTATATAGTAGTTAATATAAATTTAAAAACTTTTACTAAATATATATATAAATAGTAGTAAAGTTATAGTTAAAAAGTTATTTATATAAATAAAACGTTTTTTTAGTAGTAGTATTAAACTTTTTTATAATACTACTAGTTTTTTTTAAATATATTATATAGTAGGTTTTATAAAATTTTAAAATTCTTTTTATTGATTTTTTCAAGTTTAATATAATAAGTTATTTAAAAACTTTATAGTAGTAAAAACTTATTTACTTTTTTTATAAAAAATTAGTTTAAATATTTTTAATAAGTTTTAAAAAGTAGTGTTTTAAAATCTAGTTTTAATTTAATTACTAAAACTTTATAAATATTTACTAGTAATATAATAAAAACACATATTTTACTTATTTTTTTAAATTATTTATTTTTATTAAAAAAGTAGTTATACTAATCTTTATTAGCTTTTATTAGTATAGCTTTTTTTTAACTATAAACTTTATTCTGAAAGTGTAAATAATTTTTTTTTTACTAATATAATTATAATATTATTTTAGTTTCTTTAAAACCTACTTAAAATAAAATTAAACTTAAGTATATTATTAATATTATATATTTAAACCTATTTAGTATACTTTTTAATATTAAAGTTAATTTATATAACTTAAGTAACTTTTTTAAGTTTTTTATGTACTTTAATAATTTCTTTTAAAACTATATTAATATACGCTAAATAAACTTTAGTAGTACAAGTAAAGCTTATAAAACTATAGTATAAATATTTAGTATTAATTATTATATATATAATATTTATTTAGTTAATTAATAAGTATATAGTAATAAAGTTTATATTTATATATATATTTTAAAATTTCTACTATTTTTTTATAATACTACTTTACTTATTTTAGCTAAAGCTCTTTACTTATAATAATAAGTAAAAGCTCTTTTTTAATACTTTCTTTTTATTTCTGTTTTTTTTTTTTTTTTTGTATTTATTTATTTAATTTTACTAACTTTATAATAACTAAGTATAACTAATTTATTTTTATATATTTATACTTATTTTTTATATAACTAAAAAAAACTATATTAATAATTAAAATTTTATTTATAATATTATTTAAATTACTTTTAGTTTTTTTAACGTATTTTAAATTAGTTGTTTTATAACTTTATTACTTTTAAATACGTAAGCATTACTTTTTAATTTTTTAACTTAAGTATTAGTATAAATAGTATTTTATAAATAGTTATAATAGTTTTATAATTACTTAATATAATATATATAAAATTGTTATTAATATAAATTACTTTTAAAGTATATTCTTTAAAACTTAGTATTATTAAAAAAGTTTTAATATACTTTTAAAGCTTTCCATTTAATTTTTAAGTAAAAATACTTTTTTTATATTTTTATTTAGTTAATTACTTTTTACTAGTAGTAGCTTTTTATTATAATTTATATAGTACATTTTTTACTAACTTTTTTTTTCTATTTTATACTTTAGAGCTTATTTAAAAACTTTTACTTTTAATACTAGTTTTTAAACTAAAAGTTTATAAATACTTATATTACATTAAAAGTAAAAAAAAATTTTAATTAAAAAGCTTTAAAAAATAGTTTACACTACTTATTTTTTTAAAATAATAAAAAAAAATCTTTTTTTACTACTTATATAGTATTTATTAAATTTTAACTTAACTTTAATTTAATTGTTAAATTTAAAGTAAAAAAAAAATTTACTATTAAACATAAAAAGTTTAAAATAATTATATAGTTTAATTTTTTAACTTAATTACTAATTATATTATTAATATAAAAAAAGTTATTAATATTATTACAAAAACTTATAAAAGTAGCTTTAATAAAAAATTACTACTTTTTTAGTAAAGTTAGCTTTTTTAATATTACCTATAATATATTTAAAAATTTTTTAAGTAAAGTACTATTACTAGCTTTATTTACTAAAAATAAAGCTTTTCTTTTATTATACTAAGTAGAGTAGTTATTAAGTTTAACTTCTACTTAATTTATTATTATTTTAATAGCTAAAACTTTTAATTTTTATAAAGTAATTAACTAGTATAGTTTATAATTAATTAATTTATTATTATATTTTATATTAAGTAGAATTTTTGCTTAAGCTATTAACATAAGTATTAAGTAATTATTAATATTTATTAATATGTATTACATTACTAAATAATACTTTTATAATAAAAAAAATTTACTTTTTTATAAATTTAATTATACTACTAAAGGTTTTTCAGTTTTTATAAAAAATAAAGTTTATTAAATTTAAATATTATAAATTTAAGCTAATAATAATAATTAAGTAAAATAAAGTTAATGTAATAAAAATTTAATTATATATACTATAAAAACTTATTAGCTAACTTTTACTAAGTTACTAAAGTTATATAGTTACATATAAAGTTAAAACTAAAATAACTATTTTAGTTAACTATTTTAGGGTTTTATTTATTATAAAAGATTTTAGAAAATTATAACCTATTTTATAATTAAGTAGGTTACTTTACTAAAAAAACACAACCTACTAACTTTTAAATATAATATAATAATAAAGTAACTCTTAATTAATTTATAACAAAAGTAGGCTATTTTTAGTAATTTTAGTAATTAAGAAAAGCTAATTATAAAGTAAGTAACAAGTTATAATAGTATATAATATTTTTTTAATAATACTATAATAATAATATACTAAAATTACGTTATAATGTAATTATAAGTTAATTTAAAAAAGCTTACTAAGTTAAAGAAATTAGTTATTATTTAAAATATACTTAACTTAAATTTATAAGAATTTTCCGCTAAGCTTAGTACTATAAAAAATATAACTAATTAACTACTTACTATATACTCTACTAGCTAAAGTAATATAAACTAGCTAAAAGATTTTATATAGTAAACTCTAGAAATTAAAATAGTTTATAATAAAGATATAACTACTAAAGAGCTTTATATAAAAACTCTAAAATTATTAAATTTTAATTTAACTATATATAGTACATAATTAAGAAGTATAGTATTACTAAAAAAAATATTTATAACTTTAACAAAACTAGTATTTAAATAGGTATTATTTTAGGTAGTAAAGTATTTATAAACTTTAATAAATATAATTAATATAAAGTAGTACAGCTAGATAATTATAGGTAAGTTATAGTAATTTAAAATATTAATACTTAAAAATAGGTAATTTTACTATTTATTATTTTTATAGAAACGTACTATCTTTCTATATAGTATAAAAGTAATAATATACTACTAAATTAAGTTATTTTATTAAGTAATAATAACTAGATAAATAATAAGCTTAGTATTAAGTAATTATAGCACTTTAATAAGTATATAAAAAGTTATATAGTAGGCGCATATCGTTTACTAATAATTAATAACTATAAGAGTTATAATTTACTTAAATTTTAGTAGCTTTATAAGAAAAAATATATTATTATATTTTATATACTATTTTATACATTATATCTACTTTAGCTACCTAATATAAGCTATTTTTTATTTTTAAAAAATATATATAGGCATTAGGTTAAGAAATTTATTTATAACTATATTTATTATATTATAAAGCTAGAGTTTCTACTAGTGTTTAAAGTAGCCTATTAAGTTATAATTATAGAAAGTAATATTTACACAGGCTTTTAAGATACTAGTTTAGTATTATTTAACCTAAATACTATACTTTTAAAACTTAATATATAGCTTAAAATACTATCTTTTCTAATAAAAGAGAATACTATTTAGAAGTTAAAAATACCTAAAACTACTAGTAAATTAGGGTCTTAATAAGTTCTAATTTATAACTAAATTTAATAGCATTAAAATAGCTTACTTATATATATTTATAAGTTTATTTATTAACTTATAAAAAGTGTTAAGGTAATAATATATAAGACTATATTACTATACTTAAAATTACTAAGCTTTAAAAAGTAAATAAGCTTATAACATAGTATAAAAGAATATAAAAAAGAGTAGATTTAAAGCAAGAAATACTAATAAAAGTAAAAAACTTAAAAATAATTACTTAAGTAAATTTTAATACACAAATTAAAAATAAAACATACTAAAGTAAAGAGTATATTAAAGTTAATATGCTATAATAAAGATATTATACTATTACAAAACTAGGCATAACTTAAGAATATATAAAAATACTAAGAAATAGACTAGCTATTTACTAGCTAAATATTATAGTAATAGTTTTAGTATTATAGTGTTATTAGTTTATAAAAAACTTAAAACTTAATAAAGTAACTTACTTACTTATATAACTTACTTATAAAATATATTACTTATTTTAATAACTTTTATAAAAATTGTTTTAGTAAAACTTTATATAAAACTATTACTTTTATAAATTAGTTCTAAATATTAGTTTAAATATTAGTTAAGTATAACTAATACTTTATTTATTAGTTTTAATAAGTGTTAAAATTTTATTTTAGTACAAAGTAAATTATATTTACTAGTTTTAATAAGTTTTATAATTTTTTTTAATAAAATAATATATAAAACTATTACTTTTATAAATTAATTTTTAGTATTAATTTAAATATTAGTTAATTATATTTAATACTTTATTTACTAGTTTTAATAAGTTTTGTAAAAAATTTTTAATAAAATAGTATATAAAACTTTTACTTTTATAAGTTAGTATTTAGTATTAGCTAATTATAATTAATACCTTATTAACTAGTTTTAATAAGTTTTAATAATTTTTTTAAAAAAAAACTTATTAATAAAGTAATACATAAAATTAATACTTTTATAAGTTAGTTTTTAGTATTAGTTTTAGTATTAGTTAATTATAAAAAATATTTTATAATTTTACTACTTTAAGTATATATTAAATGGTTTTTATAAGTTTAACTTATTATAAATTTTAAGTTTTATTATTTTTATATTTTAAGTTTTTTACTAATAATTATAAATACAAGTTTAATAGTATTTTTTTTTGTTTTTAATTTTTTTTTTTGAGATTAAATTAATAATTTATAGTTAGTATGTTATATAAAATTAAACACTATTAATATTATTAAAACTATTTATTAAAAAACGTTTTTTATTTTAGTAACTAGTTTATTAAATTACTTAAAACCTTAATAATAATTTCTAGCTTTAGGCTATAGTTTTTAATATTTTGTTAAAAGTTATAAAAGCTTTTTTAGTTATTATTTTTAAAAATAAATATTTTTAGATATTAGCTTTAGCTATTAATTTATTTATAATCTATACTAATTAAGTTATAATTTAGGTTAAAAAGTTTTATTACCTTTTTTTTAAAAATTATTTACTATTTAGCTAACTATACTAATTTTATTAATAATATAAATTTAAGTTATATTACTAAAGCTAGCTGTATTTATTAAAAACTAATTATAAAAAAATAATACTAAATAAAAAGTTTAGTATTAAGTTAAAGTTTATTATTTTATTTTTAAATAAAAGTTTTAAAATTTTCTGTAAATTTAAAAATAATTAAAAATCTCTAATAAAGCCTTATAATAAATAAACTATAAATAACTTAAATTTTTAAAGTAAATATATTATATATACTTTATTATATTATAAAACTATATATATTTAATTATAAAATTCTAGTAAAATGAACCTTTTACTTATAAAATAAAAAATAAATTTAATTATAGAAAATATTATTATGATTATTTTATATATGCTTTTTATATACTACTATAATAAATATTTATACATATTTTAGTTTTATAAAATATAAAACATTTGTATTCAATTTAAATATATTTACTTTAAGTACTTTATATAATAATTGCTTTTCTAGTACTATAAACTTACTAGCTATTTAGTTTAATTAATTCTCTTACATTCTATGTACTATGATGAATAAACTTAAGCTTGATGTTAGTTTGCTCACAAACCCATGAATATGAAGTTGCCCACTCCTCATCCTCCCCTCCAGCCCACTGTACATCGAATTTAGCGAGAATAGTCACTAGGAATATGGACATTTGCATAATCGCAAATGATTTCCCTATGCAATTGCGGTTTCCACGACCGAACTAGAACAGCAAAACATTAGCCCAAGAACAGTAAAGCGATTACAATGCATGCTTACGGCGAAGAAACATTTTTCCATTCTCTGTAGTCGCTCAGTATCACCTTGGGCATCTATCCATCTTTCCGGTCGAAACTGGTTGGCATCGAGTCCATATATCTCGGTGTTGAGATGCATCAATTGGGGACTTGTGCTGATAACCGTGCGGGGAGGAATGAAATGACCTCTAATATAGAGTCCAGATATAGGGGTTATGCGCTCAAATGGTAGACTCGCTGGGGGGTAAAGACGCAGTGCCTCTTTCAAGACTGCCTGCCTTTTGGAAGCGACGGATTAGAAAAGAAACACCCAGCTCATAGTCGGAAACCTACAAATACGGCATATTAAGTGCTTCAGCATATGTTAGCGGCCTAAGCTCACGAGGCCCGCTTTCCTTTATCTCGGCCTTTAATCTGTCGTAGATACGAGGATGCTTGACCAGGCAGTAAAGGACTGTGAGAAGCGAAATGCTAACGTTCCCGCCTACGACTGCGCTTGAAGAGTATTAGCTTCTCCCATGAATACAGGAAGCACGTTGACTGGGTCGATCCATCAACTTACAAGCAGAACAGTTGATTGACAAAGTCGGTTCTGTCCTTCAGCAGGGATTCATGATCTCCCTTCTTGTGTAGCCATCCTATGACGGTATTTTCCAGGTTCTGTGCATCCTGGTCGTACCGGTCGAGAGCTTCGTCAATGAGCTAAAAGAGAAGTAAGCACAAATCTTGACTTTCGAAATGAACTGTATCACGAACTGTAAACAAGGGTGACACTGGATCCGAAATGCCCAAGGTGTTAAGAGTATGTAGGAACACTGGGCTTCCGAGGAGCCAAGGATGCAATCCCGGGATTTGGCCTACGATTGCACCGTATCTGAAACCCAGCCTCAAACCATTAAACATTGCTCTTGAAGTCTCCGGGCTTTTGAGGGCACCCCACGGCTGACCGAATGTGGTTGCTGTCGCTATGTCAAAGGTTAAGCAGTCTAGCCAATGCTCCACCTCAATGACTCGGCCTAGCCTGGGTAGCATTGCCGTAACGAAATCGTCGATCGCTTTAGTGACCGCTGGTTCAAAATGGCGAATACCTGAGCTAGAGAATCGCCCTGCTACTGAGCTCCTAAGCTGCTTGTGGTGGACTGGGTCTCGTGTAGTGAAGAGAGTGTCGAGAGACCTTCCTCGGTAGACAGGATCAAAAACCCTATAAAAGGCCGACTATTTTGCACGGTATTCAGTAAGCTATCTTTCGATTTATCTTGGCGATAGTCACCTTTCTGTATTGGGGCTTTGGGCCGTATACTATGGGAAGAACTTCAGGACTCGAGACCGAAACATGATTTGGCCCTATCACGACGACCTCACCATACTGAGCATGGAGAGAAGCAAGGCGTGAGGGTGCATATCCAGAGCTTACGATACGAAGACGGAAAAGAGACGAAATGCGAGCAAGCCTTGGTCCAGACAGGTGCCTGAGAGGATGTGCGAGTACTCTGTAAGCGCAGAAACACGTGATCAGGACCAAAGTAGTGAAGGGGAGACGGAAAAGAAGCTCATGACAAGCCGCCATTCTTGTGGTTGCAGGAGATAAAAGATGACTCGTCTGAGCAGCAAAGAAGCCTCCTGTGCCGAAGAGGAAGCTGGACTGAACTAAAAGAATCCGTATGACATCGGTTCAGGTTCGCTCTGCCTCTTGGTGATGGCCGTTTTAACTGTGTCCCGGGAAGGTGTAGACTCGACCGTAATAGCAGATCTGTGTTGGAAATGACAGAGAGCTTGGAATCTCAAACCCGATCCTATGCCTAACCGTGCCGAAATGCTAGTCACTCCGAATTGACACATGATGTTGGGCCACCAGCAATCCTAGGCTCAGTCGGTTAAAGAGACATGCATACCACTCTTAGATTACAGCCTTGTCCGGATCAGAGAATTTCTCGTGACCGCCTGTTGTGGAGCGCATGCCCTAGTGCCTAATGGATTCCCGGTCCGATGCGGGGTCTGCGGGTGGCGTTTATTGATGTTGGGACAAAGGGGCAATGACCGCAAGTAAGCCATGCGGGATCGTCCCCGGAGCGTGGTCTGGGGTTGAAGGTGAGTTTGTTCCCCGGGAAGGAGGGAAATTTTAAATTACTTGCATTGGGGCCAAATTACTTTGTGCGTAAGGTTTCGCTCCGAGATCCTGGATCTCACATGTCGCACTTGAACCGTGCCACTTGAACCGTGCCTCACGAACGTGCCTGCCATGCGTCTGCCTTCGCCCACTCTATGAACCTATGCAACATGGTACAAGCCCCACGCACTCGGCCTGCTGCCTCGGGCGCGAGAGCAGAGGACATATAAAATTGTTCGAAACATAGTTTGACTTTTGGCAACTCAACATCCTCCCTTGCTTTAGAAAAGATGGCACCAGATAGCAGCCGAATTGTCGAGCTTTCATCCATCATCCAGCGGAGTTCTGGGGATATCGACAATTACCTGCGCGCGCAGGGTCTGCCCAGCCCTTCGTTTGCAGTCGACTCACCCCCGGATCTCCCACTTCCACCACACCTGCAAAAGGCTCGCAATGACATCTTAGAAGCTACATCCGAGCTTCAGTCGCTATGCGAAGGCCCTTTGATGCATCTGACAAGGCTTCTCAGTCCCACCGTAATACAAAACCCTTGAATGGCTCGTCACAGACTAATAGTGACTAGGTCAATGTTCTCCCCAGCCTTCAAGCTGTCCATCGATATAGGATCGCTTTCAACATTGGACTGAACGAGTCAGTTCAATATGAAGAGCTTGCCAAGAGGTGTGACATCGACGTTGATGATCTCAAACGAATTGTTCGAACGGCCATTGCCAACCATCTCTTTCTAGAGCCGGAGAAAGGTGTGGTCACCCATTCCGCTATTTCAAAGTTGATTGTAGGAATACCCGTCGTGGATACATGGATGGGCCACTTCACTGATGATGTATGGACATCTGGCGTTCGAATGGTCGATGCCATACAGAAATGGCCTGGCTCGCAGGAGCCCCAGCATACGGGATTTGCTCTGAATGACCCAAGAGGAAGATCCATGTTCGACGTACTGAAAGGAGATGCCGAAAAATCCAAGCAGCTCGCCGCTTCCATGCAATTCTTGCAGTCCGCACCCGTCTTCGATCTTGCTCACCTCGTTAAGGACCTAGGATGGGATGCAGGCAACACTCCATCCTTAATGGTTGACATCGGTGGGTCCGAAGGGTCTGTCGCCATTGAGGTCCTGCGCAAGCATCCTGACCTCAAGGCCATCGTGCAGGATCTCCCGAACCGATCGAGAAAGCAAAAGTTCCAGCTGATCTCGAAGGGAGGCTGGAGTTCCAGGTGCACAATTTCTTCACAGAGCAACCGGTTAAGGGAGCAGATGTGTACTTTTTCCGTTCAACCTTCCATGACTGGTCAGATAAATACGCTGTGCAGATTCTCAGAAGTCTGATACCGGCGTTGAAGAAGGGAGCGAAGATCATCATCAATGAAGTCTGCATGCCAGAACCAAATGTTCTACCCTTTTATCATGCCCAACTTCTTCGGTAAATACCCCTTTCCTCGGTATTTTGGTGCAATCATTGACATGCAATAGTGGCTACGACCTTGCGATGAAGTCTATGTTCAACTCTTTGGAGCGGGATGCAGATGGATGGGCCAAGCTGTTCCAAGCAGCTGATCACCGTTTCAAGCTCAACAGGATTACTTGCTCTCCAGGATCTATTTTGGCGGTCATTGAAGCTCTCTGGGAGGGTGAGGAGTAAATGCCAAGGGATGCGCGTTTGTGACGCAAATGACTCCTGCAGTAGAGTCTTGATATAATGATAGAAGGCATGCACAGGGTTTTTATCACTATAACAGATTATCGTTCAACCGATTTGCTGACCAATCGATTTTTGGGTGTTTACTTTTAACAATTGATATTTCTTCATTAGCTAGCCTTCAAGAGTAGTGTGTTTCTGCGATTTGAAGGTTTTAGGCTAAGGTCTCTCTTAATCCGCTGGAGTTGAATTAAATTTTCCTTTTAGGACTTCCTCTCGTGCCCCTGGAAACGCTGAAGAAGCTGTATAGCCACCAGAGCTTCATGAATAGTTGGAATCGGCTCTGGCCTATTATCTTCCTCTAGGGCAACCTCAACACTTGATTTGCTTGTATAATGATCCAAAATATTCTGCATATTCACATCGATTTCCTCCTCCTCTGATCCTCCTTTTCTGGAATTACAAACTTAGTAGAATCCCTTGCATCCTTAACGTTTGCTAGACAAGCTGCTTCTTAAAATAGTGGTGTAAGCTTTTTATTAGGAACATCTCGTGGGTGGATAGTAATGGTATGTCCCTTAATATTGTTGATTTACCCTAGCAATTTTATATTGCGGGTGTGCTAACTTCGAAGCTCTAAGACCAAAGAATCTACCGTAAGGTGATTCGCCAAGATAAAGGTGCTGGTAGGGGTTACTAAGGGAACGTGAAACTGTGGATTGAGCTAGCTTCCTACTAAATTTAGCCTTAAACCATTAGATCACATATTTGCGGCGTGGGTAGAGCTTCGAGGAGTAGTAAAATTGGCACCGAGCTCTCCTTTCTGCACTAGAGATAGCTGCTCGGGGTATCACGATAGAACGATAAAAGAGATGAAGCTGGATCGTGTATCGTATATCGTAAAAGGTACGATTTTTGGTGGTGAAACAGGTTCTCCGAGACGCTAGTATCGCTTTATCGAGATTATCGGTATAGGGAGAATCGTTATACCCAGACTTTGCTGTATTGAGGCATTCTTGCAGTTCTAAGTCGTATCCGTAACGATTGGTCCCCGAAGTACGTATTCGTGTACTTCGGGTTCTGTGGAAACATGCAGTATATACGAATTACGCATTCAGCAGCTGCAAAAAGAGTTATTGACTGGGTGTGTGAATGCGAGCTGGTTTGGATGTAGAAGCGATTCGTATTCCAGGTTAAGGGAGTCGGGCGGAAGTATGTAAGACTGCCGTGTAACGCCTTTGCGGCATTCACACGTGGCTAGCAGAATGAAGCTCTAATATTATCCGACCAGTGAACCCGCCTTCCTCACTGAGACTTCAGTTCCGTCCTGGTGTTCAGCAATACGTACGATGGTGCCGGGGTAAAGAAGTGCACACCGCCTTTGATGACCAGGGGGGTTGCGACTTTGTAAGTCTCCTCAAACACGTCCTTTTACAATAGCTAATCGAGAGTATGCCAGCTCGAGTGGAAGCTGTAATAGTCGTAGAGGAAAGGTTTACAAAGTATTAAAAATAAAAAACAAAAGTTGGGGTGTTGTGTTTTATTGCCGGCAGAATCCGTTACCGGATTTTACCGCGTAACGCCCGGTCCCACGTGACGCACGTTTTTGGCTCATCTCAGACGTGTGAACATGAAGCTTTTGAGCCACATAAAATTGATAAAATTGTACAATTTTTTAGAGTAATAAATTATCGATGACGGAGAAGCTTATAAGCTATTCAAATTAATTGCGATATCGCTGTGGGAGAACTATTTTCCGCCCGTGACGATTCTGTACAGGAGTCGCCTCCACCACTTCATCAGCAGATGCACCCTCAATTTTTTCATCCGATTTACTTATGATAGGCCTGATAGCCTTCCGCTTATCCTTCTTCGCTTGTTGCATGTCTTTTTGGAGCTGCTTTTCAGCCTCTTTGGCGTATTTTGCCTCTTCCTTCTCACGTCGCTTTTTCCCCTGCTCAAACAACCTCTGCGCTTTCACATTAGCCCTCATAACCTTTCTCTCTTCTAACAAACGCTGCTTTTCAGCCTTCTCCTGTTCCTTACGGAGTTTATCTTCCTCTTTTTGACGGCGTTCATCCTCTGCCTCCTTCTCTTTTTGGGCCTGTCAATCACGTGCTTGCTGTACTTTGTTGGGGCTCCAAAATATCGCATTACTCTCCTCCTCACCCTGCATTTCAAGTAGAAGAGGTTTGCCACGCTTTCTACGCTTCTTCTCATTAATGAGTGTCTTTTTCAAGCCCTGATTCTGCATTTTAAGAAGCATGTTTTCGACCGTCAAAGCGTGAATCGTGTTGTTAAGCTGTTTGGCCTTTTTATCGCAAACGTCGTTGATAACCTGGTGTAACAGCTTCTCAATGCGGCGCCAATCTTCAGCCTTAAGTATAGAGTTGGTAGATGAGCTTGATGAAGGCCTTGAAGTATTTAAATCACTAAACTTTTTAATAACACGTATTGGATCGAAAGGATGTAAACCAGTGTTTTTGAAGCCAGAGAGAATATTTTTCTTAGTAAAAGCGCGCTTGTACGCCACCCAGAAGAAGCGGAAGAAGTCTCTTTTAGTTATGCTAAAGAATCCCTGACACTCGTCCATAAACACTTCGAGTTCTACCGTGTAAGCTGTTGAGAGAGGTTTAAAAAGACAAACATCCAAAGGCTGTAGCGTATGTGTCGAATGAGGTGGGTATATTGCCAGTAGAATCTTGTTTTTGTCGCAGTATTCGATAAATCGCATATTTACGTGAGATCCATGGCCGTCGAGGATAAGGAGCCTGTACTGCCTTCGCGCCTTCTCTTTAGTCTCCTGATTAAACACCTGGGTAAGCCATGCATAGCCTATATCCTCATTAGTCCACCCACTAGGAGATGAAGTGAAGTAACACTTATGAAGCGAAGGATCAAAATCCTGTAACCAAGTGTCTTGTACGTTCCCAGAGACAGCCTGATATATAAGGCTTGGCGTAAGAGAGGTCCCGTCGGCGCATATACATGCAATATGTGTAATCCACTCGTGATTGCCGTCCTGGATTATCTTTTTTACCCCCCCTTCCTCATACCGCCGTTTTGAGAAGATTCTTTTCATTCTAGTAAGCACCCCAATAAGGAAGCCTTTCTCATCCATATTGTACATAAGCCATGGATCCACATTGTACTGAGCAATCTTCCTCTCCAACAGATCGAAATATAAGGTGTATTTAAACGCTGAATCAGCCCTCTTACGTTCCTTGTCCATCCCATCAGTCCACTTTGAGAA
The DNA here is from genome assembly GCA_010093925.1 of Zopfia rhizophila CBS 207.26. Taxonomy (NCBI): domain Eukaryota; kingdom Fungi; phylum Ascomycota; class Dothideomycetes; family Zopfiaceae; genus Zopfia; species Zopfia rhizophila. Next base: position 188,314 of record ML994700.1, read on the forward strand.
AATCGAGTAATCGTGTCTCTTCAAAAAGCGCCCAGGCCAGTGTTTTCCTACCGGATGTCCACATATTTCCTTTGCAAAATTTTGCAACATATGGTGTGTAGGAGGTAGCCCTCGTTTGCAGAGATCATCAATATATTATAGAAGCGATTTCTCTTGCTGATCGTTGAGATGTCGCTGGTTTTCGTGCTTTTCTTCACGAGAGCGTTGCACACCGCGAAAACGTTTCGAGAGCGTTGATCGGTCGCAGCCATATTTGTTCGCTGTCGCAGTAAAATTAACTTTTTCTCCAGGTTCCAAGGATTTTAATTCATCCAGCGCGAGCTCGAGAGGGCTCATTTTAGTGAAGATAGGATTATGTCAAAAATTTGGTGTTGGTAGCGATTTCGCTTAAAAATCGTGCGTCACGTGGGAGCGGGCGTTACGCGGTAAAACCCGGTAAAGGCGGTGTGCACTTCTTAACCCCAACACCACCGTATTCTTGAAGCCTCATTTCCGGTCGAAAAGTCCGTCTGGCCCAGAATAATACCTAGGTAATGGACTCCACCAACATTACGTCCATACTCAGGCAATGGAGAGTTGCTTTCATTCTTAGAGCCCTGAATGTCCGAGAGGATCGTAAATCTGCATCTTTTGCGCCTCGTGCTCAGATCGGGGTCCAAGTTGGTCCCGAGCTTTGCTCCCCAATGAATGCCGCTTGGGCGTAGTAGGTCAAGCGCTGTGGCTGGCATATACCAAGATGAACTTGCAAAACTATTTTTGTGTCGACGGAAGTTCATTTCAACGAGCAAACGAAGGCGCTTATATTGAAAGTTACCTCTGATAACTGGTCATTTTCTCAACCTCGAGTCTTGAGGTATCTCTGCCGATTTCTACTTCCTAGCACGAGAAGCAGCACAACGCGTGCTTTCCACCTACCAACATGAGCGTAAAACCAGCAGCGAGAGCTGGGCTCACTGTGAACATTGTCCTCCCAATACTCGCCATAATCGCTGTGCTATTCCGGTTCCTTGCACGCTTGAAGATGAAATCAACGCCAAAACACAGTTCGAGACTGCAAGCGGATGATTGGACGATTCTAGTTGCTTTGGCAAGTTTGAGATCCTCTGTTGGTGGATATACATACTAATTTAAGAGCCTAGATTTTCACCATCGGGGCCTGTATCAGTGGTATATGGGCGGCTTGTGCGCATCTTCTTGGGGTTCCTGCTCCAATGATGCCGTATGGAACGTGGGTTAAATTTCGAAAGGTAAAATGAGTCCAATTCGCCCAGGACAATCTTTATAATAGTCAATGCTGAAACCTTGGGATCAGATCTTGCTCACGGACATCATCATATGCCACTTCGTATACGGCCTGATCAAGATCTCAGTAGTGTTGTTCTACAAGAGAATCTTCACTACACGGCGGTTCAAGACGGTCGTGAATGTTGTTATTGGTCTGGTAGCCGGCTTCATGATAGCATCCTTTTTTGTGAGTGGTCGAAATTTTGTGGTTTCGGGTCTCGATGTTTGGGATGCGCTAATTTAAATTAAAAGGCTGTCCTTTTCTGTGCGCGCGGCGTGTCCAGCTTCTGGACGACCCCAGCAATGCTAGACGGGACCCAATTGACCATCAATCTATCCACCGTCATCACGGCTTTTGCTGCTATAGATATTGGCTTGGACGTTATCATACTCAGTTTGCCTCTGCCCATGATCAAAAGCATGCAAATGAGTACTCGAAAGAAATTCTTCGTTGCGGGCATTTTTCTCTTGGGAGCATTGTAAGATCTTCGCTCGCTTGAATGGATCGAATTCTAATCAATATTCCAGCTGTCTTGTATCGACAGCGGTTAGATTATATTACGCACATTACCTCCTCACCTACAGAGGATTCAATGTGGGACTCACGATGGGTATGTTTTGCGCGATTATATTTCGTACGTAATGCAAAAATATCTGTTGACGACTGCTCCCAGAATTAACCGAAAAGAACGATATGTGGGCTCACATAGAAGCTTGCGCATCCGTCCTCACCGCCTGCCTGCCGACACTAGGCCCTCTGGTGCGCAGTCTTCGCATTCCGGAGTCTGCATTCGGCAGTTTCCGGACCTTGTTCTCGCTTTCGAGCGGTACCAGGTCGAAGCGATCCCTGGATGAGGTGAAACTCTATTCCAAGCAGGATGTGTCCATGACTTCGACGACAACCGAATATGCGGGTGATCGAGAATTCGAAATGCAGAATCATGACCCCAACACTATCAAAGTGGAGAGAAGCTTCAGGACCGAAGTGCAGCCGTGAAGAAGAAAATTCAGGTGTTGAAATGGCTTAAAGGAGCGTCTGAATGGCAGGATATACTACAGCGTCAGCAGGTGGACTCGAAAATAATTGCAAGTCGATATAGTTTCCTCTTAATCAACCTTGGTATCCTAGAACTCATTCGAGATATAATTGTATTGTCTACATATACATCCACTAGCGATCATATGGGAGATCAGTCTTAAAGGCTATTGAAAATTGGATTGGAGACCCAACTATGCCGTCTTTTGCCATTTATCAATCTTTCGAATCAATTCCTTCCAGTCTACGCAGTGATGAGTAGTCCCAAAACCAAGTACACCTCCCTTATCGTCCTTGACTTCGATGGTCCTGTCTGCATTGCACATCAAACCTTGCCGTAGCAAATCGATACAATGCCGAACATGTGAAGGTGAGGACATCATTAGAAAGTCTTTTTCAGACAATTGTTTTCCATCAAGTGCAGCATTCATTGCTTGCCAGTATGCATGGCGGATGCCGTCCTATTCTCGTGTTAATATCATATCCTCCTATTGGCAGTGCACATCTAGGCATCGATGGTCGAATCTCCTTGAGTACGAAGTCGAATAACGTACCAGACAGTGTAACTGATGAAAGACGGAGAACGTTGACCGTGAAGGGATTGCTGGGGCATGCGTAAAGAAGGTCCCGAGCTTGGGATATAGACTTTCCCAGGCGGCATCGGTAGTGTTGTCGGGTGGATTTGCAAAGGTCCGATTATATCGAAGGGTTTGCAATACCGTTGAGACTAGCTCTAGTTAATAAAATCTTCGACTTGTAAGGTGAAGACGGGGATGGTTACGTGGAACAGGCGAGAATTCTCCTGTTGTCCATCTTCCGACTACGAAAGCAATGAGGAGAGTGATAAGATATATGACTGTTAAGCACGCGAGAGATAAAGCAGAGTGGTGTCGAGACGGAGCAGTCTTCTTACTGAAGTTCGTGCCCCCGCCAGCCAGGTAAGTGTACGAAGCGGAGTCAACATTGAGATTGAGGAACTTCTGAAGCAATTTCATTGTCCAGAACTTCCAATGAACTCAGTAGAGGGACGTCGCTGCGTAAGTGAGGCCGACCTGAAGAGTGGTCATGATGGCAGTGACGCAGGTTTCGCACTTTCCCTTGCTTTGACTTGGCTAGGGATGCAGAGATGTCTAGGTCGGTAAATGCATGTACAGGGTCACCGACCTTGAAATTTTACCCCTGCTCCTTTCTACCAGTTAAGAAGCGTAGATCTATTCTTTTGCCGAGTCTGATTCGCTGAGATTACAACAACGGTGCCATTTTTTATATGCTGTCGGTAACCCAAATGCGAGGCCATCTTGCATGGTGATAAGTCTAGAAACATCTATTGTGGAGTGGATCTCGATGAGCAGCAACATTAAGGTTGCTGCTCAGAATCTTATTGGCATTAAAGGAAGCAAACCCGGCGCTTCGGAGCCCGAACTTTGCACAAATATTTTAGTCTTCTCGCTAATGTTGGTAGCTGGGATTCCTAATCGTCCAATCATATGTGGATGCATACCCGAGCGGATTTATGCAATGAGAACCGGTGACCAGAAATACACGGTAACACCGAGCCTAGCATAACAACCACCGCAGTATGTGCAGTGTCACAGCTTTTCCTCGCTCTTCAGTCGTATTAGTGTGTGATTCGGCCCGAACTAATATATTATCCGCCGTAGGCGTGCATATAACACGTAGATGCCACCCCTGTCAATTGCTGATATCGTAGACTGACGGACGCTTCTAGTGGTCGTGCTGTTATGTAAGTGGTACAATCGTCCTTCCAAACAAGGATCTATTACCGACTCGCTGCAAACCTCAAACTGTCCTTGTGCCTTAGGAATGTAGACCTGTGCCTCGTATCACTGTTACAGGGTCCCAATGACACTTTCTTGGCGCTTTGAGTTATTTCTGCATTGAGTTTCGGCCCCAGCGCCCATCTCGGTCATTCAGCGCTTTGGTCAGGATACACTGGTGACCATGTGACGCTCTCTCCAATCTCCGGGTGGCTGGATGTAGGCTGAGGAATCTGCTACCCACATTGCCTTTTCTGCCTAAGACTCTCATTGACTGTACCTTCACCATTGACGCCATCGTCCACCGCAACAATGAATATCCTGAGAGAGAAGACTTCAAAATATGTTCCCGTCGCGAATACGCCAGAGATTGACGAGGGGGCCTCCAGGCGATATGAACAGCCGAATAACAATTGGTCAATTGCTTTGGGAAATCGCCTATCTGTAGCAGTAGTTTTTCTGTCATTCGCAGTAACCGTCATCCTCAGCAGTTTGGTAGGTTATAGCCTTGGGAGATCTCAAAATCATAATACACGCTACAACATTGACAAATGGACCTGTAAGCTGCACCCGTGTCAGGACATCTTGAGACATGCACTAAAAGAACCTAGTCTACAAAAGCACGAAGACATTCGAGTACAATCGAACTTTCTCAGAAGCTCCTTCACCAGAGACGGATGCTGCTTGGACGAGCATATTCCCACCTCACGGAGGATTCTTCCACGACAAGAATGTAGCAGCAGATGGCGCTAGTCTTGCCGTTTATCATCAATTACATTGTCTCGTAAGACATTAAGTGCTTCTCAATCAGATATGCTGAGAACTCACGTCTTGAATAGGATGCCATAAGACATGCGTACTGGATTCTTCACGATGCGATCGTGCAAGGCCAGAATATCTCCCTCAACGGTCTGGCCGATTGGTATACGCCATGGCATACGCGTCACTGTATCGACTTCCTACGTCAGATGCTCATGTGCAGTGCGGATGTAACAATTGAGCGGAATGATCCTAAGATTGGGGGGATTCGGGGCTTTGGAATCGCTCATCAGTGTAAGAAGTGGGAAGATGTGGTTGGGTGGACAATGGATAGACAGAAGGCAGGTGAGGATCAGGGATACGTATATTCTTCCGATGTGGACTTTTGATCATTATTAGGTAGTGTTATTTTATCTGGAGTCCCAAGCAGAAGTCATCGCCTTGCAAAACATCTTGAATTGGAATCACGAAGTGGGCATCGAATTGGGAGTGTCAATTGGGCATAGATGCCGTTCAATATCAACCTTCTTTCAGGCGTGGGTTGACTAAGCGATCGACTTCCTCGAATGGTACAACCCGGGAAGTGATCGATTCCATGAAATACTCCCAGTCCACACATTTCCGCTCGAACTGCTTTACATCAAGTACTGGCCTTGGATCGGTTTCCGTCCAAACGAGAGTAGTCAATGATGCATCCGGATTGCACATAACAGCTTGACGAAGATACTCAATGCAATGGTCTATCGGGAAATTAGTTCTCCTATATACTCTATGCACGGATGCGGAAACTTACTAATATGGACCTCCATATGATATCTCTCCTCGTGGGTAATATTTGAATGGTAATAATCCAAGTAGTTTAGGTGGCGGAATTGCTTCTACTCAATCTATCAGCCCAGAGACACCAAGGAAAGATCTCATAACGAATGCTGTTGCATACCAGGCAGTGGATCTGATGAAACACGCCAAGCCATACGAGGTTTCCGCCACCCTCAGGAAGCGGAACCGACCTTTGATGATTTCCATTCCGGCGTAGCTCTTCATCTGTTACCCGTATACTCGTGTTTCCCACAAGCTCATGCCAGGCATCATCTGTAGGGCCTCCCGGAGAACCGACCCACGCGCTTTCGCCTGTGGTGATACTCAGGGTCTGCTTCGTGCGAATTTTCAGGTCTTGCAGTGCTGTGGATATGATAAGTTTGTGTGATGATCATTTTCGTAAGTGGTTTACCATCGGAGAGCAGCAGATGTTGGTGGGAATCATTTCGCAGAAAGTTCAGCAAGTAGAATGCGAATGTATAAAGGCCGATGAGAGATATATGAATGAGTAGGTTCCTATGATTTAAAAAACCACCACGTCTGGATTGAAGTGTCCGGTTCAAGTGTCCGCCGTCATTCTGGCTGTCAATGAATGGTTCAAGCTCAGAACCTTCCAGCTTTTCATCCATCGCGAACGAGTTCAAGTAAAGAAACGAGAATAGCCTCCAAGAAGGATGAGCGGTGTTAGAAACGAGCGACTTCTAGGCCTCTTTGCACAATGAGTTCTGAAAAGAAGCTGCTAGATACTGCATTAGCACGCTTCCGTGTGACCTGGACACTCCACCGCACTGGGGTCCTTGCATGTTAGCAATAAGCTGCACCGGAGTGCCCCTTGCAAATCAGCTCAAATTGAAATGCGTGATATTGGTATGCATGTTAGGCCCCACCTTTGGAGTACCGGGGTAGACGTTCTACTGCTTATGTGCCAGGGGGCATCTTGCAGATACCCGTCACGAATCTACTGGCTTCCAAGAGTATCCCAACGATATCCAACATTTGTTTCCCGAGATACGATAAAATACCTGATTGACTGATGATCGGGTTCTGCCTGGTGCTCGGCATGGTGGTGGTGGTGGCTCGTCCCTCCTTCCCTCCAGCGCCCGCCATTGCCTCCGCGGGGTTAGTATGGAGCGACTACTCAACGGACATGACTTAGTTGAGCAGGTAATAGATGGCACGGGCCATTCTTTGGCGCGTTCCATCTCCAGGGAGACTCCATAACGGTCATGGAAGTGAGCGGGAGGGACAGAGCACCTCTGTTGAGCACTGGTCCTGCGTTACCAGGAAAAACAATCGGCAATCTATGCGGTGTGATTCCACGCCCGGCTCTGCGAGCTGCCTCGGTGCTGTATATAAGACGCTCCTTCCAATGTATGGCTCGCAATCTCCACGCCTCTTCGATTACTGGAAAGAAAGAGATCATAACCTCTGCCAATACCGACAATGCTTTTCTCCGTCCTCCTCCTCAGTGCTCTGAGTGTCTGTGCTTGGGCTCTGCCCGTGCAAGGTATTCTGCTACTCCTTTTGAGATGCCCAATGAAATATTCTGATAATTTTCGATTTGCGAACCTCGACGTTGTCTTCTAACGGGTTGTAGAAAACAAAGACGCCATTGCGGTCCGCGCAATCGATGCCGACGAAACTATTAGATATCCGGATCGCGATGAGGATATCCGATACCCTGATGTTGGTCTGTACGCGGAGCAAGGCTAAGCATGAAATATGCTGGGTTGTCCACGGTGCTTTAGAAAGCCTGGTCATGTGGGAGTCGTTCTAGGACAAGCATGTTTGTTTTCAATGTACTGCTAGGGTAGTTAGTATGAATCGAATGCTTGGGGACATTTAGGCAGACCAGTAGGTGCAGTAGTGATAAGAAGGTTAATGGATCAACGTCGTATTTCGTCCATTTTGTGAGGCATCGCATTGAGCAGCGCTTACACACAGGCAGAAACCTGCGCACTAGCAACTACATAGCGCATCGGCGTCGCTTCATTTTGCATGACTTCCTATACAAAATTAAGCGACCGTAGTATAACTCATTATAAACTTCTAAAAAATATACTTTTTTAATAATAAAAAGTAATTACTACTATAGTTTTATTAAAAAAAAATTAAATTAACAGTTTTTATAGTTTTATTTTAAAATTTCGTACTTTTTGTAAAATATATTTTATTATTAATAGTTTAATATAACTTATACTTTTTGTATACTTTTTACTATATTAGATTTTTTTTTATTGAAATAACATTTAGTAAATATAGTTTTAATATAGAATTAAGTTTATATAACTTATTTAATAGTTTTAACATAAAGTTTATATACTTCATATTATATAGTTATTTAATTATTAATTACTAGTATAAATTTAAATTAAATAAATAATTACAACTTTTTACACATAATTATTATATTTTTTATTTAAAGTTATAATTATTTTTATTTTTATTAATATTTATTATATAACTTATAAATTTTTAATAAATTAATTTTTTTTTTTAATTTAGTAAATTTTCTTTTTTTAAACTTTAATAAAAATTTATTTTAATTTTATGTTATATAATTTTTTAAAATAAGTTTTGTTTTTAACTATTTTAATAGTATATAACGTTTTTCACAAGCGAGTGAACTATACAAGCAAGTGAACCACTTTTGCCAAGAATTACCTTTTCTTTAATAACTTTACGAAAACATAGTATTATTTAATAAAAATTTAAATTTAGCTTTTTAGATAGTATATACACCTTGTATTAAATTTACATTCTAATAGTCTTACGTAATTATAAGTTATTAAGCTTAGAATTTACTCTTTTAAAATTTAGTTTTTAGCTATTAATATTTTAATAACTATTAAATAAGAAACCACAGATATTAAACTTAAGCTATTTTATATATAATTTAGACTATATTATGCTTTTAAAGTAATAAAATAAGTAGGTTTTTAAGATCTTTAAGTAGGGAGAAATTTTAGCCCCCACTTTTTAATATCTTAAAAACTACTAATACTATAGCTTTGAAATTCTAATATATTATAGATTTAGGCGCTAATACTTTGTATTTAAGTTTTTATAATTTATTATTAAGTAATATTATAAATATAAATAGCTAAACATTATTTTAAAGTAGTGTAGATTCTAAGCTTAATAACTTATAATTACGTAAGACAATTATAATGCAAATTTAATACTAGGTGTATTTAATATCTAAAAAGCTAAATTTAAATTTTTATTAAATAATACTAAGTTTTCGTAAAGTTATTAAAGAAAAGGTAATTCTTGGTAAAAGTGGTTCACTCGCTTGTATAATTCACTCGCTTGTGAAAAACGTTAATAGTTTTAAATATTTAAATTTTAGAAAAATTAAATTTTAATTTATTAATAAATTTGCATAGTATTTTGCTACTAAGCTTTTATACTAAACTTTTATTTTTTAACCTAAAAATAAATTAATTATTAGTAGTTAAAAAAACTATAAAAACTTTTTATTTTAATAATATTAATATTATTTTTTTTATAAAAGTAAATTTAAAATATTTTAGAAAGTTTATTTTTTTATAAAGTATTACATATATTTAGTTAATAAGTAATTTAATTTTTTTTTTTTTTAAAACAATTATTAAAAAAAAATTATTTTAAAAATATATATATAATAAGTAGTTTATTTTAAGTTTTTTAGTATATTTATAAAATCTTAATATAATTTAAAACTTTATTTTTAATATAAATAGGTTTTATTTTTATAATAATTGTATAGTTATTAGTTATAAAAAATTTTTATATTTTTAATTTTTTTAAGCATAATTAATAGTGTAAAGTTTAAGTAATTTTTTTTTCACTTTATATTATTATTTATTAAATAGTTGTTTTTAAAATTAAAATTTTAATTAATATATATAAATAAAATAGTAATTACTACTTAATTTTATTTTAATAATAAATTTTTATATTTTTTTAAAGCTACTATATTTTATTAATATTTTTTTAGCTAGTAGTAACATTTTAGTTAATATTATATATAGTTTTATTACTATTTTTACTATATAAATATATTTTATTTTATTTTATATATACTAAAACTATTTTATTACTTTTTTATTTTTTAATACTTTATTTTTTTATTTATGTTATAGTAACTATTCGTAATATTTTATAAAAGTCTTCTAAAAAAGCTTTTTTTTATAAGTTTTTTTATTATATGTTTACGTATTAGCTACGTGCTGGTATATAGACTCTATTTTTAAATATTTTTATTTATAATCTATCTTATTTTTTTTCTCTTCTTTATGTAATGTTTTGAACTATTATTTAGTATTATATATAGTAATTAATTAACGCTTTTCTTTAAGCTCTTAATTTTTTATATGTAGTATTTTTATAATACTATATTATATTATTAACTTTTTATAAAATAAATAACTTGGAATTTATTAAAATTCTAAAGAACCTTACCTCTTAACTTTTAACTCTAAAAGTAAGTAATAAATTGCTTATAAATATACTAGTTAAATAAAAAGCTTACTATTAAAAAAGTATAAAAACTCTTTATAAGAAACTTTATAAATTAAAGTAAGTATTTACCTATTTAGTTTCTATTATTACTATCTTTTCTATTAATAAAAGTCTAGCTCTTACTACTAGTATATTTAGAGATGGCTTAAGTTCTATAAATCTAATACTTATAGTAACTCTAACTATATTTCTTTTATTAACTTTATTAAAATAACTATCTAACTCTTTTATCTTTTTTAGCTAACATTCTAAATTATAAATATTTATTAAATAACTACATAATAAGCTTATAGGAAATAAGGGTTAGTATTTAATTAAATAAGTTTACTTTTATTATACTATTAACTACCTACAAGAAAAGGCTTCTAACTTAGTAAAATTATTTTACCTAGATATTATATAGAGTCTAGTAAATCTATTTGAAAGTATTTATAAAAATTTAAACTAAAAAGCTACTATGTAAAGAAAGTTAGTTTATATAAGCTAAAAAGACTAAAGCTTTTCTTCTTTTTTTATATAATTTTATAGATATGCTTAAGAATCTTAATGAAATAACTCTATTCTAATTATATATTTAATAAAAGCTTTTTACTCTAACCTTTACTATACCCTAATTAGGGTTGACTTTTCTAATAATTTTATTAAATATATAAATATAATTAGTAAACGTTATAATAATATACTTATATTAGCTTTAAAAAGAAACTAATATAACTTATACTACCTAACTATAAGACTAGAAACTATATTATGAAAAGACTTTAATGTTATAGAAATTAATGCTATAAGTTATACTTTTTTCTATTTAATTAAAAAAGAAAGACGTGTTTAAGAAAATCTTTATTTTAAATATAGTAAGTATAGTTACTTTATTTAAAATTACTTATTTTCTTTACTTAAACTCTAATTTAATAGTTTATTCTAAAAAAAACATCTTTTAATGATTATTCTACTTATTCTTATTTAGTTTTAATGAATTCTGTAGTTGGAAACCTAACTAGTAATTTAAACTTAACTTATTAAAAGCCTTATTCTAGAAATAAGTTGCTTTCTAGAATATTCCTAATATTAGATTTTTATTAACCTATAGACCTTTTACCTAATAACTAATTTTTAGAATTACTAAATAAATGTTTTATATACTATTTAATAAAATAGCATATCTTACTTTATTACTACTTTAATTAATACTAGAGTAACTAGTATAAGTTATATTAGTAGATTTTTAGTTAGTATTTAAAAACTTTATTTTTTACTACTTTTACACGTCTTATATTCTACTAGTTTTAATAGAAAATAACTTAAAGAAACTTATATTTTATACACTATTAGTATAACTCTCTGCTATATAAATTATATTAAAAAGATTTATTTCTATATAATAGCTATAAAAAACTATAAATTAATCTTTAGCTAATTTTAGATAAAAAAGTATAAAGTTAACTTTAACTATAATATATAAAAACTACTTTTTAATTTTTTTTGTTACTAGACTTATTATTTACACTTATTTTAATTACTAATACTCTTAAAGAAATTTACTACTACTTAAGAGATCTTTTAGTAAAGTCTTTACTAAAAAACTTTTATACTAATACTATTTACTTACTTTGTTTTTAGATTTGCTTTTTAAAGTTACTACTAACTACTTAAGCACAATATGATAACTAATTAACTAAAATAAACTATTAATTATTAGAACCTAATATCTATTTAAAGAACTTTTTAGTAAACTATTTTTTAGAAAGTTTTTACTTAAAAGCTAAATTTATATCTAACTACGTACTTAAATTTAATACTAAGTTAAATAAAAACTTTATAAAAAATTCTTTTTCTTAAGACTTTAAAGACTTATTAGTAAAAGCTTTACTAAAAGGATTTTACTAAAAACCTAAATTTAACCTAAATATAAATATTTACTTAATAAAAGTAGTACTTTTTAGTTAGCTTACTTAAAAACATAAATACAAAATCTTTACTATTTTAATAGCTAATATTAATAAAACTTTAGCTCTAAAAATTTATACAAACCTATTTATAAAAGTCCTAGAAAAATACTATAATATTCTTAGAATATTTTTATGTAAGAAAGCTAATAAACTACTTAAACACTAACTATATAACTATAAGATTATTTTTAAAAAAGAAAAACAACCTAAATTTAGCCTTCTTTATAGAATGTTTTAAAATAAACTTAAGGTTCTTAAAAAGTATCTTAATAAGCACTTTACTAAAGAATTTATTAGGGCAAGTTTTTTTCTTTTATTTTTTTCTATTATTTTTATAAAAAAACCTAATAAAAGTCTTTAATTTTATATTAACTATTAAGCTTTAAATATTATTACTATTAAAAACTATTACTTAATTCTATTAATTTAAGAAACTTTGTTATAATTTAGTAAAATAAAGTACTTTATAAAGCTAAATATTATCTTAGCTTTTACCTACCTTTGTATTATAAAAGAAAATAAATAGTTAACTGCCTTTTAAACTAAATATAGTTTATTTAAGTATTTTATAATACTTTTTAAACTAGTTAACACACTAAGTACTTTCTAATATTATGTAAAAAATATTTTTTAGTTATAACTTAATATATTCTGCACAGCCTATATTAATAACATTCTAATTTATAGTAACTCTTTACGGGAATACTAGTAATATATAAAATAAATTCTAAAAGCCTTAAAAAAAGCTAGCTTATAACTTAATATTAATAAATATAAATTCTACTAAAAATAAGTTATGTTTTTTAGGTACGTTGTTTCTACTAAAAGAATTAGTATAAATCTAAATAAGATAAAGAATATTCTTAATTAAGAGAACTCCTATAATATAAAGAATATAAAAATATTTCTAAAGTTTACTAATTTTTATTAATAATTTATTATTAACTTTTCTAATATTATAACTTTATTTATAGCTTTAATAAAGAAGGACGCTTAATTTAAATTTAATAACACCTATTAAAGGGTATTTAAAACTCTAAAACTTGTATTTATAATTACCTTAATTTTCTAATATTATGATTTAAAACTACTAATTATTATAAAAGCTAATTTCTTAGACTACGTAACTACTAGTATACTTTTCTAAAAAAATAAATAAACTAAAACCTATTATCTACTTCTTAAAAAAGCTAAATTTTACTAAATATAACTATAAAATCTACAATAAAGAATTACTAGCTATTATATACTATTTTAAATAATAAAAACTTAAACTAGAAAGTGTTACCTTTTTAATTTAGGTACTAAGTAATTATAAAAATTTATAATACTTTACTACTATAAAGTAGCTAAGCTATTAATAAGCCTGTTAAGTTAAATATCTATTTTAGTTTAACTTTATAATTACGTACTAACTAAGTAAATAAGAATAGAAACTAAATACTTTTACTTACTATATATAAAATACTTTAGCTTAAGAAGAAGTTAATAAAACTTAGTAATAAACACTTTTCTACTTAGAACTATTTAATAATATATTAGAATTTAACTTAATTAAAACAAATAGACTTATTTAATAGATTATTAAAAATAAGTATTTAAATAATAAATTTATCTAGAAAACCCTATTACTAATATAGAATGAAACTCGTTACTTTAAAAAAAATTTCTTTAAGTAAATATAAAAACTAAAAGAGTTATCTATACTACTATAGCTAACTAGTATTATCTAATAATAATAAACTTAAAATTAAATATTTTTAAATTATACATAATTCCTCTACTAGTGGCTATTTTAATTATAAAAAATTTTTTAAAATTTTATAACGTAAATACTACTAGCCCTAGATGTTTAAAATAATATATTAATATATATTTTATTATTATTCTTATTAAAGTTTTAAGGCTTTTTGTAAAAAGTTCTATAGCTTTTTAAAACCTCTTTTTATTTTTAAAAGGAAATAGAAGAATATTTTTATAAATTTTATTACTAATTTTTTAGACTTTAAAGACTGTACTAATATTATAGTAGTAGTAAACTACTTTATAAAATACTAATATTTAATTTTTTATAGTAAGATAACTACTTTAGCTATAGTTTATTTCTTTTATTATTACATATAAGTAGACTATAGTCTTCTAGAAATAATTATATTAAATTAAGAAATATAATTTATTTCTACCTTTTATAATAAATTTTGTAAATAATTATAAATTAAACTTTAATTGTTCTTTGCTTATTATTTAGAAATTAATAGTTAAATAGAAAGAGCTAATAGTATAATAAAGTAAGCCTTATATATATATATAAACTACTAGTAAAATAACTAATAAACTAGTTACTTTTAGTGTAGTTTAAAGCTAATAATACTATATCTAAATTTATAAAAGTTTTTTTATTTTTAGCTAATATAAGTTAACACTTTTAAATAAGTTTTAAACTTTTTATAGAAACTTAAAAATATTTATACTAAGCACTATAAGCTATAAAAGCTAATTATATAACAGAGAAAATAGCTAATATCTAGTAACTAGTTTAAAAAGAAATAATCTAGGCTTAGGCCTTTTAAAAAAAGTATATAAACTAAAAACAATTACTTACTTCTAACTACTAAATAAAAGACATAGTTTAGCTTAATGTATAAAATATTTAAATAAAATAACTATTTAAGAAGCTAGACTTAAAGGCCTTAAGGAAATACTATATCTTTTAGATAGTTTTTTTATATATATACTAACTTAAATTCCTTAAATCTCTAAATATATACTTGGTTTTTTATATATTATTACTTTAGCTTACTGTGCTTGAATTTAAATATCTTTTAAATTAGCAAAACCTACTATCTAAGCCTGTTAAAATTAATAGAAAAACTAAATACTATATTAAATAAATTAAAGAACTATACTTAAATTGCAGTCAGAAATGCTATAAATATCTAGTTAAATAAACTAAATATAATAACCTAATATAAAAACCTATAAATAACTTCTAAAATATAGCTACTATAAAAATTTTTTATCCTAAAAATCTAAACTAATCTAGACTTAATATTTAACATAAATACTTTTTATAAAAGCGTAGATTTAAAGAAAAGGTATTATTATAGTAACTATTTATAATACCTTATAAAAGTCTTTTAAAAAAGCCTTTCTTATAAGCTTTTTTATTATTATATGTTTATATATTAGCTGCATGCTAGCATATAAACTCTATCTCTAAATATTTCTATTTATAATTTATTTTATTCTTTTTCTCTTTTTTACGCAACGTCTTGAACTATTACTTGGTATTATATATAGTAATTAATTAACGTTTTCTTTTAAGCACTTAACCTCCTACATGTAGTACTTTTATAATAATTTAAAAGTATATTTTCTACTTTTTATTTTTATAGCTAATAAAATATTACTAAAACTATTTAAGTAATGTTAAATATTTTTAATAGTATAAAAAAAGTTTTATTATTATAAAACTAATATAAAAATAGAATAATTTCTTTATATAAATATTTACAATTTTTTTAGTTTTACTTAAAATTTTAATAGAATTGTGTATTTTAGTAAACTTAGTACATTTATTATAAACATTAACTTTAAATAAAGTATTATAAGTTGTTTTATATTTATTACTATAAGTAAAGAAGCTTTAATAAATATTAATTAAAGTAAGCTATATTACTTTACTGTTTTTTTCTTATATTTCTTTTACTTTTTACGCTAGCTGTTTGTGGCCTTTTTTAAGTATTTAAACTAGTAGTTATCTTTATTTTTATTCTCTCTTTTATACTATAAATACGTCTTTAGTATATAAGTCTTATCTATACTAAATAATTTGTTTTAGCTTTGCTTCTTCCTTTTTATTTTAAGTAAGATAGTTTTTAATTAAGATTTATTTACGAGCTCTTTGTCATGAAATTAACTTATTAGAGTGTTATATAAGAGCAACTCAATTCTTATATTATGTTTTTGTTCTTAAAATAAGGCGAAGTACGTTTCAAAATTATAAATGATTACGTGTTTAAATATAAAGTTAACTATAACTTTTATGGTACAATGTCTTGAATAAGAATTCTAAATTTAATAGTGTAGTCTATTATGTGTTTGATAAAACATACGTTATTATCTAAATCTGTTTAAGAACTAAATACTTCTAAAGTTCTGTGTTGATTTTGTAGTACTTAATAAGGGTATTAATAATCTATTAAGCAGTCAAAAATGTTTCGACTTTTTATGCTGGTACATCCTCGCAATGGATAACAATATCGTTCATTGCTTTGTTGTTATTAGAATAGAATATCTAGCTATTTTGATCTTAAGTAAAATCGAGGCTAAAGCCAAAGTCTTGATAGTCACTTGTAACTCCAAATTTTGGTTTCTTTTCTTTTAGATTAGTTTCTGTCTGTCCAAGTAAAAGTGTCTTTGTCTCAATTATCTCTCTAACCAATTTTTGTGATGTGCCATTAGGAGCAACGGACGTTCCATCGTCGCTTTAACGTGGGATTGTTAAAGGAGTTGTTTATCAGGTACTTCAACGGTACTGAACAAATCTGACTACATCCCATGCACCTTTTGCTGTCACGTGCTTTTCAAGCCTGAACAGCCATATGGCGAGGTTTGTAGCACCTTTGAGCTTTGGTACTCCAGTTTCTTTTGCCATTTTAACAACCGTGAGCGATTAATTGATTAGAAAATTTGGATCAGGTCGTAGGAAAAACGAGTGATATATGAGGTTCGCAAGGCCGGGCTCATAACCTGATGGAGGAGGTCAGGGTTTGGCAGCTAGAAGTACTCATAAACATTGTCTTGAACATTGATTAGTTAATTAAATACTTGAGGTAATGACTAATTAAATACATAATAATCTAATAGGCAGTAAGGACAGTATGAATCTTCAATGACTCACGACGCCATGGTGGCGTCGAGGCCTTGAGTTCTGCCCGCCCCGGCGGGAAGTAGCAATGGTTGCCCGTCGCGGTTATGCCAACATTTATATCTTACACATAGGCGGTTTTACAATTGCCGTCATGTTCCAAGCCAACCTCCTCTCAATCAGCATTTCCGCATTTCTACTTCTAGCTGTATGCCGGTGGAAAATCTCACATATTCTTATGGTATTGCTGACTTTCCCTAGCATCCTATTACGAAATCATATACAACAATTCATGTAGTCTCTATTATTAGATTTACACGTACATGCATGTTTACATGTCTATTTCTCTAATATGTTCCCTAGCTCTTACTCCTTACCCTGCCCAACCACAAGGTACACATCCCCTCTATCCTTCCATGCATTCGTCCCTCAACCCATCAACATCCACCAACTTCCCAACCTCCCCATCTGCCGCCCACTTCATAACCTCAGTCTTCTCCCCCATCCCCGTCGCAGCCGGCCACCCAGCCTTTCTTAGCCCGTTATTTGGATCCTTCACAAACGCAAGGTACAAATCCTGCATACTCTCACTAACTCTTCTTTCAAACTCCGTCACTGGCCCTTCGGTCCCGTACGTGCCAAACACCATCGGCAGCTCAGCAGTGTGATACGCCCCCAGCCACGGCCGCGGCGACACATCGCTGAAGTTGCCGCCGTACAGGTACTGGTACGTTGTCGCGCCGGCCTTGGCTCTCAGGCCCACCTCCCGCAGCGTCGTGCACTGCAAGTTGAGGTCGAACGCCTGCGCCATCTGCGCCAGGGCTGCGGGCAACTGTGTCGCCATCTCGCTGCCCGGGAAGTCGTACGGCACCACCGCCGCGCCCTCGTTGGTGTTCGTGCCGATGAGCACCGGCACCCCCGCTGCGAACTGGGACCGGGCTATCCGGCCCGCGTAGTCAGTAAAGATGGTAACGTTGTCCACCACGGTCCCGAATGTGAGGGCGTCGTCTCCTGCGTCGCCTGTGCTGAGGGGGCCCTGGATGTACGCCTGGATCGCCGAGGCGGGCACGGCCCGCATACACGCCAGCTCGTCGGCGGGGGACAGACCGCCGCAGCCGAGGCGGCTCGCCGCTTGGGAGAATGAGCTGTGATTCGAGGCATCGACTGTAGTGGACTCGATGGCTAGCGCGTTGCCCGAGTTAGCGATGACCCCTGCTACGATGGTGTCCTTAGCCCAAGCAAACAGGTACCCATCGACGCCGTAAGCGCCGGCACTCTCGCCCCAGAGCGTGATGCGGCCCGGGTCGCCGCCTAGCCGGGCGATGTTATCGCGCACCCACTCGACGGCCAGGCGCTGGTCGAGCAAGGCCAGATTAAGGTTGTGATTCGCGCTCTGGTTGGAAGCTAAGCCGGCCGCGTTGGGCAGGCCGAGCAAGTTGAGGCGATACTGTGCCTGTACGACGATGTGGGACTGGCTGCGCTGCACCCAATTTGGTGCTAGCTGGTAGGGAACGTTGGTGCCGCCGAAGGCGAAACCGCCGCCGTGGATCCAGACTACCACTGGCAGGAGATCTTTGCTGCCGTTGTCTTGTTTCTCGCTGGTGCGTGACGCGGCCCGCTCGACGGCCGCCCTGGGGGCGAAGATGGACAGACGCAGGCAGTCCTCTGTTGTGTTGGTGTAGTCACCTCGCTGGAACTCTGCCGCCTTCTGGGCCGTGACGCCCACGGTGCCTCTTATGTATGGAGGGACATATTGGAAGCACCCGGCCGGCAGGCTGGTGGCGTTGACTACGCCGTCGCCATGGGGCCTGGCTGGGACGGGAGGCGCAAAACGGAGGGGTCCTGTTGGGTTTTGTGCGTAGGGGATGTCGGGGAAGGAGGCGACGCCGGGGTGAGTGCCTGGGAAGTAAGGGACGAATACGCCTGACGTGGTGTTGATGGTTAAGGGGCTGGGTAGGTGCGTCTCATGGCTGCTACGACTGACATTGGCCGTGGCTAGGAGTATTTGAGACAGCAAGAGGATGACGGACGCCATTTTTCTGTCTGGAGTGGTTCCTATACGATCTCTGCCACCATGTCAATGAATCTCAGTTCATAGTCTTAGGGTTCGGTAGGAGGACAGGCTTTAATGTTTATATAGACAGTCTTTAGATAGCACATTCCTTTTGCCACCAGTTCGCATTCTACATGTGGTTCACATCCTTTCCTTAATTTCAAATTTATCCGCTTTGTTCTGTGTGACTTACAAATGCAGTGAGGCTCACCTGGAGTTAAGACGTATATCCGGACGTCCGCACTATGGTATCGGGGGAAATTATTATTAGTTCGGCACTTAAGCAGGGAGGATTGCGCTAAGCTATATAGAGCATTAAAAAACTGGTAAGAGCGAAGGTAAGCTGAGTCAAGTAGGGCGAGCATCGTCGAAAGAAAGTGTTATTTTTGCTGTCTTTGATACAGCTTAAAATCCGTGCTTAGCTCCGAACTAACAATATTTCCCCTGATCCCAATAGTATTTCCGTGTCCGTCTAGGCCGTATGCTGTCACCAAGTAACGTATTGTCTTGTCTCATCATATTTAGACTTCTCTGTCACATTTAGGCCCTCATCACATGAAGCCCTTATCACATCAGGCCTCCAACACATTAGGCCCTCACTGCGTCTGCTGATTGTTTTCTCGTACGAATGATCTACCTCGATTGTGTATATAAGATCGAGTCTTCCACTCATTCAATTGATTATGGGTTGCTAAATTGATTCCCTGCACTCAGTTACATATGCAAATGTGAGAACGGGACTCCGCCGAGAGCCTCCGCCGGAGCAACAATAGCACGACGATGTTGCAAACATTCGAGACAGCAATTCTTTTCCCACCGTCCAGTGTGTAACAAACTCCGAACCTCTTTTCGTATATCGAGTTTATCCTGAAGAGTGTCGATATTGTTACTTGTCTTAAACCCTGTCGCAAACCTTTTCCGCGATCAGGCATGCCGCATACTCGCCGCCTCCAATCTTATAACTAGAGATCTTATTTAACTAGAATTATTATTCAACTGTTTAAATAGTAAAGCTTTGCTTAGTCATCCTTACATTTATGTACGGCTTTTCTGATGGACTTCACAGGCAGGGAGCTCGAAGGGCTAGAAAAAGGGGGTACAGGATAGATTGAGGAGAGACGAATCCTTGAGGAGTGCTCATGGGATTCGGAGAGTGCCTATATACCTGACCACGCACGTGACCATATGGGCTGGTGCCTTGGCACCAGCTATCCGATAGGGGCCCGTGGGGCGCCCAGATAGGCCAATTAGGGAGTGGTAGAGGAAATACCTCTTACAGCTTCAGCATTTTATTTTATATTTATATACGAATATTCATAAGAATTCATTAGGCCAATTCATATGAAATTCATTCACTTCATTCATAATTTGGACGAATATGCATATTCATTGAATATTTATACGACCAATGTCGGTACGGGTAATGATCGTCATTGCGAAGACTTGAGGATAGTAGCAGATGTGGTAACAATAGATAATTGGAGTAGAAGTTGGCTTGAACGTAGAGAGGCAGAAATAAAGCTTAGTATAATCAGATGAAGATATATTTTTTGAAGTAAAAATGAGATAACAAGAAACCTAGGGCTGGGTTGCTGCTTAGACATGATAGTAGCCAAATTTCAACCAAGCTACTTAAGTGATCAATAGGAAGATGACTCGTAGGAGCTCTGACGGATAGCGGAATGGCTTTTTGAAGGACATATATAATGTCTAGGCATGATTCAGAAAGCAGAAGTGAACAATATGGGATGGAATTGAGAGTGGCAACCTTTTTGGGAATTTTTGAGTAGATGGTCTTGTATAGGGTTGGCCGTGACAACTAGTAATTTTGACCAATGTTTGACCAACAGAACTACTGCTTGAACTCGTTTCAGTGTGGATTTCTGCAACTACCTTGCATAACCCTCACTGAAATACAAACCTCGCTAGAAACAGGCATAGAAACCAATAGTTTCGACCGCTCCGCGGAATCTTCCCGCTAAACTCCGCAAAGCAATACGCGGAGTTTGTTCTACTCAGGATTAAACTGCCCTGTAGCTTAGGCCACAGGACTTCGAATTCTGTGAATGGATTGTTCTAATATTCCCATTGATGAGGAATATAATCCGCTGGACTTGATCATCCTTTCCAAATTCTCATCACCTTGCGTGACTCTTTTCGATGGTCCGACTGGTCACCGAAGCATCACAGGAGCGGTCGGTACGAAGTTAGCGCCTCGTTACGCATCCGTCCTCTATCGAATCGAGGCTGTATTATCCAATGACCTTCGCAATCACAAGGCAGCAGGCTGTTCGCTAGATCCGGACACGACGTATCAGAGCAGTTAACCAGAACATTTTATGTATGAATCAACAGCTTGTTGGACTTGGTCTGTGGAGAGTATCAATTGGCGTGAACTCAGGCTCTATGGAAATATGATACAAACCTTTCATTCGCTTGATTGATTCATAGGTCTCGCCCACGCGGCTTAGTGAACGGATAACCGTACTCAAGTCAGTCTTGCATTGCTCCATCATATCTGGAAGGGGTCCGTCGGGAATCGCGCTTATTCTACGTCCCATGCTGGCTTTGTAGCATCATAAGGAATGTACAAGGACGCTGCATATCCGAGCACGCGATTTCTCGCCCAGGCTTTTCTCCTCCATATCTTACTACATTAGATAGCCGCGATGAGCTGAGGTTTCATCTTCATCCTTTTAAACTCGAGCAGATCTTCTAACTCACTAAATATTCGCTCGTAATTGACACTAGATGCAGGAATAGTGAGGATGTTAAACGCAAGCCTTAATAAAAATGGGTAAGTCGACTTCTGGGACATCTAGGAGAGAATGGAATTATTCACAAGGTGGTAATTTTTGTCAAGTGGATCCTCCCTCTTCCAGCGTTGATACTCATCCTTCTCACCAAAAGGCGGTGTTTGTACGGTGAAATTTCTCTTAATAATTTGGTTACTCTCTACTGTTACCTACACGCATTTTAGTAAAAAAAAAGTATAAATATACTACTCTTTTCTTAGTAACTAGTTTATAAAGCTAAAAGCATTTTATTAAATTTATATAGTTAATTTAACTTATTTACTAATTTATTAATATAGTAAAATTTAAAAAAAAAAAAAAATCTATAATATAATAAGTAACAAAATTATTAATTTTTTTGTACTTATATAACTTACTTTACTTAAAGTTAATATTAAATTTATAGTACTTTTTTAGTACTTAAAATAAAATATAATTAACTTTATTAAATTTTATTAATTAAATAATAATAAAAGTAAGTTGATTATATATATAACTTTTTAAAAAGTATTAATTAACTTAAAAATTTTTACTTTAAAGTCTCTTTATTATATATTTTAAAAAGTTTAGAATTTTAATATACTAATTAATAACTTTTTAGTTGTTTAGTATAAAACAATTATTTATTAACTTAATTAGTATAATATTAATTAGTATAGTAATTTATATAAGTATTAAAAGTATTTTAAATTTTTATACTAAACTTAAAAAATTTAATATTAAACTTTTATTAAGTTTAAAAAGTTTTTTATTTAATTTAATAAGTATATTAAAATAAAGTTTAAGTTTAAAATTTTTATTTTTATTACCTTATTACAAAGCTTTTTAAAATAATTAATATATTTATAGTTTTTAGTTTTTAAATTAGATTTTTTATTAATATAAAACATAAAGTCAATTTAACATATAATATAGTTAATAATGAAAAGTATTAAAATTATAAATTATAAAAATATTAATAGTAGTATTACTATAAATAGTATAATTTAGTATATAGTAACTAATTTATTTTAAATAAAATTTAAATTCTTTAAATACTTTAAGTATTTATAATTTAGTATTAGTAATTTTTAAAAACTTCATTTATTACTACTTATTATAGTATAACTATTAAATAAAATGTAAATAATAAAAAGTAAGTTTATAAAATTTTATTAAATAATAAATTAAAATATTTAGTACTAAGTAACTATAATATATGTAATTATTTAGTATTTTATTTTAAAAATTTTTTAGCTAGAAAGCTAATACATATAGTTAACTTTTATAAGGTTTTGTTTTAAATTATTTTTTGAAAATAATTGTTATTAACTAGCTAGTATACGATTTTTATATAAAACACGTATATATTAAAGTTTTTTAATATATTTACTACATTTTTAGAAATATTAACGCTATACTTTACTAAATAATGTACTATTAATTGTTGTCTATAAATTCTAGCGTAAATTTTCTGTGCTTATCGTAGCCGTGTCCAGAACTTAATTGTTTGAGATGTCTTGTAGCTAAGGTCGTCGCATTTGTAACGTTGTACTTGTCGGGTTGCCTCATGTTAATTAGCTTCCGCTAATAACAATACCTGCATACAAAGATAACCTGTTCGGCATCCCTTTAGCTTTGGCAGTAATACCCGTATTTATATATTCAACTAGCCTCCCATCCAAGAGACAAGGAATCCTTCTATACATTTAGTAGCCTCTTCTAGTTAATTCTTTCGTAACTGTCTCTATACACTTCATCACTAACTAGTATATCACTTTCGGATTCGCTCGGTGCCACGGCAATCTCTAAGAGGTGGATTGTAGAGGAAGAAGGACCGGAAAATTGGTCAACACGGATTGCGAACGCTCATTTGAGGTTGTCAGACATATTTGCAAACCAAACTTTGATGAAAAGACGCAGTGATTGATAAAATATAGAGATTGAGAAGTTTCGTGGTCCATCACTAGGGGCCCAACAAGGGATGGCTGCGTGTGGGGTCTAAGAGAGATGGCGAATGTCAGTCAGCAGACAATCGCCGAGGAGATCCCTCTTATTACTCTTAAAAACTCTCGTCAACGCGCTTCTACGCCTCCTTGAATAACCTCACAATTTTAGCCAATCGGGTGCAAGCTAATAAGCAAGATCGGCCTCATGCGTTGCTCGATTGGCTAAATCGAGTCTCCTGGCTTGATTTGCTTGCTTGCTGAGATAATCAAGCTTCTAAGCAAGCAAGTTGACGACTCTTCAATTCGGCAAGCAAGCAAAACCTCCCGCAGCTTGCCCGCTTGCTTATTAGCAAGTCTGAGAAGCAAATTTGCATGTGCAATTCTTTCTAGACGGCTTTAACGACTCGGCTCTTGCTCCACCAAGATGAAAAGACTGATCTTCGGATAGCCCCCATTCCGGAGTATATATTCAGGTGGTTGGTGAGGCAAGGACAAAGATGGGAATGGCGCGAAGAAGGGGAACTTCTTTGGTACTGCCAATACGTATCGTCTATCGTTCATTATTGGATCCGAGACTAAAGTGATCATAGACTATTCCATTGTCTACGAAATGACGCACTTTGATTGCTTGGCACAACAAAGTCGGTACACTTGCTAGCAATCAACTAATTAACCACCCCTACGATGAAATTGGTTGCTCTTTGCTGGAGTCGTAAAATGGATTGATTGATTGATAGGCCTGGTAGGGGTCAAATTGGATTGAGAATTAACTGATTAATTCCATGTACGTTACTAATACCCATTTTTTGGCCAGGGCCTCGCCTAGAAGTTGTTTACAGCTCTGAGGCCTCTAGACCCTACTTGGAAAGTTTGTATAGTGTATTAAGGGTGTCGTTTAATACCTCTAAGGGTAGAACAATCTTATTAGGCCCTGTAGTCGTTAGTTATATGTAATATCAGCTTCGCGGATTTATGTACGCCTAAATTTGTAGTACTTCTACACCCATGCGCATTAAATTACTATAATTAGACATGTAGATAGCATTTTTCGTAGTAGCCCTAGTATATCGCTAAGCTTTGAAATTATACGTTCGTAATCGCAACTTGAGGCCGGCATTAATATGATATTAAGGGCCATTTTTAAGAGCTAGAGATAAGTTGTACGTAGTAACATCTAATAGCAAACAGATTAATTGAATGCAGGTAATTGGAGAGTAGGTTTGGCTTATCTTTCTTCTAGCGCGCGAACTTATTGAGTTCCTTATGGTCGACAGGGCTCTTTTCGGGATTTGCGAGTTGCTTAATTTAGTCCTGTATATTGGAAACAGCTAAGTTCCTTTTTAGCACAGTTGTTAGATCGGAATCGCTTTTGTAGGCACCTTTTCTGTTTTTCGAATAAAGATTGTTATAACCGGCTGCACCTCTACCCGGTGCACCTTGTTCCACTAGCTACTAGAACAGCTACCCTACCTTCCGTCTGTAACTCCCTGGGGTACATATACCACTTAGATAGTCCTCAATTCCACCACATGGTGCCTTTTACCTCGATCCTCTACACTCGGTTATAATTGTGGCCCTTTTTATTTTCTATTAAGTTTTGCGCAATAGTACATGTTTGCGATGTAACCTTGTAATTACTTTTTCCTTCTGCATTAATAATTTGTTGGCAGAACCGCGGTAGGCAACCTTGCTATCTTGCGCTAAGGTGGGCAGAACCCAAGGTACAGATGCTAACAGCATCATTGATGCAATCATGCTGTCGTTACCACCGATGTGATTATTATGTACTTTACTGTATTTGAGGCTTCAAGGCACAATGGGACACAAGTGGTGGGCATATATTGGACTTTATATTTGAAAATTCATTATAATTATGTTTCGTTTGGGTATCACTTTCTTTTTCTGATTACTCTTACCCTTGGATATCATATCGTGTCCTCTACCACCCCGCTCTCCATTCTCTCTGGGGTCTCGTCACGAAAACCTTCATTATGACAGGAGATGAGGAACATATGACGCCCATCGCATTTTTGAGAACTTCCAAAAGTGAACCGCTTAAGCATATGCCGGTCTGAGCTGGGTTTGTCTATTTGTGGGTCACGAAGGCCAAATGCAGGATGGCGCATAATGTTGCACTGCCAAAATGTCAATTTTTGCTTCATGCTTTGGCGGGTCCGGATTCAAACTTGGACAAGCAGAGACAAGCCGGCTTAGAAGATACTGAGCGTAAGAGCGACGGACATGTTGAATTTGGTATGAGATGGCGTGGTTCCCATATTCTAGATGAGCGGGAAGACCATCGACATCATGAGAACATCGAGTACAATATGGCTGCCTAAGATCGTCCTTAGAAATCTGATGGCATTAATACATTGCCCCACTGGGTTGACGTGTCCAGACATTGTGTAATGGAACGCATGTGACCATCATGCTTTGAATGGGTCAGTGCAGGGTAACGTGACTCGCGAGACACTTCACTTACGAAACAAAAGCCGGAGTCTACCAGGCTAGAACAAGCGATACTTGAGAGATAATACACTTATTTGAACCAAACAACGATCCCGGGGGTGCGAAGCTGGAGACTCAAAATAGAAAGCGGTACCAGAGCGATAGCAATTACCCAGAGTATGGATATGGCGAGGAAAACCTCTCAGATTAACGTGTTAATGATATGTTAATCGGTATTGAGCCGATATGGAATGCATACCCGAGTTGCGATTCGCAAATCTTTGGGTGGTATCTCGACAATGGGAAGACCATGGCCTCCGTAAACCGTGACGAGGGCCATGGAGATGTATTCTCCATATGTTACGATTAATGCTGACAGACAAAAGAAGTCATTGAAGTCATAACTTTGCTTTTTCTGCCTTTGCATCCAGAAACGGGAGTAAAGAATTAGTATCGCGATCGAGATGAAGGGAGCGGGGACGACGATGAGCGCGAGTTGATGCGATGTGCCCCGGAAGAGCGATGGAGCCATTTTGGTTTAGCTGTCCAATGAATGGGCGAGGTATGAAGCCAAAGATATCGATGGATTACAGTATTTAAATGCGTTTACGTCTGTTTCATCGTTCATCTCGAGTTGAAAAGTCCGTGAAAGGTTGGCATTCGCTCTGCCAGCGTCGTTATCGATATGCAAATACGAGCAAATAAAATATTGGCAATTTTTTTTCACGCAATCTTAAAAAATATATAAAATATATTAAGAATATATGAAACAAACTATAAAATTGGTAATATTTGTAAGGTTTATATAATAAATAAGTTACATGATTTTGTACCTTATATAAGAAATTAAGAAAGTAAAATAAACTACTATAAAGTAAGAAACTATATAGTATAATTAAAAGCAAGCACTATTTTAGTTATTAGATGTTTAAGAATTAAAGCTACTAGAGTTAAAGCTACTAAAGTTAAAATACTATATAGACTTTAAAGTATAAGTAAAAAGTATAAAAAAAATCTTAATAAAATTTTATTATTTTATTAATATTAATTTAAATTAATTTTATAATATAACTACTTATTTTAAATACTATATAAAAGTTTATATTTTATTTAAATATAATAAACAACCTTTATTACTAAGTATATACTTATGTTATAAATATTTCTAATAACTAAGTATATTTACTTTTAAAAAAAAAGTTTATATATACTTAAACTAAAATAATTACATTATAGGTTATAGTCTTAAACTTATTATTTTTAATAAAAATAAAAGCTATTATTATACTAACTTTTTTATTTCTATTACTAAGTTCTAGTAGTAAAGTTAAGTACAAAAAACTACTAACTAGCTTATTATTACTTTTTTTTATAGAAAGTAGTAACTAGTATAGTTATATTATTTATAATTAGTATATACTTTACTAAAGTATTCTATTATGTAGTAATACTTTAAAAAAAATACTTAAGTAAGTACTATAATAAGTATTATATAATTTCTTTACTACTTTTTTATAAAATTATATGAAAATAATATTAATATATAAAAGCTAGTATATTACTACTTAAGTAAAAGTTATATTACTATATATAAATTTTATATTTTATTTTAAAAAACCTAATATAGTATATACTTATAAACTATAAACTACTAGTACTAACTACTATTATTTTATATATAAAACAAGATTTTAGTTAATTTTAGTAGTAGTAGTAATAGTACTAATAGTATTATATAAAATAAGTTTAAATAAAGTTAAAAAAGTAATTAAAAAAACTTACATTATTATACATTTTTAATATTTTTAATACTAAGTTGTATTCTTTTTTATAAAATTATATAACATGCCTTTAAAAAGCATTTTTTAGTTTATTACTTATTACTAGAAATATAATTTTTATATTTATTTAAGCTTTATAATTAAGTAAACTTATTTAAATTTTTAATAATTAAATTATATAAATCTAATTTTTGTATTTTGCTAAAAGCTTATTTATATAAAAAATAATAGAAGTTTTAAGTTTAAATGCTTTTAAATAGGAATTTTTTTTAAACTCTTTTAATATTTTTAAATATAGTTTTTTATTATTTCTTTTTGTATTTTACTTAAATATACTTTATATAACGTTTAAAATAAAAAATAATTACTATAATATAGTATAAAAATTTATTAAATACTTTTTAACTTATTTATATTTTTTTTATAAAAGCTATTATTTTTTAATACTTTCTATTATATAATATTAGCACAAGTTTTTTAAAATAAAAAGAATCTTATTAAACTTTACTTAAAATATCTAACAAACATATTTGTTAATATATATATATATATATATATATATAAAATAATTATATTATACTTTTTAGTTACTACTATTATTTTATTAAATATTTAAAGAAACTTATATATTATATAAAGTATACTTAGGTTTTTTAAAATTAGAAAATTTAAACTTAAGGTTTTAGTATACATTTTTATATAAAAGTTAATAACTAACTTAAGTTTTAATGTAACTTGTAGTATTAAATACTAGCTATTTTATTTTATATAATTATTTATTAAAATTCTTTTTTAAGTAAAACTATAAATTTTTTTTACATAATTAAGTAAACTGTAAGTATATATAATAATATTATAAAGTTTACTAAGTATACTAAAAAGTTAAAATTACTTATTATTTTTTAAATATTAACTTTAATTTTGTTCTTATTTTTAATATTTTATAAAGTAAGCTAATTTTTCTTAATTAAGGTTTTTTAAAAAGAAGGCTTAAATAGTAAAATAAATAATATCACTACTATAATATATTTATAAGTATATAAAATTTTTTTTTATGTTTTTTTTATATAAATACTTTTAAATTATATAATATAATATATTATTTATAAAAATATTATTAGTAACAATAGTACTAATTTCTTATATAATACTAAAGTTTTTAAACACAAAAAATAGAGCTTAAAATGACTTGTTTTTATTTTATAATAAAATTATATAAAGTATAAAAACTTTTTTTTTAATAATTTCTTATTTTAATTTATAAAGTATTTGTAAACTTTAAGTAAAAAATAGCTATTTAAAAACATTTAAATATTTAGCAAAAAAAAATTAATATTAATAACTAAAGTCTTTTTATATAATTTTTTTATTATAAATAAATTTAGAACTATTTTATTAATAGTAAAATATACTATTATAATATAACCTACTCCTTTTAAATTAAAAGCTTAATAAAATATATATAATTCTAGTTATTTAATTATTTTAAAAAATAGGTTTTGTATAGTAATTAGTATAATAAATATAGTAATAATAGTTTTTATATTAAAAACATTTTAAAGTATAAAGAAATTAATATATTTAACTACTTTATAGTATAAAGCTACATATAAAAATATTAAAGTTAATTAGTAGTATTCATATAAATAAAGCTTTTTTATTTTTAAACTATAATTTAATACTTAGTTTTTAAGTAATTCTAAATGGTTATTATTAATTTTAAGTAATATATTATTATTATATAATATTTATAGTACATAAAACAATTTTTTTTATATTATATTTTTTTTAAAAGGCTATATATATATTTATAAGTCAAAAGACTTTTTTAGTATAGCTTTTAATAAATTCTTTATATTAATAGAACTTAATATAAGTATAAAAAATAAGAAATCTACTTTAAAACCTATTATATTTAATAAACTTTTTCATTTCGTGTTAAATTCTAAAAATATTTATAAAATGCTAAGAAAATTTGCAAATATTATAAATATGCTAATAAATGCTAATAATAATTAGTAACTAATATTTATTTATTTTATTAGCTAATATAAATATTAAAATCTATACTCTACTCTACTAATATAATAGTAAGTTTTAAAATACTACTTTAATAATAAATATATTATTTTGTTAATATATTTATACTTAGTTAATATAGACTTAAGTAGTATTATATATTAAAAAGTTACTTATTAAAGACTTGTAGCATATATGTAGTTTTAATAAAATAATAAAAAGTAAAAAAAAAGCTATTATTAATTATATATATTTTAAAAAAAGTTTTGTTTATTCTTTTAAATATAACTATATTTAATATTATTTATAATTAAAGTAAAGTATAAAAGTAGTATTAATAAAAAACTATTTACTAAAAATCTAAAAGTAATAAAAAGTAGAATATAAAATACAAATAAGCTTTACTAAATAAAAGTTATATATATACTTAATACTTTTAATTTAAATATTACTAGTTTTTTTAAACTATTTTACTATTTAAATACTTATATATTTATTAGTACTTAAATTACTAGCTAATTATAATACTAATTTTTTAATTTAGTACTTTATATTAACTTATTAGTTTATTTACTTTTTTTAAGTAATATAGTATATTGTAATATATATAGTTTATAACTACTTAGTACTACTTTTATAACTATTTTATACTATATACTTTTTTATATTTTGCTAGTAAAATGATTTTAGAAATGCTATTAATATTTTTACTAAAATTTTAAATAAGTCTTACTATTTTTTAGTATATTTACTTATTTTAGGTAAATTAGAAAGTATAGTATACTACTAGTTAATTAAGTATATAAAACTATATATAAAGCTAAGTTTAAATATAACTATATTAAGATTAATGCTATAAATAATATAAAATTATAAACTAATACTATTACAGTAACTATACGTGATACTTTATAAAAGTCTTCTAAAAAATTTTTTCCTATAATCCCCTTTATTATATTATATATTTATGTATTAGTTTTATATTAGTATATAAGCTCTTATCTAAATACTTTATTTATAGCCTATTTTATTTCTTCTTTTCTTTCTTTCTTTCTTCATGTAACGTTTTGAATTATTACTTGGTACTATATATAGTAATTAATTAATACTTTTTTTTAAGTTCTTAACCTCCTGCACGTAGCACTTTTATGATACTATATTATATTATTACTATTATTAGTAGAATATTTAACTCTTTAAATACTTCTATTCTAACCGCAGAACTTATACAGTTATTTAAGAAGTAAATGATTATAATATAGAACGTATTTACTAAAGCACTAAAATAATAGTAAGTATAGCTAGAATATTAGTAAATATAACAACAGGAATCTATTAACGCTTTCTAAAAAAAATTATAGAAAGTTTAAAAATAAACTATATCTATCTCTTCTTATTTTATTATTTAAATAATTACTACTAAAAAAGCCTTAGTAAGTGCTACTAGTTTATTTAGAAATAATTTAAGTTCTATAATTCTAATTGTATCTATGACTATAACTAGTACCTATCTCTAAGTTTCTTAAATTATAGTTAGGTAAGTGAAGTTAATCTCTACGCTAAATTCTACTACTTTATTAGTAATAATAAAATCTAATTACCTACCTAACCCTTTAATGTTTACTAGAAAGTAAAGAGATCTACTTATTTTTATTACAAAACTTTATTATAAACTTAAAGATAATATTAACTAATATTTTACTAAACGCTTTTAGTTTCTATATGTATACTTAAGACTAGCGAAGAACCTAGTAACACTTATAGACCCTTTTATAGATTAGGATATATATATAATAAAGTAATTAATTATTTTTCTACTAGCTATATATAAAAACCTAAATAAAAAACTTATTATTTTAAGTAAACTTAATTTATTCTATTAAGAATAAAAGAGCTTTATTATTTACTTCACTAAATTCTACAAACTAGCTACTATTACTAGATTAAACGAAATTAATCTAATTATATAGTTAAGGAGATTATTAAATAATGAGCTTTGTTAAATAATAGTAGATATTAAAATCCCTAACACGTTAAATAACTATACTAACTTAATATTCTTATATAATAATAACTTCTAGTATCTTCCTACGCCACGCTATTATAGACTATAATCTATATTATAATAAGACTTTAATATTATAGAAATTAATATTTCTAATTATGCTTTCTTTAGATTAGCTAAATGAAAAACCTAAAAGCATAATAGCTAATACTTTAAGTATAATAAATATAGTTATATTTTCTAAAACTATTTTGTTTTTATATTAGAACTTTAATTTATGAGTCTATCTGAATCCTAATAATTAGCCTGCTTTTATTCTTTATCTAGATTTAAATCTTTTTATAGATAAGAATGTTTCTAAACTTTTAAAGCTAGTCTACTAAAAGCTCTATCCTAAAGTTAAGTTACTTTTTAAGATATTTTTAATATTAGATTTCTATTAACCTATAGACCTCCTACCTAATAACTAATTCTTAAGACTATTAAGTAAATATTTAGTATACTATTTAATAAAATAGCTCTTTTTATTTTATTACTGCTTTAATTAATACTAGAGTTACTAATATAAATTATATTAGTAGATTTTTAGTTTATATCTAGAAACTCTATTTTTCATTTCTCCTAAATATTCTTTATCCTACTGGTTTTAATAGTAAATGTCTTAAAAAGGGTTATATTTTATACACTATTAGTATAACTTTTTATTATTTAAATTATATTAAAAATATCTGCCTTTTTAAAATAGCTACTAGAAATTATAAACTAATCTTTAGTTAACTTTAACTATAACTTATAAAAGTTATTTTTTAATACTTTCTATTACTAGGCTTCCTGCTTATGCTTATCTTAATTTCTAATTTACTTAAAAGAATATACTACCTATCTAAGAGACCTTTTAGTAAATCTTTTATTAAAAGACTTTTATCTTAACACTACTTATATATAGTGTACTTGAAATTATTTTCTAAAGTTATTTCTAACTACTTAATCCTAATATAACTACTAGTTAACTAAAATAAACTATTAGTTATAAGAATTAGATATCTACCTAAAGACCTCTTTAATAAACCGTTCTTTAGAGACTCTTTATTTAGAGTCTAAACTTATATCTAGACACGTATTTAAATCTGACACTAAATTAAATAAGGATCTTATAAGGAAGCCTTTTTTTTAAGATCTTAAAAACTCTTTAGTAAAGGCTTTACTAGAAGTGCCTTATAAGAAATTTAAACTAAGTATAAATATTTACTTAATTAGGGTAGCTCTCTTTATATAAATAGCCTAGAAATATAAACACGAAATTTTTGCTATCTTAATAGCTAATATTAATAAGACTTTAGCTCTAAAAACTTATATAAATCTAGCTACTAAAATCCTAAAGAATTACCTTGATATTCTTAGAATAATTTTAGGTAAAAAGGCTAATAGACTACCTAAATATTTTCTATATAACTATAAAATTATTCTTAAAAAAAGAAAGTAACCTAGATTTAGACCTCTCTATAAGATGTTCTAAAATAAATTAAAAGTTTTTAGAAGTATTTTAATAACTATCTTACTAAAAGATTTATTAAGATAAGTATATTTTCTATAGCTGTACTAGTTATCTTTATAAAGAAATCTAATAAAGATTTCTAATTTTATATAGACTACTAAGCTCTAAATGCTATTACTATTAAAAACTATTATTTTATTTTATTAATCTAAGAAACTCTGTTTTGTTTTAGTAAGGTAAAGTATTTTATAAAGTTAAATATCATCTCAGCCTTTAACTGCCTTTGTGTGGTGGAAGAAGATAAATAGTTAACTACTTTCTAAACCTAATATAGCTTGTTTAAATATCTTATTATGTTTTTTAAACTAGCTAATATACTAAGCATGTTCTAACACTATGTAAATAATATCCTTTAACTATTTCTTAATATATTCTATATAGCTTATTTTAATAATATTCTAATCTATAGTAACTCTTTATATAAATATAGATAATATATAAAATAGATTCTAAAAGCCTTAGAGAAAGCTGGCCTCTAACTTAATATTAAAAAATATAAGTTCTATTAAAAATAAGTTACCTATCTTAGGTATGTGATTTCAATAAAAGGAATTAGCATAAATCTAAATAAGATAAAGAATATCCTTAACTAGGAATTTTCTAGAAATGTAAAGGATATAAGAGTATTCTTAAAGTTCACTAATTTCTACTAATAATTTATTAATAACTTTTTTTATATTACGTTCCTGTTTACAGCCCTAATAAAAAAAAATACTTAATTTAAATTTAATAATGCCTGCTAGATAGTATTTAAATTTTTAAAATATATATTTATAACTGCTATAATTCTCTAATACTTTAATCTAAAGTTATTAATTATTATAGAAGCTGATTTCTCGGACTACGTAACTACTAGAGTATTTTCCTAGAAAAATAAATTAAGTAAACTAAGATCTATTACTTACTTCTTAAAGAGATTAAGCCCTACTAAAGGTAACTATAAAATCTATAATAAGAAGCTATTAGCTATTATATGCTGTTTTAAATAATAGAAACCTAAGCAAAAAAATACTACCTTTCTAATCCAGGTATTAAATAACTATAAGAATTTATAGTATTTTATTACTATAAAATAGCTAAGC
This sequence comes from Zopfia rhizophila CBS 207.26, assembly GCA_010093925.1. Classification (NCBI taxonomy): domain Eukaryota; kingdom Fungi; phylum Ascomycota; class Dothideomycetes; family Zopfiaceae; genus Zopfia; species Zopfia rhizophila. The sequence continues at coordinate 222,981 of ML994700.1, forward strand.
TACTGACAGGCCTGCTAAGTTAAATACTTATTTTAATTTAACTTCATAATTACGTACTAGTCTAGTAGGTAGAGTAAGAAACTAGATACTTTTACTTACTATATATAAAATACTTTAGCTTAAGAAGAAGTTTATAGAGCCTAATAATAAATACTTCTCCGCCCTAAACTATTTAATAAGACACTAGAATTAAACTTAACTAAAATAGATAGGTTTATTTAATAGATTATTAATAATAAATATCTTAATAATAAGTTTATTTAGGAAATTCTGTTACTAAAATGAGATAGAATCCAACACTCTAAAAAGCTTTCTTTAAGTAAATATAAAGACTAAAAAGATTAATTATACTATCACAGCTAATTAATAATACTAAATAATAATAAACTTAAAATTAAGATTTTTTAGATTATATATAATTTCCCTGTTGGTAGCTACTCTAGTTATAGGAAGACTCTTAAAATCCTATAACATAAATACTACTAGCTTTAAATATTTAAGATAATATACTAATATATTTTTTATTACTATACTTATTAAAGATTTAAAATCTTTTATAAGAAGTATTACGACCTCTTAAAGCCTTTACCTATTTTTAAAAAAAGGTAGAAGGATATTTCCGTAGACTTTATTACTAATCTCCTAAAATTTAAAGGTTATATTAATATTATGGTTATAGTAAACCGTCGTATAAAATACTAATACCTAATTTCTTATATTAATATAACTATTATAGATGTAGCCTGTCTCTTCTATTAGCACATATAAATAGACTATAGTCTCTTAGAAATAATTATATTAGACTAAGAAACATAATTTATTTCTACTTTTTATAATAAACTTTATAAATAACTATAAATTAAACTCTAACTGTCTTCTGTATACTATCTAGAAACTAATAACTAAATAGAAAGAGCTAATAGTATAATAGAATAAGTTCTATATATATATAAACTATTAATAAAATAACTAGGTAAACTAGCTCCCTTTAGTATAATTTAAAGCTAATAATATTATATCTAAATTTATAAAAGTTTTATTATTTCTAGCTAATATAGGCTAACACCCCTAAATAGGTTTTAAATTTTCTATAAGAATTTAAAGATAGTTTTACTAGGTATTACAAGCCTTAGAAGCTAACCATATAATAGAAAAAATAGCTAATATTTAATAGCTAGTTTAAAAAGAGATGATTTAAGCCTAGGCTCTTTAAAAAAAAAATATAAATTAAAAATAATTATCTATATCTAATTACTAGATAAGAGATATAGTCTAGCTTAATATATAGAATATTAGAACTAAATAATTATCTAAGAAACTAGACTTAAAGGCCTTAGGGAAATACTATATCTCTTATATAGTTTTTCTATATATATACTAACTTAAACTCCCTAAATCTCTAAATATATACTTAGTTTTTTATGTATCTTTACTTTAGCTAGCCACGCCTAAATTTAAATATCTTTTAGATTAATAAAACCTACTATTAGAATCTATTAAAATTAATAGTAATATTAAATATTATATTAAGTGAATTAAAGAGCTGCGCTTTAACTACAGACGGAAGTATTATAAATATCTTATTAAATAAACTAAATATAATAACCTAATATAGTAATTTATAAATAATTTTTGAGATATAACTACTGTAAAAGAATTCTATCTCTAGAATTTAAACTAATTTACTATTTAAGACTTAATATAAACACCCATTACAGAAGCTTAGATTTAAAAGGGGGGTACTATTATAGTAACTATACATAATACCTTATAAAAGTCTTCTAAGAAAGTCTTTTTTTATAAGCTTTTTTATTATATTATATGTTTATATATTAGTTTTATACTAGTATATAAGCTCTCGTCTAAACACTTTATTTACAGCCTATTTTATTTATTTATTTCTTTTTTTCTTTTTTTTTTTCTTTATACAACGTCTTGAATTATCACTTGGTATTATATATAGTAATTAATTAATATTTCTTTTTAAGTTCTTAGCTTCCTGCACGTAGCACTCTTGTGACAAATACTATACATATTTTTACTATTATAAAAAAACTTAAAAAATATATTATTATTATATAATTTAAAGTATAGTAAATATAAAGTAAATTTATTCTATTTTATTTAGCTATATATATATACTAAATATAGCCAAGTTTTCTATAAAAAAAAGTAGTATAAAAATAGTAATACTATTATAAAAAATAAGCTATTTTTTTATTTATAAAAAATTTACTAACTACTTACTAAAAACTAATGACTATATAGCTAGTAGTAACGTTTTTTATAAAAATACTTATTTAAATTAGTATTTAGTATAAGTATATAAAATAGCTATTATAAACTTTTACTAAAAGTAAAAAACTTTAAATATAAATAGCTATTTAATACTCTATAAAATAATATAAAAAGTTATTTAAAATTACTATAATAAAAAAAAGCAAAATATAAAAAAATTTTAATATATAAATAAAAGTAAAAACATACTACTAAATAACTATTTTAAAAATAAATTTAAGTATATTTACTATAAGGTTTTAGTAAAAAAAAAATACTTTACTTAAAATAATAACTAGTATAATACTAAACTATTAAATTTTTTACTTTAAAAATTTAAAAATAAAAAGTTAACATACTATATACCTTTAATATTTACTATTTATATAAGTAAGTAAAATTAGTATAACTATTTAAAAATAATTAAAGTATTATATAATAAAAAGCTACTTACTTATCTACTTAGTATACTTAGCTTTTATTTTTTTTATACTAAAACTTTTATAAAAACCTATTTCTAGACTTTATAATATAAGTTACTTAATATAATATTTACTTAATTAAAAATAGTACAAAAAACTATATAGCCTTTTTTTATACTATTTTTAGTATAAATAAGTTGTAAAAGCTTTTTAATATACTAGTATTTTTTTTATAAAAAAAACTTATATTAAGTAAAGTACTAGTACTAAGATAGCAAAACTAAAAAGTATTAACAAAAATTAAACTTAGTATATGAAAAAGTAAAATATAAAGTAAATAATTAGTTATTATTTTAATTTATTACTTTATAAGTATATATAAATTATAGCTAGCTATTTTTTATAAATAAAATACTTTAAAATTAGCTATATAACTATTATACTACTAAATATACTTTTATTAATAATTTAGTTATAATTAAATGCCTAAAAAAACTAGTTTAGTTTATATTAAAAGTAAATTAATAACTTTACTACTATAAAGTTAATAAACCTACTCTTTTATTTATAAAAAGCTATTTTATAAAACTTAATATTTTTATACTAACTATTTTTTACTACTTAATATAAAATTAATTAGTATTTTAACATAAAGTGTATATAGTATTTATATGAAAAATTTAAGTATATTAAAATAAAAAAGTAATTAATTAGCTATTAGCTTTTTACTAAACTATGCTAATTTTTATAAAATAGTTAAATACTATAAATATATAGTATAAGTGTACACTATAAAATATACTTAATTTAAAAAATTAGGAAACTAAATAGTTAGTTATTAAAGTATATAAACTATATAGCTATAGCTTTTTATATTTAAAAGCCTTATATTTTAGTTTAAAGTACTTTTATATTAGTTTTAGTACTAATACTAGTACTTTTACTAGTATTTACTATTACTACTAACTAATATATTATTTAGTAAATATATATTTACGTAAATAAGTATTATAGCTACACTAACTACTTACTTACCTAGCTCTTTAAAGTAAAAAAAATGTAAGTATAAGTATAAAAATTTAAACTTTTAAAGTACTAAATATGTTATGTAATAAAAATAGTAAAAGTACTTTAGTAAAAATAAATAAGTAGTATATAAAGCTATTTACTAATTAACGTAATAAATAAAAAATAAAGTAATAAATAGAAAGTAGGCTACTAAAGTAAGTTTTAATAGTACTTACTAAAGCTTAAAGTTATTAAAAAAATTAAATATATAGTATAAACATAATAAACTAGTAAAAAAGCTATAATGTAGTAAGTTAACTAATAATAATAGTAAATAAAGTATTTACTTAATTAGCTTTGTAAGTAGCTTAGAGCAGAAAAAAAAGCTAGAGATAAGTTATATACTTAATATAAATACTAAGTACTATATAGTACTTTATTTATTCTAAAAAAGACTTTAAATAATTACTCCTATACTGTTTTATAACTACTACAGCTACTATATAGATCTCTATAGTAGAAATTTAAAAAATAGCGGCCGACGTCAGCATAAAAGTGGTGGTTTAAATATAGGTAGACATTTGGAGCTAATGAGAGCATGAACTACTTCTTTTATAAGCTTGGCACAAAGCCACATAATTAGCCTAAGAGAAGGTACCCCAGATATACTACTGCTATTACGACGACCTTTTTAGAGTAGTATAGGGTAGTTGAAGTTGCCTTAGTAAGCGACGTCTCATTAGCCTATGGCTTAGTGCAAGATCTCGCTAGTGCTTGGGATAGAAGCTGTATTTTGAGCTGGAGGGCAAGGATGAGGGAATGTATCCAGAACAAAGGTGGATCGACTCACTACTAAGCTCAAATAAATTCTAAAATTTTTTTTGTATAGGTTATATCATATATTTGAATAGCTTCATGCGAAATTGTCAGTTCGTTGAGAAATCTCCTTCCAAAATTGGTAATGCATGGGCCAAAAACGCACTGATCACTAGGTGGCTATTCACTTCCTGGGGGCGACTGTACACTAGAACTAGCTATGGCAAAAAGTACAAAAAGATGTAATTACAGTACAACGGTTGCCAACAAGCAATTAGCCAGTAAATGGGCTTACAAAGAGCCTCCCTCGACAAAGACATGAACACTAGATGAAGCTCTTACGGCTTACAAACATACAACACCTCATTAATCAGGTTTCATAAAAAAAAAAAGAAAAAAAAAACTACCTGTCAAGCAATCTAGCCAGTACACAAGGGGCTTACATGGCGGCCCTCATACACTACATGGTTGGCAGCTGAAAAACTAATAGCGAAAAAGAACGAGAAATGCCTCCTCTCTCCATCAACAGCTTCCCAATCGGGAATCGATCTCTGCCGCACAGAGCAGAGAGGGCCTCTCCAGAGAGAGCGCCTAGATTCCATCTCTCCAAACCGCACAGAGCTGGAGAAGCAAGCCATGGCCGTACAGAGCCAATGCAAACACTACCCTGGCCGTACAGTGCCAGAAGCAATAGCCGTACAGTGCCAATTTACCACCGCAAAACACCACACATAAAGACAATCAACAACCACCCAATCAAGAAAAGACCCAGGGGTTAGTACAGCTTCAAACCACGTTCAAATCTTTTTTTTTTTTTTGGTGGGGGGGGTTGCCGTAAAAGCGACCCCCCGCTAGTCGAATATACAACAGGCTCGCTCGGCGTTTCATTGCTGTATATAGCTTCTGCTCGCCCTCTAGATTCTCAAGTCCTCGATGCAATCTTGTTCAGTCTCTCAATCTCCACAAGCTCCAATTACGGTAACAACTACTAACGCCATGAGCTTGAAACACATGGACTACTCTACCAAAAAATGGCGTTAGTATAGCCCTATACACGTATTTGTACAGCTTCAAGTCTTACAGGCGAGGATGCAACGGATGGTGAGCCGTTATTAACGCGTCATTGTCAAATTCACGATTTGAATGGGATTTTGGCGGGGCGCGCGAAGTTCGCGATGACGTCAAGATTCTACCGATTTTTGCACGCGATAGATTTGCAAAAATCGGTGGAATTCCTTGGTGACACTCCGATTTTCTTCATCTCATAAGTCAGACCTTCCTGAGAGGTTTCTTTTGGATGACATAAGCCTTGAATAAACTCCTGTCAACTCCTGTCAACTCCTGGGCAAATTATAGCGCACAGCACCCCTACCACCCAAATAAAACCTCTGAGGAGGGTCTGAGGGCAAATCGGCGTTGCTTTGTGCAACTCAATTGTTTTTAACTGCATGCATCAACTTTAATCAACTCAACGGAGGCCATATCACTAGATATCGTATCTTTCCGCTTGCCACGGATTCAACCGGAAGAAAGTATTTGTCAGATTTCCCTTACTGTAGAAGGTTGATGAGGCGTGTGAGGTCGCCACTAGATTCAGGATTCTCGAGGTTCCGACACCCGGCTTGAGAAGGTTTGGGTTTTCTCTCAAGCTATATCCTTCCCGCTCGACGAACACATGCGAACTGAATTTACTACACTTAGTTTGCCTGAATTGCTTAGTCCTCGCAGCGGACCGTGTCATAGCTATTTCACTCGCGCCTAATCTTCTATCAGCATTGCAAAATCCCATCTGCTGCGTTCCACAGGTGGTAGCAAAAGCTTTTTCAGCGATGGAATGAGATTCCCTGCCGCAATCGGCCCGAATGACTTCTACATCGAACGGACTATACCTCTCCTAAAAGTATACCTCTCCTAAGAGTATACTCAGCAACGAGCCGCATGACGGTCTACGCCGCCGTCACTGAGTCCACACCCCTCCCCATCCATCCAACGAACGCCGTTTGCGCAACACAAGTAGCTCGCGAACTCCTTCGAACGCCTAATATAAGTGGGCGATGTGCTGAAGGAGGGTTAGGGTCCCATGTACGTTCGAGTTCCTGGTTTCCTCGAAACGTTTCTTTGGAGTAATCGCAGGTGTCGAACTGGTAGCCCAAGCTGAGAATGGACAATAAGTAGCTAACCTTGAGCATGGGAGGCGGAGCGTAATGATCAACTCCTGCGCTTCCACCGCCGCCAGTCTCGATGAGGAATGACAATAACTTGGCACTGAGCATTTGCCAACGAAAGACTGAACGCCTTGGAAATATGGGATGATCAAGTTTTGCAGGAAGTAGTGCGTCGTGGAGACGAGAGGTGTTTTATGCTGCAGTATGAGCGGATTAGGGTTGCTGGGCGGAGCAGGGAGATATGGCTTAGGACATATGTCGTGTTCTAATTTTAGGGCATCTGTAAGATTGCGGGTGGTTGCAAGGGAGCCTTTTCCGTTAACATGTAAGGTCTCTAGAAAACCCGGCTAACCCTATATATCAAAGCGCTTTATATTCTAGATTCCTTGTTAGGCGAACACGGACTAAATCGTAATGTAAATTAGTATAAGAACCTAGTAATGGGTGTAGTTGCAAGGTTCGAATTGAGTCTTCGGGCGTTAGGAGTAGTATTCAAAAGGCTTGTTCGTCTGCCTAGAACTTAATAATTACCAACAAAAACGCTAAGACATTATTACGACCCTGCGGCGCATGCCAAGGGAATTATTACAAGCCCGGAGCGTGCTAGGTATAGGGCGAAGTCGAGCTAAAAACAGTCTTGGCGCGAAACCGCGACTCTGCACAAACTACAACTTCGCACCCAAATCGACAAAGAAACCATGGAGTTCAGGATCATGTATTTAACTCGGTCGAAGCCCGCTCCTTGTTTCAACCCGCGTAGTCAATCTTTATCAATATGCTGCCTACCTGCGGTTTGCACGATAGCATTCACCCACTTAACTCACGCGAAGTCCCTTTCTCCACTCTCCAGAATACTATACTGCTCTCAACCTGAGCTACTTACCGAATGTAACCCCAAGTCGTGTAGCACATGCACTACCTATATAGAGTATAAGTTAAAAAAAAACCTGAAATATACATTCTAAGCAAACCGTAAAAGCTAAATATGATTTAAGCGGTAAAAAAGTTTTGATCGATTTCTGGGCATGCCAGGCTCTTAGGAGGTTCGAAAAGTATTTATTTTTGTCAACTATCGTCCACTCTATCAAACCAAATCATTTCCTTCAATGCACTCTCCAGCTGCAACCCGAGTTTTCCAGCTCTACCATCTTCAAATATAAACTCAGCTGGAACTGGATCGTCACCACCTTCCAAGAGATCACTCAAATGCGCAGAGTACTTTGTTTGCTCGGAAACATGGTGAAATGTGAGAGTAAATCCCATGGAGCGGTCCGTAGCGTCGATGAAGAGCTTGTCGCCCCTGACCTGAACAGTCAGAGTGTGATATCCGGGGTGCCTGTACTTGCCTATGTACGCGTTGAGCGGTATTTCCTGCGGGTGTGAGTTTTTCGAACGAGACTTGCGTATCTGTGGCATGTTTTCTTTGTCCTTGGATTTATCATTGGATTTGTTCTTTGACTGATCCCTTCCTTCATCCTTTGCTTGATCTTTCGGACTGGCAACCACATTGCCCTTCACGGAACTATGCATCTTCTTTGTTTTATTTCGATATGAGCGTTCTGCCTCCGGGACTTTAAGGACTTCGTCGATCAGCTCTCGAGCCAAAATAGTAGCAACAGTACTTGCTCCGGTCGAATTTCCCATGAGAACAGCGCCAAACTTGAAGTTGGGGAGGAAGAAGAAACGGCTCCCGAATCCAGATGTAACGCCATTATGTCCAATTATCATGTGTCCCCGATAGTAGTATATTTCTACTCCTGCCGCGTATACCGCCGGTGATGTGTGTGGCTTTAGCCATCTGGTATTTGGGTTTATTATGGTCCGCATTCGGACGAGATCTTGGTACACCTTATCACTGATGGGACCTTGGCAGTTCATCAAAGCCTTAACCCATTTGATAAAGTCGTTCACACTCGTGATGATTGAGCCTGCGCCCTGGCTCTCCGGACAATCTGGGCTTTGAAACCCATGGTATGTTGCGCTATTCTTCTTCCAGCAATATCCGGTCGCAATACGATCTCCGAAACCCTTGGCTCGAGCGCTTTCAGGCTGAAGACTGGTTGATTGCATGTCGAGCGGTCGGAAAAAGTGCTTCTGGAGAAAATCAGAAAAGCTTTGCTTGCTTTTCACTTCTACAAGATACGTCGCCACAGTGTACATCATATTGCAATATATATATTTTGCACGTATAGGGGCAGCCATGGGCAGGTTTCGCAGGTTCCTTGTGATGGATCGTGCATCGTCTGGCTGCGCCGCTCGCGGGCTCAGATAAGAACTATTATGACTGCATTCTACAGTCAGTGATAACCACGAGTCTGAAGATTGTTACCGAGCGTCGCTGCCTGCTGCTGCCTGCTTGGCACTCAGCTGACTAAGCCACATCTTTGATGTATATATACCACCTAGATAGCTCTCAATTCCACCACACGGTGGTTCCTACATCCATCCTCTGCATTCTGTTACAAAGATAGGGATCATTTTTACGCAGCCATGCCAGTTCTGTGGCTCAGGATATCCTGCACGGTGACACCTTCCGTGTATCCAACATCGGGCATCACAAAATCGTCGGGCAGAAGGTTGGACATTATGGTGTCATATTGCACTTCGGGATAGTTTTCGTTATCGTCGACTAGCAATGCAACCGATGCCGCAGTCAACGACTTGGAACATGACGCGATGTCAAACAGCGTATCTGCGGTACATAACTTTGGCGGTTCGACAGATGCTTTCCATAGCCCGCAGAAGCGGTTTGGTCGTCCTGCACAATAGCAATGGCGAGACCAGGCACGTGATGCTGATTCATCAAACCCTCTACATGAGAAGGGAACCTTTGAGAATAGAAAAAATCCATCGTTGAGATAGTAAGAATGTGGTGTTATGTAAGCCGGCAAGGCGATAGATGAAGAAGAGGATGGATTGTCAAAGCTAAGATTTCAGAGCTGCCATTTATAGGAGAGATTGTGGGCGAAGGCAATTGCCGAGTCAGCTGAGCGACTTGCCTATCTCTCGTGGGGCGTAATAATTCGGCTGTAAGCAGTTACTGTACGCTAAATATCTATATCATCAACACCACCAAATAACTCCCACACAAGGTGAATTATATGCTATTTTTGACGCTGTATTGTCTAATCTTGGTGCTTAGGACGCCCGATCGTCGTAAAAGGAAGCGTGACGCTTTTTCTACGCCGCCGCCAGTTGTCGCGACGCCTAAAAGAGGTCATCACCATTTCGTGTTGGCAGATCCAAGACATGCAACCGTGCTACCTTGCGCTAAATATAGCAGCATTCAAAGGTGAGGCTCCATTACCTCATCGTGAAACATTGATGAGACATACTTTCATTACTGCACAATTGATTATTATGTACTTAACCAGTCATTACCTTCAAGCAATGAATCAAAATCAAGGATGTTCAAGACAATATTTATGAGATGAGTACTTCCAGCTGCCAAGACATGACCTCTTCCAACATTTTGAAACTACGCAACGCTCTGCAACACTCGCAGTGCTCTACTTCTACCAGCTTAAAGGCCACTGCTGTTCTAACACTAAAATAGAAGAAGTATTTGGCATCCCAGTGTCGTTAGTTTCAGATATACTCAAGAGTAAGCGCGCTCGTCGTTTACACGATTCAGATGAGCCTAATACTCGCGGAAGGCCTCACCGGATGATGAACTCTAATGCTAACGCAATTGCGAGTTTTCTAGACATCTGATCCTTCAAGGAGCGAGGAGATACCTACGCTAATATAGCATATACGGCTAGTGTTAATCTACATGAGGGCAAGAAGAATTACTCAAGATGGACTCTACAAAGGCACGTAACGAAAGTCTCTAGAATCAAGACGCATGTAGTAGCTGTTAAGGAGGATCACCCACCTAAGCGCTGTAAAGAGTAGGTAGTTTAGTGCATAATACAGCTTGAACACAGGCTTTATACCGTATACTAGAGGAAGGTAGTTTAGTAGAACAAGATCTACTAGGCTATAGGCCTCAATACGTCCGTAACGTTAAAAGAAGACACGGCGAAAGGTTCAAGGAAAAGAATATTTAGTATAGTAAAGACGCGCGCTTAAATTTTAATTTATAGCAAAAGTTTCCTATCTTCTGTGTAGTTAGCTATAACTTTGCCTAAGCGATTCTATACAACGTAGGCAATTCTAATAACAAAAATAAAGGTAAGAACTTTTCCTAAAATCATTTAAAAGTTACATAAAGCAATACTTAAACTAGACTTTATATTTTATTAGAATTTTAATTCTACTTACCTTTAAAAGTTAGTACTTAACTAAATAAATAAACACGACTTAAATTACTTTAAAGAATTTTCTAAATCTTTTAATTCCTTTATTATAAAGACGTAAATTAAAGTAAAGAATTTTTTATAATGTATAAATAAAACTAGAAACTAAAACTATTAATAAAATAATTAATAACTACTTTATAAGAGTTTATAAATATATTAAAAAACTTGTAATAAAGTAGTAAGTATTAAATTTAATATTTAGTTTATTATAATTTAAGTTTACAAGTATATGTATTTAGTATATAATAAATATTTATAAATAAATTATTATATTTTATAAAATGTTATTTATTAAAAAAACAGTTTAAAAGAAAATTTTAAACTAATAGAATATAATAATATTAAAAAATTGTATTATTTATATATTTAAAAAAAAATTAATATTTACATACTATTATAAACTATAAAAAACTAACTTTTAAATAAACTAAAGATAATGTATTTAATAAGTAAGTACTTTAAGTAAGTACTTTAAATAAGTAAGTGCTTTACTTTAAAACTTACTAAAAAATTAAGAATTTATACTTAAATATTTTAACAACTACTTAATAAAAAATTCTAGAAATTTAATATATAAATAGTAGTATTTTAAAATAAAGGCTTTTGAATTTTAAAGAGCTAGTACTTAAACATTATTAAAATATTTAAGAAAAAAATAATTTAAGACTAAAATACTATTATCTTAATAGCTATTAATTACTACTACTTAAAAATTTAATAGCTTTTATTTTATAGTACTATTAATTACGTATTAAATTTCTAGAATTTTCTATTTAGTAGTTGTTAAGATATTCAAGTATAAATTATTAATTTTTTAGTAAGTTTTGAAGTAAAACACTTACTTATTTAAAGTACTTACTTATTAAATATATTAGTAATTATAATAAAATAATAAGATTCATAAAAAATTATATTATATTAAATATCTTTTATTATTTAACAAAAATATTATTATGTAAAATTATTATATTAAAATTTTATTATATATACTAATTACTTAAATAAATTATAAATTATAATTAATTTATTATAACTAAATTTTTTAATTTTTATACAATATGAGTATATAAATTAAATTTAGTAATATTATATTAAGGAAATTTGAAATTAATAAATATAAAATAATAGTACTATATATAAATTTATAAAGAAAACACTATTACTAGCTAAAACCTTTTAGTTTTTATAAAAGTTTATTAAAGAAAGTACTTTTAATAGTAAATTTAAAACTTTAATTTAAATAATTTTAAAATTAGAAATACTATTTATATATTATATGTACTAATATAGTATAAAAAAAAAGTAAATACATTTATATTAACTAAACTAGTTTAAAATATAAGTTTATTTATTATGTATTACAAGTATATAATAGAAAATATTTTTTTTAAATATATATGTTTACTTTTATATTTAATTTAGTTTATAGTTTAATAAAGTACTTTTATAAAAGAAATAGTTAAAATAAATTATAATAAAGCTAGTTATAAAAAAGTATACTTAATTTTAAATATGTATAAATTATAGTAATTAAACTAAATAAATAAGTTTTTTTATAACTTAATATAACTAGTATTAAAAAATAACATAATTAGAGTATAAAATTTATATAATAATAAGTACTTTTAAATACTTAAAAGCTATAGTAATATAGTTAACTTAGTACTTTTTTTATAACTTAATATAACTAGTATTAGTATTTTATAATAGTATAATTAAAATACAAAATATAGTAAATACTTTTAAATACTTAAAAGTTTTAGTAGTTTAGTTAATTTAGTAGCTATTTTTATAACTTAATATAGTTAGTATTAATATTATTTAATAAAATAGTTAAAATATAAAGTGTAAGTAATAGTAAGTACTTTTAAATAATTAATAGTGGTATACTATTTTATAACATTTTATTTAATACTACTAACTTTTACTTTTAAATTAAAATTAGTACAATTATTATTAATATAAAGTTAATTTCTAATATATTACTAATAGTTATAAAGTTGTAATTTTTTTAAAATTAAAATATTACTTAAAATATATAAATAATATAAATATTATGTAATTTAAAGAATTTTATACAACTACTTTTAAAGTACTAATTATTATTATTATTTTATATTAATAAAACAATTAACATTAAAGTAAAATTAATAAAAGTATAAATATATAACTTTAACTTTAATAAATTTTAAAAAGTTAAAAATATTTATAGTTAAATAAATAATTATATATATATATACATTTTATTTTATTTTTTAAAAAAATTTAAAAATTATAAATAAATATATAATTATATTATTAGCTACATTAAATTTACGAAACTTTTTAATTAGTAGTAAAATAATTTACTAATAAAGTTTTATTATATTTATATTTTATTAAAAGTAAACATATACTTTAATTATACTAATAAAAAAATAGTTAACTTATTTTAATAATAAAGTTATTAAGATTCATTTTTTAAAGTTTAAAAATTAAAAAATAATAATTATAATTGGAATTAAAATTAAATATTATTTTTAGTATAATATTACAGAAAATTACTTTTACAAGTTTTATAATAATAATAATAAAAGTATAATAGTAATAAAACAAGCTAAAAAAAACTATTTGAAATAAGAAATTAAACATTAAAATATAATTTTCTATATTTAATTACTTTTAATAAACTTTTCGTATTTTGTTTATAAAATATAAAAATAATACTAAGCTATAATTTTACTTATGTAGTTATAAAAATTATAACTATAATATATTAAAAAGTAATTAATAAATAAATAAGTAATATTATAAAAAAAGAAATGCTAGCTTAATTAAAATTAACTAAAAGTACTTAAAACTTTTAAAAACATTAAAAATAATTTTAAAGAAAAAAAGAAAAATTTAATATACTAAAATTTTTTTACTAATATAATAAAGTTATTATAACATATTTAAAACTTTTAAACAAGTTATTAAATTATTTAAAATACTAAAAATAAAATTTATTTTAATTAAATTAAAATTAAAATTAATGAAATTATATATATATATATATATAAAACTTAAATAACTATTATTATACAAATATTATATAACGTATTTAATAAGTAAGTAATATACTTTACTAAAAAAAGTAACTTACTAACTTTTAAGTACAATACATTAATAAAGCAAAACTTAATTAATTTATAATAAAAGTAAACTATTTTTAGTTATTTTAGTAATTAAGAGAAGCTAACTATAAAGTATATAATAAATTATAATAGTATATAATGTTATAAACTAATACTAAAATAATAACTTATTAAAACTACTTTTTAATATAATTACAAGCTAAATTTAAAAAAGCTTAATAATTTAAAAAAAAATTATTATTTAATATATACTTAACTTAAATTTATAAGAATTTTTTTTTAAGTTTAGTACTATAAAATATATAGCTAATTAACTACTTACTATATACTTTAACAGTAAAATTAGTATTAAATAGTTAAAAAACTTTATATAGTAAATTTTAGAAGTTAGAATAGTATATAATTAAAAGTATAACTACTAAAAAAGTTAATATAATAATTTTAAAATTATTAAACTATAGTTTAAGCACATATACTATATAATAAAAAAATATAGTATTATAAAAAAAAATTATAACTTTAATAAAACTAGCTTTTAAATAAATATTATTTTAAGTAGTAAAGTTATTATTATAAGCTCTAATAAATATAATTAATGTAAAGTAGTTTAACTAAGTAATTATAAGTAAATTATAGTAATTTAAAGTATTAATACTAAAAAATAAGTAATGTTACTATTTATTATTTTGCCAAGAATGTACTACCTTTTTATATAGTATAAAAGTAATAATATACTATTAAATTAGCTTATTTTATTAAATAATAATAGCTAAATAATAAATAAACTTAGTATTTAGTAGCTATAATACTTTAAAAAGTATATAAAGTATTATATAATAGGTGTACATTGTTTACTAATAATTAATAGTTATAAAAGCTAAAATTTACTTATATTTTAATAGTTTTATTAAAAAATAGTAAATTATTATAATTTATATATTATTTTATTTATTGTATTTACTTTAGCTACTTAATATTAACAATTTTTTGCCTTTAAAAAAAGCATATAAGTACTAAGTTAAAAATCTTATTTATAACTATATTTATTATATTATAAAGCTTAAATTTCTACTAGCATATAAAATAGTTTATTAAAATATAACTATACAAAGTAATATTTGTGCAAGCTTTTAAGGTACTAACTTAATTTTATTTAACTTAAATATTATATTCTTAAAGTCTAATATTTAGCTTTAAACACTATTCTTATATTTTTGGTAAAAGAGAATACTTTATAAAAGTTAAAAATACTTAAAACTACTATTAAATTAAAGTCTTAAAAGGCTTTAATTTATGAATAAATTTAAAAGCATTAAAATAGCTTACTTATTTATATTTTTAAGTTAATTTACTAGCCTATAAAAAGTACTAAGCTAATAATACATAAATCTATATTATTATATTTAAAAGTTACTAAGCTTTAGAAAATAAATAAGGCTGTAATACAATATAAAAAGTATTAAAAAAAGTAGATTTAAAAGCAAGAAACATAAATAAAAAAAGGGGTTAAAATAGTTACTAAAGCTAATATTAATATATAAATTGAAAGTAAAATATACTAAAATAAAAAGTATATAAAAGTTAATATATTAAAGCAAAAGTACTATAAATACTATAAAGAAACTAAGTATACTTTAAAAGCTTATAAAAAAGCTAAAAAATAGAATAACTATTTACTAGTTAAATATTATGGTAATAGCTATTAGTATTAAATTATTATTTATTTCTAAAGTAGTTAAAACTTAGTAAAGTGTGTTACTTACTTATTTATATTACTTACTTATTAAAAACATTATAGTAAATACTATTACTATACTATAAAATTTTTTTTAAAAGTTAATTTTATAATTTACAAAAAAGTTAAGATTTTAGTTATAAAAGTAGTTAATTTAGTAAATATAAAAGTAGTATAATATTATTAATATATTTAGTTCTAATTTTTAACATACTTAGTATAATATTATAATATATATAATTTATAAGCATTTTACTATAGCATTTTAAATATAACTTAAAGAAAATTTAAGCAGCTACAAAGATACTGAACGTCGAATTAAGCTCGCCTTAGACGCAGTCGCGTCGGGAGAGTGCAGAAATCTCAATGAGGCGCACATCAAGTATCATGTCCCCAAAAATCGACTCTACGCCCGCGCACAAGGCACCCTATCTAAGCTAGACCGCCCTGGCATGAATAAACGACTTGATGAGATATAAGAAAGCGCTCTTATTAATTATATTAAGCGCTGCGATGAGCTGGGCTTCTTAGTAATGCCGCATATAATACACGACGCAGCAGAAGTTATCCTCAATGCTAGGTCCCATCCACCCTTCCTCCCCTAGTACCTTGGCCGTGATTGGGTAACGCGCTTCCTTGCCGCCTACCCTAAGCTTATAAAGAAGAAGCAGAAGCTAAAAGATAAAGATCGTATTAACACGCAGCGTTACGAAGAGATTAGGGAGTTTTATGAAAAGTATAAAAAGGTGGTAGCAGAATACGGTATCCAGCAATGCGACACATGGAACTTTGATGAGACTAGCTTCCAGGTAGGCTACGGCAGTAACCAGGTCGTAGTGACCTACAGGTAACAAGGCAGGGAGAAGGAAAAGCAGAGGCTTAACGTTGCAACAGAAACGAATCGCGACTATCTTACATCAATTAAAGGCATCAACGCAGCTGGCGAAGTTATCCCATCTCTTCTTATCCTTAAGGCCAAGGTGCACCTCGCGCAATAGTATAACCACACTAAACGACCCGACAATTACCTTCTCAACGTCTCAGAATCAGGTTACAGTAATAACTAGCTGTCGCTGAAATAGATAGAACACTTTAACAAGTTCTCAAAGCCTTATCAGCGCGGCGCGTGGAGGCTCTTGATATTTAATAAATTTAGTAGGCATACAACAAAGCAGTTCTTACAGTACTGTAAGGATAATAAAATAATTCCTTTTAGGTTACCTCCTCACACATCTTATAAGCTGCAACCTCTGGACCTAGCTGCCTTTCAGCCATACAAGCACTGGCATAAGAGGTCTGTTAAGCTTGCCATCCGTAGCGGCTGCGTCGACTTTAACAAAGTAGAGTTCCTCTACTTTGTACAAGAAATCCGCGCGAAGACCTTTAAGCAGCGTACTATCCTTTGTAACCGAGTGCAGGGAATCAATAATGTAGCAACCCATAATTAATTAAATGAGTGGAAGACTCGATCTATATACACAATCGAGGTGGATTGTACGTAAGAGTGTACGTAGGAGTGTATGCAATCTGCTGACGCCATAAGGGTCAGAGGTGAGAGATGGCGAGAGCACTACTTGATAACAAAGAGCGCTACTCGGTGACATCCTTTCTGGATGGCAGAGGGCTGGCCTAGTGCTATTTAATCCAGAAATCGTGCTGCAGACGCTGCCTCAACAGCCAGTTACCCCTCCACCTATTAACGGCAATACGAGCTCTACCAGTCCTCCTACATCTTACACGCCTATTTCTACAATCCAGTAAGGCTACAATATCAAAATGAGAGCTACTGCAGGTAAACCAGTTATTAAACGTCGGTTCCATCGCTACCTGAAGGGTACCATTGCACAGGCAGCTGAGCTTAAGCAAGCTAAGCAAGATCTTGCAGATATCACTAACGCCAGGCAGAGGCGGCAGAAACGCCAGCAAACTGATCGACGGCAAATACAAAGTGGCGGGATCCTCTACGCCAAAGATGGCCGTGAGGCAGTTATTGAGCGCAACAAGAAGGATGGCAAAATAGTAGAGGAGAGTGGGGTCAACGACGCGCCCACTATCAATCCTGCGCCTAGAGGCACCTACATTCAATGGCAATTGCCTAAAATTTAATGAATTACGCGTATTTGTACTAGAACAATAAATTCTTATCAAAAAAACCCTAGAATTCTAAGTTAACTTGCTGCTTTTTACGCGTTTTTATTGGGGGGTTGGCCATCTTTCCCGTTGAGCTCGGTTTTCCCGTTGAGCCCGGGAGGGCCAAGGAGGACCCTTGGCGCGTAGGGCGGGTATAGAATCTTTGATGCCGACTGACTGGATCTTGGCGCGTGTATTAACTTTGAAACATCATATTGTATTCTACCATGCCTTGGTGCTTTCCTGCAACGGCTTGATGATGTTTTCACAGTACTGTTTTTGAAACGCGTTCTCTTGCCAAGAGCGTAATCTGCCGGAGCAGATGGCCAGGCACTGCTCAATTGCCGTGAGGTGATGCAGCGGCAGTCGCCCCGAGGTCTTTTCTAACCACCGGATCGCTGCAATCTGCCGAGCCTCCAGTGATTCCATGTTCTCTATACCTTCCATGCCTGCCTTTGCGATCCACATCTCTAGGGTTTTATGGTGCCAAATCTCCAAGAGCAGGATGGCGAGCTCGAGCAATGCCGCTTTTGGATCTAGGGGCGCCAGACCGTCCTGTCTTTTCGTCTGCACATCATCAATGATCTGTTCAACATACGGCCCCATAATTTCCATATTCGGGTGACCGGCATTCTGAACCAAAAACCTGATTGCTTTCTTATTCCATGGAACACCGCACCAGCATGTTTGTCGCAGCTGTAGTATAGATGAAGCGATGTTAAGGGATAGAAGGGTCTGTTGTTTCGGGGTCATCCTGGCGTCTTCGCCATGAGAGTTGTCCTTCAGAAATTGCTCCAGGGTTGTTGATGCGGTGAAATTATATTGCGACCGTGTTGACTTGTCCATCAATGCGAGGACGTCCGCCGCAAGCTCGAGAGTAAGAATCTGGCCCTTGGCCTGCGCCTGCTTTGCATCGTGACATATGTTGGTAACCTGGACGCTCTTGCAAGGCGAAGGGCAGGTGCTCTGTGCTGGAGTGTACTTTATCATGGGTAGCTCCTTGGCGGCCATCTGGGTCGCTGGGGCAGCGATCCTGGCTCTTGATTAGTTTGTGAACAGAATTTTTCGTTAAGGGGAATGTAGTGGTCACGGACGTTGATTGGTTTTGGAAATCATCGTTAAAAGAATGGACGCGGCGCGCCGTAACCAAAGCCTCTTGCAGGATGCCGTCTTCAATGGGAAGGAATAGGTGGAAGGCTACATAATGCTTCGACTTCCTCTTTAGGCTCGGTCTTTCCCGCGGCATCTCAACGCGACTATCAAGCCGAATCATAACTTTATGCCCGTTTTGGCATTGGCAGGTACGGCCCTTGCATATGGCCGTGAAGAGCGACGCCGCACTCGCTTGAACCTGTTCGAAGGTTGTCGCCAGCCTTTGTGCATCATTGGAAGATTCCCTAGTCGCATACTCTTGTTGCGTCTTCATGCCCTTAATGATTGTTTTTAATGAAAGCCTGTCCTCTCGCAGGTCCTCGACGAGAGCCTTCAAGCTTGCCCTCTCAATGGTGAAGGTCAGCCGCTTTTTGACCTCAAGAGAAGTCTTGCCAAGGGAATTGGCTTCAATAATGGCTGCTAAATCATCTTTCGGGGCCTAGATATGTCAGCCGCAACTGATGTCCAAGTCACACTCGAATGCGTGTGGAAGACGTACTTTTGGGAGCCTTTTGATATGTCCCAACTTGCCAGCAATCGCCTTCAGACACCTCTCGTAGTGCCCCAAGATCTCCAAGAAAATGCTATAGAGGTTGCCTAAATACTCTTTGAGCTCGTCCCCGGTCTTCGCGTCCCGCAATATGCTTGCACACTCATTCTCGGTGAAATCTATCTTGTCGGTAATCTCTCTCACCCTGGCTTCTCGCAAGAGCTCCAAGATGTGCAGATAGAAGGCGGCCTTCTGTACCTTCAGCTGCAAAATCAGGTCATCGAGATGACCTTTCCACTTAATGATCGAGCTCGCTACACCCTTGCCGGCCCTGTAATTCTCTAATGCAGAGATCACAAGTGGAAGGACTCCGAGGACAACGCCGGCGACCTCAATACCAGACATTGCGAAATAGTATTCTCGAGGCCAGGCCTACGAAGGTGGGGAGTTGGACTTTGAAACCGACAACTTCGATGGGCCTGTGATTTGCTGACGTGGCATCGCTAGTACTAAGGATATTTTCGCCCCCAAAAGAGGGGCAGTGTCATCTCTGCTTACTTCGCCCTTGAGAATTTATACCATCCATTTTAAGATGACATACGCAACCAGGCCCGATTCACGCAGCAGGCATCCTGCTCCCTTCCATTGATGCACCAGCTTCCTAGCGCCAGCCACGCCTCGCTATAAGATGTTGGTAAAACTAGAATGGACAACCTTGCCACTTTGCCACTTTGCCACTTTGCCACTTTGCCACCACGAGCGCCACCACGGCATTCCAAATCACCAGGAATTCGTAATGTCGTTACTGCCTATTTGATTATTATGTATTTAAGCAGTCATTACCTTCAGAAAAGAATCAATGCAATCATTCCTTTGAAGACAATATTTATGAGAACTTCATGCTGCCAAATAAGACCTCCATGATAAGATCACCAAGCCTGCGACCAAGCATGTCTACTGTCGGCGTCACGCCAGAACTTCATGCCCTTGGGTCTGGCATATTTAATGCTTTCAACAGGTTGGTAGATCCGCCGTCAGAGCGCCACATAGTCGCCGAAGAGCAGAGATTCAGGCTGTGGGCCCACAGCCTCGGACTGCATCAAAAAGGCCATTCATCTCTCGATTACCGGGTTCGAGATGCCGTCGTCGTGAGAGACCACCTTGCCGAGGTATTGGCGGAATTGAAGGAACACCTTGAGAATCGTGAGTCTCTAGCAGGCGCGTGAATGTCGTCGACTCATTCGCAAAGTCGTATCCATCCTACAGGGTGACCGACCGCCCTTTGAACAAGATATTCACGTACGCAATCACGACGACGTGGTTTCCCCGCCGGTGGAAACGCCCCAGGAACCCCTTACGGCTTCTGAAGACGATGGCAGCTGCAGCTCGGGAGTGAGTTCCCTGTCTACAGCCAGCAGCGGAAGCTCCTTTCACGAAGTCGACTTTCGGATCCGTAGCGTGACAGAAAGGCTGGACGCGCTATACAGCTTAGCGACCAAGATCAGGAACCCCCGAAATCGCCCGCAACGAGCGATCCATGAGCTGTACAAGCACGTCCCCGCAAATCATCGCGCAGAGTATAAACAGGAGCGAGAGGAGGCTGAGATCGCAATTGTTAGCTACGTCCAACGACAGCAGCTGCTCGAAGGCCTCCAGCATGGGGAGCTTGAACAGACAGGCTTCGTTCAAGAAGAGCTACTCGAGCAGTATGCGTCGCGAACGCACTGGTTGATCCGTAGAACCGGTGTTGCGAATGCTCATCGCAAGCAGCGGTTTGTCTATTGGAAGGAACACGCCGACTTGATCAGCCGCGGTCCGACAACCAATGCCCCGGCGGCGCCTGTGGACAATGTCCGCAGAAATGAAGTGGTCAGGAGTGAGACGGCTGTCCCGCCGCAGCAATCATTGGGTGCCCTTGCGGCGTCTGCGTTGGCGTCGTTGGCAACTTCCGCGACAAAGCTTGGCGAAAAAATAGCGAAGCCAGACGATCTCAAGTCCGTCATTTCCCACCAGAGCCGTGTATCCACCATCTTTAACCCGAAGGGCGAAAAGCTGGAGTGGCCGTCCCCTCCCAGTCAGCTCCCAGGCAGCAAATTCTTTTCTTGTCCTTATTGCAAGATAATATGTCCCCAGAGATATGGGTCCAAGGATGCTTGGCAGTTAGTTTGGTTCACTCGAGCCATTGACGGAACCGTACTGACACTGGGGTAATAGAGTGCACTTGATCCACGACTTACAACCTTATCACTGTACATACGAGCTCTGTCAAGATCCCAACCGGCTCTACGGCTCGCGGCGAGAGTGGCTCGACCATGAAAACCAGCATACCCGAGTGTGGCACTGCCAAGTGCACGGCGAAGAGTTTGAGACACAGCCGGAATACGTGCAGCATTTGGACTCGAAGCATACCCATAGCAAGCCCGAGTGCTACTCGTCAGAGCTGATAGCCGCCGTCGTGGGCCCATCATTAAAACCACATCGAAACTGTCCATTTTGCCCCACTCCATTCTCCGACACAATACAAATGCAAAAGCACATCGCCTACCACCTCGAACGTATCGCGCTCTTTGCTCTCCCCACGATCGAGGATATCGAAGACGACCAAGATGACGCTGACCGCTCCTCAGATAGCAATCAAGTGATTCAGCACCGCGGCCGTCAAAGTTCCGTCCTAAAAGATTTCGCCTGGGAAAACGACTCTTCACTCTTGAGCATTTTCCGTCACCCACCAACTGTCGCTGACCGTTCCTCAACTCCGCTAACTCTGGAGGCTATCCGAGTTGGCGCCAGTCCGGACGGGCCATTGAGGCCGGAATCCAACCAAAACAGGTGTGACGTGCATAGTTGGCTGTCTACCGCCCACGGTGAAATAGACACGAAGCCGGACATTCCCACGGAGTATTCGGAGTTTTCAAATCGTCCACCGGAGGAAATGAGTCCGGATGGACATCACATCACAGAAGTAGTCAAAGTAGCGGCAGAGGATGAGATTAGTAGAAAGGGAGTAATGATGCTTCTACTCGATGGAAGAGGGGCTGATGTCCCAGTTACAGAAGAGGCAGCGGCCCAGATTACAATGTCATTTAATAAAGAAGCGATAACGCTTCTACTCAATCGAAGAGGGGATGACGTCCCAATTATAGAAGAGGTAGTAGCCCGGATTGCAGGGTCATTTGATAAAGAAGTGATGACGCTTCTACTCGATCGAAGAGGTGACGACGTCCGAATCACAGAAGAGGTAGTCAAGGTAGCGGCAGGAAATGTATGGAGTGGAAAAGAAGTAATAAAGCTTCTACTCGATCGAAGAGAGGATGACGTCCAAATCACAGAAGAGGTGGTTAAGGCAGCGGCAGGGAATGTGTGGAGTGGAAAAGAAGTAATGACGCTTCTACTCGATCGAAGAGGAGATGACGTCCAAATCACAGAAGAGGTGGTTAAGGCAGCGGCAGGGAATGTGTGGAGTGGAAAAGACGTAATGACGCTTCTGCTTGATCGAAGTGGGGACGACATCCCAATTACAGAAGAGGTAGTAGCCCAGATTGCAAGGTTATTTGATAAAGAAGTAATGACGCTTCTACTCGATCGAAGAGGGGACGACGTCCAAATCACAGAAGAGGTGGTTAAGGCAGCAGCAGGGAATGTGTGGAGAGGAAAAGAAGTGATAACGCTCCTGCTTGATCGAAGAGGGGACGACGTCCCAATTACCGAGGAGGTAGTGGCCCAGATTGCAAGGTCATTTAATAAAGAAGTGATGACGCTTCTACTCGACCGAAGAGGGAACGACGACAGAATATCGAATAGCATTAGATCACAATCTAGTCATAACGGTCTGCAAAGCGAACGCAGGACCACCACAGCACCCCTCAGCCTCAGCAGGCCCTTACCGTCGTGCGCTAGGAGCGAGTCATCAGCCGAGTACGATGACTGGTATACACTAGAAAATTGCTCAAACTTCGACATCTGCCCTAGCTGTTACGAAGGCGTATTTGCTGATACGCCATTCGACGTGTATTTTATGCAGGGTCGTCGAATTGAGCGGCCCCTTGAGCGGTTTTGTGACTTCAGCAGCCCCTGGATGCGTCTCGCATGGCTCCTTACCATCAAACAGCAGCGGTCATCTCCAGACCTAATTTACACATTAGCTACAATCAGTGATATCAAGCAGCCATGTCCCAAGGAACGCGAAATTAGCGTCGATCGGGCAGTCTGGTATGGTATCCCCGACCAAAGGAATGGCATCCACGTCGCAAATTTTGCAGTGTGTTCGTGCGACGTCAAGTTCATTGAGGCACTCTTCCCTAGCGTAAGAGGATATTTCACGAGGCTACCAAGTACTACCCCACTCAGCGGTCTTACTGAAAAGCATCTTTGCAGCTTGCGAGTCACAAGTCGCCGGTTCCCGAAATACTTGGACTTGCTCGTCGAACTGGATCAAGAGAGTCAATGTATCGGACATCGGCCAGATATCAATCGGTTTGTGCAACTAGCTCGCGATTACGCCTTCAAGGGCGAATGTCAAAGAGACAAGGCCTTGATGAGGAAACCTTGGCACTTCATTCCGAGCTTGCCTGAATTCACCGTCTGCGAGGAGTGTTACGACGAGTTCATCTGGCCTGCCATCAATGCCAAGAATCCTTCCTCCATCGCCAATCCATTCAACCGGACTATTCAGCCAGTACCCGGAGAAGATGACCTGGGCACTAGCTGCTGTCTCTACTCTCCTCGCATGCGCCGCGTCTGGGAACGCGCAGTGCAAGACAACGACTTTGGTTATCTCAGACGTAAAGCCATTGAGCGGAAACGCATGGAGTTGCGTCTCGGACGTGAGAGGAAAGAGATCGTTCGCTGGATGGCGGAGACTGAGCGAGGAAGGTCAGGGTTTGAACGCGTCAAGAGGGATCTTAGGGATGTGGAGCGCGAGTGGATGGAGTGGGAATAAGGGCGGGCTTTTGTATTGGGTTGGATAAAGAAAATTATATATATATATGTGTGTGTTTTATTCAAGAAATGCAAGCAAGCTACATTCATGTTTCTGTAGCCAGAGATGAGAACTGAGATGCAGCGACTGGCCAAAGGATCTCCTTCCAAATCCCGATCATGGCATCCCGTACGCGAGAATCGCGGCGTGTGGTTACGATGCTAATGTCATCAACCTGAGGCCTTTCGAAGCCGTTTAGGACAATACAATCGAGCAGCATGTGAAAAATCTCTGCATAGACGTAGCCAATACCCGAGATGGAAGCAAAGCAACTCGCTCGCTCATCTTTGTTGTACGTAGTCTTGGAGGTCTGATCGTCAAAGCTATACGTTTACCAACCAAGTACCTACCCATCCATTCACAGCATATGATCGCGTCTGTACTGGGCTACGTCTAACATGACAACGTCGAGATTGTGAACAGGCCAAACAAAGAAGGCCGCGCCTGGTGGCACTCCAGGAGCGCTTCTCTAAGTTCCTGGAGATGAAGGAGTCCCAGCGGCCCGAGAAGATCACGTGCTTCTACGAGGAGTTGGGAGTAAACGTTGTAGGAACGGCAGGGCTTCCTATCTTGTGAGCAGCAGTGGGAACTCATTAATTGTCAGTAGATTGTCCCGCAGTCATCAGCGCAGATTGAATCCTTACCCTACCATCGGAATTCGGGCAAACCATATTGACATGACGAAAGTCAGTGATGATGATAACAGCGGCGGGTACGCTAAAGTACTCGGAGAACTGCGCAGATTTGTTGACAAAGCATCATCAGCTGTGCCTGTTTGACCTGTGGAAGCCCCCCATGTAGGTATCACTTCTGCTACAAATTTCAGCGATTGTGGTTGACAGGTTGTTAGCAGCTGATATGTCTCTTCTAGCACTCACCACTGGAAACGAATGTAAACACTTCTATTGCTCCTGTAGTTTAGGATCCTGTCTTCTACCATAGCGGCTATGTCAGAGAAGGCGGAGTATTCGTGTCCGGGAGCACAATATCCGGGAGCAACATTGGTACGTCTAGCGGCGTACCGTTAACGCCGGTTCTCTGTATACAGCCAGTCAGTACTGCTATGATTTGCTGACGTTGGGCTTGAAACAGGAGGTTTGGACGCAGATAAACTCGTGCCATCGCGTCTGTTTCTTTCTTCTTTGTGCTACCTCTTCTATCTAGAGCTAGCCATTGTGTATTGAATGACAGCCATTGATCATCCTTGACGCGTACGTGCACGTGAACTCTTACAGTGAATTCTGAAACTGGGCACCGGAAACGAGATCCACGGCGGGAACTAGATGGGACCCACGGAAACTAAACCAGGCAAAGCCACACCCCAAGTTTCGCCCGTCGCTGGGCTATCTCGTTGGTATGAGTACAGATGAAAAGGCCTTGAGATCAGTGGGCAATCCCTCTAAACTAGGCGGCCTTTTCACGAATACATATATTCAACCAGTAACAGATTGAACCAGAGAAGAAACACATGTACGGGCTTGCAGGAGTTTCAGTCAGCATCGGAGAAAAGTAGTCATGTAACAGAATTACATAATGTACTGGTGCTCTTTAGGCTTGAAACCAAACAGGAATAAAACTCATTATAGAGAGCCTATAAGAACTTGCAAAAAACTTGGCTTTTACAGCTTTCTACTAATAGCAATTGTATATTAAAAAAACTATTTTTATAGCTAATTTAACTATTTACTAAAAATTCCGTATTAGTTATAGCTTATATAGTTAATATATATAAATATTAACTTATATTAATACTACAATACTAAAATTATGTAATTTTTTAATAATAACTATTATAGTAACTTAAAACTAGTTTTTAAACTTATTTAAATCCTTTATTTTTATAAAATATATTATATAATTATCATAATAAAGTTAAAAGTATATTATAAAATATAATATAAACTATTTATAAAACTAGTTGAATAAATACTTATTATAAATTATAATAAATAAAAGTTTAATACAAATAGTAATTAATAAAATATAGTAAATATTTTATAAAAAACAATTAGTTACTAGTAAAAGAAGCAACTAAAAAAATTAATATAAAGTAAAAAAAAAAAATAATAACGTATTTAATTACTAAATTAAAATAATTATTAAACTATTAGTAATGTATTCTACAAGTGAGTGGGTTATATTTTAAAGTAAATTACTTTAAAACTTACTAAAAATTAAAAATTTTTACTTAAATATCTTAATAATTTATTATAAGTTGCTTTTACTTAACAGTATGTTTTATATAAGTAACTTTTTTTTAACTAAGTATTATAATATAAGTACTTAGTCCCCTTACTTCTTAATTAAATAGCTTATTAGATTTAATAAGTAAGAGTTATACTTTACTATAAAATAAATAAAGACAGTATAATAGATTTAATAAAATAGTTATTAAACTATTTCACTTAAGCTCAAGTCTTAACTTAGAGATAAAATCTTAATTTTTAGAGTAATTATAAAGAATCTAAAATATCCCTAAGCTAGTTTCTGCCTTATATTTATAGAAAATCCTTTATATATATATATTATATACTAATTAAAAGTATATTAAATACTACTAGAAATAATAATAGAAGATAAGTTCTTATTTTTATTATTTATGCTTATTTTTATTATGCTTTGCTGTAGTAAATTATTTAATTTACTTACTTATCTAAATATTATTTCCTATAGTACTTAAACTTACTATAGAGTAGTTTTATTTATAGGTTTTATTTTCTCTAGTTTACTTCTACTCTTTAATATTACTTATATATTTCTTTATATTATGTCTTTTATAGTAATATCTCTTTATTTATAGTTACTTTATTATTATAGTTTATAATATTATTCTCTTTCTTTAAGTCTTCGGCTTAAAGGTTATTCTGTTTTTTTTTAATAAGTAATATAAAAATAGCTGGTTCTTTATATAAAAACTAAAATTATAAGAATCTCTTATACTTTTTTTATTCTTTTAATTTCCTAAGAATAACTTGAGTAGAATTGTTTTTAATATAAACTTACTATTTAGTAAAAAGAGTCTATAAATATATTTATTTAATACTATCTTTTTATTTTTATTATCTAATTTATTTAGCTTCAGGGCGGTGTTCTAAGTATATTAATTAAAATATAAAATATAATTTTATTATAATATAGCTTAAGTAGAATTATTTTAATTAAAATGAAAAAAAACTTTAGCAGTAGCTTCACGCTGCTAAGAAGAAATTACTTATAATAAAGTTTTATAAGCTTTATTTTTATTACTAGTTAGTTTAAATAGATTTTTAGAAAAAGAAAATATTCCAGCGTAAGCTTACCTTAATTAATAAAGATTATATAATAGAAAAAAAAAGGAAAACTATTAAAATTAATTTAGTATACTACTATTTACAGTATCTAGTATTACTTTATTTTTATTTTTTAGTTTTAAGTAAAATGTTCTATATTCTCTATATTTATTAAATATAGCTTTAGACTAAGTATTTACTAGTTTATTTAATAGTACTAGTTAATTAGTTTTAAACTATTTTTTAAGTTTTTAACTGGCTTCTATATATTGTCTTTAAGTCTATAATTTTTTTATCTAACTAAATATTTCTACTAACACTTAAATTATTAGT
The DNA here is from genome assembly GCA_010093925.1 of Zopfia rhizophila CBS 207.26. Lineage (NCBI taxonomy): Eukaryota > Fungi > Ascomycota > Dothideomycetes > Zopfiaceae > Zopfia > Zopfia rhizophila. The sequence goes on from ML994700.1 coordinate 251,176, forward strand.
AGTTTAAAATTTCCTGGACTTTATCCTTAGTATTATCTTCTTTAAGTTTAAGTTTTATATGTAGTTCAGCGTTATATGGTGCTAATTCTAATTTAAAAATATAAAAAACTAAGTATATTCTTATGTTTTTAGGTAATTATAGTTTATAATTTACAGATTCTGTTTATTGTTTTACCTTAAATAGTCTTAATTTAATGTGATCTAGTTTTTTTAATGGTTGTTTTATTTTTAATAGTTGTTTTATTTTTAAATTTTCTTTTTTTAAGAAAACTTTATTTCTCTCCTTAATAATTAGTCTCTTAATTTTAAATTTATTTTTTAATTATTTACTAAGATTACCTTTATAGGTGATTTTCTATACAATTTTTTAATAAAATTATTATAGTTTCTTAACTTTTGTTTTTATAGATTCTAATAGCTTATTTAGTTTTTATAGTTCTTAGTAAGCTGTAGGCTCATAACTATAGTTTATATAAAATAGTAATTTTCCTATTATTAATAACTTTATAAAATTATATATAAACTTAGCTATTAGTAGTAAGTTAATTTACTTATCTTATTATTTATTAACATACATTTATAGGTACTGTTCTAGTGTTTGGTTTGTTTATTCTATTTATTTATTTATTTATAGGTAAAATGCTGTTAAGAGGCAATATTCAGTATCTAGTCTTTTTATAAACATTTTCTAGAATATTAATGTAAACAGTTTATTTCTATTTGTGATAAATTTTTATAGTATTCTATATTATATAATTAAAAGCTTAATTAGTAATATGGCTAATTCACCTACTTTAATTTCCATATAAGTTAGTTCAAAATAAGCGTATTTTATAAGTTAGTTTAGAATAACTAGTATTATATTATACTATTAGTCTTAAAAGATAGTAGTTATCAGTATTTCTGTAATAAAGTTTATTATAACTAATTTCTATAATCTATTTAGTAAAAATATTAGCTGTATAAGTTTATACTTTTTATATCTTAATACTTTATTTTTTTTATACTTAATACATTCTAAAAGGATTTTCCTAACTTTACTTTAAATTTCTAGGATCTAAAAATGTTTGTTGATTTATTTTATAGTTTTTTTAATTTCTTAATATCCGTGCGTTTTAGCTAAATATTGGTTTTTAATAAGTTTAGTTTATAATATGTTTATTACGTAAATTTTTTTTTAGTCTAGATTTTACTATAGTTATTTATTATTAAATTTTCTTATTTTTTTTTATATATTTTCGATAATGACTACGTGTCTAATATTTATTTATAAGTTTTCTAAAAATTCATCCTATCTTTATCTGAGTATCGTGTTATGGATTTTTAGTATATTCTTTATATAATTTATTTATTAATTAAGTGCGTTAGCTACTATATTTTCTTTTTCTAATTTATAAAGTATTTAAAAGTTAAAAATAGAAACTAATTCTTACTATCTTACTTATTATTAATTTAACTTCTTAATTGTTGTAAATGCTGTTAGATTTTTATAGGCTAAATATATAACAATCTAATACTTAATTCCCCCTAAATAATATTTCTATTTTTTAAATATTTAAACAATTGCCAACAGTTCCTTATTATAGATATTATAATTTAATTTAGTAGTTATAAGTTTATGAGATAAAAAGTCTACTAAATGTTTTTATTTATTATCTTATATTTATAATAGGATAGCTTTGTATTACGGGATGGGTCTTTAGTTTCTATATACTTAAGATTATTACATACTAAGAATATATATAGCCTTTATTATTCTACTATAAAAGATAGTATATAAGTTTTTTTAACGTAGTGAGTATGTATACGTGCCGTGTTAAATACTTTAATAGTTTATAAAATTATATAGTAATATTACTTACATAATATTCTAATAATATAAAGATGTGATAAGTAATAGTCTAACTAATTTATTACATAACTAATTCTAAAAAGTTACTTTAGAATAAGCAGATAAGTATAAAAAAGAAAACTATCTAAAAGTTAAAAGGAACGCCCTTTATATAGTAAATCCTTTGCTTATAATTTACTAGATAATAAGCTTTAATAAGTATACTAAGTCTTTATTACTATTTATTATACTTATTTATTATATGACTATACACATGAGACGTTATATATTTTCTTTAGTATTAGTTCTATTAGTTACCTTAATAATATTAGTTAGAAACTTTATTTTATGCCTTATTTCTTAGAGTGACTACTCTACTTTTTATCTAGTATTAAGTTTCTATACATACTTTTTTACTAATATCTAGTAATTTTTTTTTAGTTAGTTTACTACTTTTTACTTATAATTATCTTACTTATTACTAACTATAATACTCGCTCTCTTTTTAAACTTTCGGCTTAAAAGTTTTTTTTATTTTAAATTTTAAGTATAAGAAAAGCTTGTCCCCTTAGAGATATTATAAGTATTTTTAGAATCTCTTTTCTCTTTTATCTCTAATAATATTTAAGATTAAGTTATTAACTGTTTGTAGCTATTATTTTATAAAGTTAATTTAAAATTATAACCACTTTATACCAACTCCGTGTGGTTTATGTAAAAAGAAGGATTTTTATTATTTTATAAATCTCTTATCTAGCTGTTGCTCTAAGTGTATTTCCTAGAATTATAAATATAACTTAGTAATTTCTTAATAAGAGTTTAATAAATCCCTAGCTAAACATTAATATCTTTATAAATAATTAGAGACTACTAAAAATACTATTCTAAAAGCTAAAGCCTGTAAATAATAGCTTTAGAAGTAGTTTATATTAGTTAATAGTTATAAGTGCAAGCTATTTGCCTATAAGCTTACTTTAATTAAGAAGATATATAATCTAAAGAAGAAAGAAAGATAAAAATTCTCTAAACTATTATAATTTATAATATTCTTATTTATTGCTTTTACTAATCTTTCTTTAGATATTTTCTTTAACTAAAAAGCCGTGTAGGCTTCTCTCTAGGATCTAGTATTACTAAATTCTCTAAATAGTACTAGTTAATTATCTTAGAATATTACTTTAAGTTTTTAATAAGTTTCTAGGTATTTTCTTCTGGTCTATAGTTTTTCTATTTAACTAGGTATTTCTACTAATATCTAAATTATTATAGTCTTTAGATTTCTTTAACTTTATACTCTAGTTAGTATAGCTTTATATCTATGTTTATTAATATTAATACGTCTAGTAATACTAGTTTAAGTAATAATATATAAACTACTAGGTAGATTCTCACGTTCTATAGTAGTCTTAGTTTATAATTAACTAGTTTAATAACTTTACTAATTTTAAATAGTCTGATTTAAACGTGATCTAGTTTCTTATTTAGTTATTTAATTTTTAATTTTTTACATAACAGGAAAACTTTGTTTCTTTTTTTAAGAGTTAGTTTTTTAACTCTTAACTTATTAGCACTCTCTATAGTTTATAAGTTCTTTAAGATAATAATTTTACTAAGATTATTATATAAGTCCTATAGCTATCTTATTTTATCTTAGGCTTAAAGTAATTTACTTTTTAGTTTATATAATTCCCTATAAGCTAACGACTCATACCCGTAATTAGTATAGAATAATAATATATTAGTTATAAATAATTTTATACTGTTATAAATAAATTATACTAAAGGTAATAACTTAACCTAATTCTGTTAAAAGTAATTAACATATATTTTTAAGTATTATTCTAGAGTCTGATTAGTGTACTTTATTTACCTATTTATTTAAAAATAAAAGCTTATTAAAAGCTTATTTTTTAACCCTAACCTAGCTAATAAGGTTTTTTAAAAATGTAATATAAATAATTTATTTTAATTAGTAATAAACTCTTTAAGTAATCTGTATTTTAAGATTATTATCTTTAAAATTTTATATACTAGTTCTTCTATTGATAAATTTATAACCATTAGATTAAAATATACATACTTAGTTAACTAGTTTATGATAATAAGTATTATGTTATATTCCTTATCCGTTTCTAGTTCCTTAGATAATAGTAATTCTGTAATAAAGTCTATTAAAACTAACTACTATAGCCGTTTTAGTGCTTCTAATAGTTATAAAAGTCTATAAGATTTATATTATACTAGTTTATTTTTCTTATATTCTAGGTAGTTTTTAATTACTTTCTTTACTTTTTATTTCAACCTTTTAATATAGAAATTCCTGGAGATTCGCTTTATAGTCTTCTTTATTTCTTAGTGTCCGTGTGTAATAGCTTTATGATTCTCTATAATTAATTCCCTATATAGTCTTTCTAGCACATAAATAAGTCTATTTATATATATAAGTTCTAATTCTAGATTCTGGAAATCATATTACCTATAGTTTCTAATTCTTTTTATCTAGTAATTTTTAATCTTCGTAATTATTGTAATTCTTAGGTAATTATAACTCATAAATCTGTCTAATCCTATTATTAATATTATATTTAATATTAGTTTTTAATGTTTTATATAGCTTAGTTATTAGCTAAGTGCGTCTACTGCTCTATTTTCTATTCCTTTTTAGTAAAATATCTTAAAATTATAAATAGCTAGTATTTCTAACCAGCATATCTGCCTTTAGTTTAGCTTTTTTATAATAGTAAAGCTTATTAAGTTCTTATAGTCTAAAATAACTTCTACTTAATACTTAGCTCCTTTAAGGTAAATTTATTATTTCTTAAACGCTGCTATTACTATTAATAGTTTTTTATTATAAACATCATAATTTAACTCAGCTCTTATAAGTTTCTTTAATAAATAGTTTATGGAATAGAGATATTTATTACTATATTATTAACTACAGATTACTCCTATCACATAATCAGATATATCTATTTCTAGTATAATAAATAATTCTGGGTTGAATATTTTTAATATTAGTATCTAAGTAAACTTGTTCTTAAGTTTTTTAAATACTTACTACTATTCTTACCTCTAATTAAATCTATTATCTTTCTTAGTTAACTCTGTAAGAGGTGTCGTGATTTTTAAATATCTTTTTATAAACTTTCTATAAAAATTTATAAATCCTAAAAAGGACTATATTTTCTTAACTATTATTAGTATTAGCTAATTATATATTTCTACTAACTTCTTTAAGTCTACTAATATTCCTTCTTTTAAAATAATAAATTCTAGGAACTCTGTTTCTGTGACGTGGAATTTATATTTTTCCGGCTAAATAAAAAGATTATATTCTTAAAGCTTTTTTAAAATCTTCTTTATATATATCTTATACTTCTTAAGTGTTCTATTTATATACACTAGTATATTATCTAAATACGCTATTATAAATACGTTTAAGTATTTATAAAGTATATAATTAATAACCGCCTAAAAAATTACTAGTATGTTTATTAATCTAAATAGTATAACATAGTACTTAAAGAGTTCATATCTTGTTTTAAATACTGTTAACTATTTAAATCTCTTTTTAATTCAAATTCTGTAGTATCTCTTGTGGATATTAAATAGACTAAATTATTAAGCTCTCTAGAGTCTATCTATTAGCTCTTAAATTAATAGTAATAGGTATTAATTTTTTATTATAGCTTAATTTAGTTGTCTAAAATCTACACATAATTATAGCTTTCTATTTTTCTTGGGTATAAATAATATTAGTAAAGCTATTAGGCTTTTACTTAGTTATATATATCTCTTCTTAAGATTTTTTTTAATATACTATTTTAATTCTTCCTGCTGTACTTATAATAGAGGATATATTAATTCTAGTTTAAGCTTATCCTTATACTTAACTAGTATTTTATAGTTTTAAGGTTAATGTTTTAGAAGTGTATTCTTCTTATCCTCTTTAAATCAGTATATAAATTTCTTATATTTTTAAGATATTTAGGCTTTAGTAGTGTCTAAGGCTTATTTCTAGATCTATATTACTCTAATATTCTATAGTTATTTCTATTATAATTGTTGTATAGTCTTATATAAGATTTTTTTAATCTTAGAGTGTTTTCTTATTACGTCTAGTTTCCACATTCATACTACGTTTCTTACTAGATTATACTATTAAATAGTTTTTTATTACTAATCTATTATTAGATTATGTAATAAGAGCTAATTCTATCCTAGAATTATATTAAGCTTTTTTATATCTAGAATATTAATATAGTAGATATTCTTATAGCCTGCTGCTTCTAGCTCTGTTATTATAGTCTTTAAATTAATTAAACTTTTTCTAAAGGTTACTACGCTATTTTCTACTTATTTTACCCTTACTAGATACGCCTTTTCCTGGTATAATACATTATTTTATTTAATTTATTAATTTAAAATAAATATTCTATCTGCTTTATTATTTACTGGTGTTTCTAGAAATTTTCTGTTTACTCTTATACTAAGGTAAAGACATGGTTCTTATTATACTTATTATAGTCTAAAAGTTTTAATAACTATATTACTAGCTTAAGCTTCTTACTAGTAGCTATTTAGTTTTTTAATATAGAATTATATATACTGTGCTTTTGATTTTTATTATCTAAAATAAAGTACTCCCTTTTAACGTGTATAAGGCAGTAGTTATAATAGTATACTAAATATAAAAGTTTATAATACTTTTTTTTTACTTCGTCTCCGTATATAAAGCATTTCTATTTTAGGAAATATTTTTTATAAGAGAGTTTATAGTACTATATATTATTCTAGCGCTAGCCAATTTTTCTTTTTTTTTCTCTATAGTATCTATATTTTAGCGTATATTTTTTTTAATATTACTATTTATATAAGCAGTCTCGCTGACCGGTTTTATTTTCTATATTAATTATAGTATTTAGGGCTTTTAGAATTTATCTATTAGGTCTTTATTTTCTTACTATTTTTCTATATACTTTCTGTTCTTTTAGTTCTTCTATTTAGATAGGATATGTCGCTTATTTATATATTCTTTTTAAATAATTAACTAACTTACAGATCCAGCATTCCTAATTCTTTAATTATTAAAAGATATTAGTATCTTTGATTTATATAATGGGTAAAGGTATTTTTATTCTATTATACTTATTTTCCTTATTCTCTAGCTTAGTTTCTTTTTTAATTTGAGTTAGTTCTTTTTCTTAATTCCGGGGTATATATAGTTTCTTTTATTAGACTTTTATAAGAAATTAAGATATCTCTCTTTTAATAAGACTATTATATTATAGAAATACTACTTACTCTAACTAGTTTTTTAAATGATAAAACCCTTCTTTTAGCATAATTTCCTAATACTTAGTTTTATAGTTAATTTCTGTATATTAGTTTAATTTATAGATTTAGTATATATTTCTATCTAGCTACTACTAGATAGTTATTATTATAATTCTAAAAGCTTTATACATTAAAAATTAAATTTCCTGGAATAATTATTATTTCTTATTAATTTCTTATAGTATAAGGGACTGGGCACTTAGGTTTACTATTTAGTATTATTCTTTTATTATTTTTTATAATACCTTTTTTAACTGTTACTAACTGCTTGTAAGGTTGTGCTTTATTTTTTAATATCTTTTCTTATAATTCTTTTTATAGTGCCTATTAGATCTATAGATCTAATACTAATTATTATTAAGTCTTTTATTAATAATCTTAACTGATAAGGTTCTTACTTACTATAGGTTCTATTTTATAAACTTAGGTTTTATTCTTACTATTATAATCCTTAATTTCTTATCTAGGTATTTCTTTATAAAGTGTTTAATGTTATTATATTTTAGACATACTTTCTTATTAAGTTACTTGTGGTATTTTTAAGTTATAAACTACTTCTTTAGCTCTTTCTTTTATAATAGCTTCTTAATTTAGACTTTATTTATATTAAAATCTATTTTATTATAAGCTTATCCTTGTTGTGTTGATGTTTTCTTTTTTTCTATAATTATTATCTAACCTTTTTTATATTTTAATTTATGCTTATACTACTAGTTATTAATATATATAGTAGATTCTATAAGGGTGTAAAAATTATCTAATTAATCTCTTTTAGCTAGCTTATTCTTAACTTAGTTTTTAAGTCTAGCGTAATAAGCTACTATTAATAGTATATTATTTTAATTCATTTATAACTATAGCTATCAGAACTCTATAGTGTATACTAAAACTAATTTTATTTATTTAAGGTTTTATATCTTATGTTTTACAGTACGTTCTTTATTAATTTTACTAAAAACTATAGTTATCTAAGTTTTAAAGTTATTATAACTCCGGAAAACTGCTTTTATCTTATTAGTTATTTCAATTCCTTTAGTTTTCTTATTTATGTAATTCTTAGTTAAGGGCTTGAACTAATTTATAGCTCTACCTTTTATATTTATACCAGCTACAAAAATCCTATCCTAATTCTTAGAAAAAGTATTTTTATTAAAGTAGGTATATATTTTTATTTCTATTAAAAAGTCTTTAAGTTATTCGCGTGTTCTGTTAAATCTTCTTAGTAATTATATCTTAATACTAGATATATAAATACGTATATTTACTTAGTTTTTTAACTCTAAAACTATTTATTATAGCTCTAAGATTTATGCCTGTTGTTACTGTATAATCTAGGCTATAGATAATACTAGTACTAAGACTAAACTACTTAAGCCTACTATTATTATATATAAGTTATAAATTTATAGGTATTTATAGTATTACGGGACGGGTCTTTAGCTTTTATATATTTAAGATTATTATATATTAAGAATATACGTAGCCTTTATTACTACACTATAAAAGATAGTATATAGGTTTTTTTAACGTAGTAAGTATGTATACATACCATATTAAATACTTTAGTAGTTTATAAAATTATATAATAATATTACTTACATAATATTCTAATAATATAAAGATATAATAAGTGATAGTCTAACTAATTTATTATATAACTAATTCTAAAAAATCGCTTTAGAATAAGAAGATAAGTATAAAGAAGAAAACTATCTAAAAGCTAAAGAGAATACTTTTTATATAGTAAATTCTCTACTTATAATTTACTAAGTAATAAACCCTAATAAGTATACTAAGCTCTTATTACTATTTATTATACTTATCTATTATATAACTATACACGTGAGACGTTATATGTCTTCTTTAGTATTAGTTTTATTAGTTACTTTAATAATATTAGTTAGAAGCCTTATTTTACGCCTTACTTCTTAAAATAACTGCTCTATTTTTTATTTAGTATTAAGTTCCCATACATGCCTCTTTACTAATACCTAGTAATTTTTTTTTAGTTAGTTTACTACCTTCTGTTTGTAATTATTTTATTTATTACTAACTATAATACTCTAGTAGCTCTATTTAATATATTTATATATATTTCTATTTAAAGTCATAAATTAGACATCTTTAATATTAGTAGTTATTAGAATATTTTTTTAAATATTATGAAAGCCGTTTCCTCGCGTTGTTTTTACTTAAATCGTTAATTTTTTTTAAGTAATTCCGTTAAAAGTATTATAATTTTTAAGTAGTACTTAATAACTTATTAGTAGAAATCTATAAATCTAAGAAAAGAATGAATTTCTTTAGTGTTTATTAGTGTTAGCTAAGATAGAATATCTTTAGTTTTATTAAAGTTAACTACTATTCCATCTCAGAATACTAAGTATTCTAAGAATTTAACTTCTATTTAGTAGAATATATATTTCTGTATTAAATATATAACTTATATTTCTTAAGCTTTTATAATACTTTCTTAGTATACTTAATATATTCTTTTAGTATTCTGTTTATGTATATAAGCATATTATTAAAATATACTATTATAAATATATCTAGATATTCTCTTAACATACAGTTAATAATTGTCTAGAATATTATTAGTACGTTAGTAAGTTTAAATAGTATAACTAAATATTTAAATAATTTATATCTTATTTTAAATATTATTATCCACTTGTGTCTTTTAGCTATTCTAATTTATAATATTTATTTTTAATATTAAAGAGACTAAACCATTTAGCTTCTCTAAGTTTATTTATAAGTTCTAATATTAGTAGTATAGAGTAGCGATTTTTTACTATTATATTATTAAGATATTAATAAGTAACACATAATTATAGTTTACAATTTTTTTTAGTATAAAGAGTATTTGTAATGCTATTTTACTTTCACTTATTTATATATATTTTTTTCTAAAGTTATTATTCAGATATCGTCGTAACTCTTTCTATTAATTAATAGATAGTTAGTATAATAGTTTTAGTTTTAGGTTTATTTTACTTTTTAGTATAATCTTATAGTTCTAGTTTTAATGTTCTAGTAGTTAGTCTTTAGCTTTCTTAAAAAACTATTTCCTAAATTCCTTTTAGTATTCTTTTAGCACAATAAACGTGGTATTATGAAAAGTACGTTTTTTTTATTTATATTATAGCTTACGTTTATTTATAGTAGTCTCTTCTAATTTCTATAAACTTTATTTTCTAATTAATTAGTAGGTTTTATTATACTAGCTAGTTCTATTCTAGTATAAGATTCTTATTATCTAAATCTATAATTTTAATATAATAGTTATTTGTATAACCTACTGCCCTAATAGTTATATTTTCTACTTTAAAATTAATTAAATCTTTTTTAAATATTACTAGATTATTATTTATACATACTACTTTTACAGGTTTATCTAAAATTTAGTTAAAATATAGTATCTTTATATCTATTAATTTAATATTAATGTCTTGCTAGCTTTACTGTTTATAAGTGCTAGTATTTAATAGCTATTAATACATACGTCTACGTATAACTTATTTTTATATTTTCTTTAGTTTAGTTATGTATATATAAGTGTTATGTTCTTTCTAACCTTTAATTAGCCCTTTAATAGCTTAGTTATAGTCTACTAGTTTTCTAGTTTTTTATTAATAGTTAACTTCTAATTAGTAGTTACTTTTTTAGTATTTCTTTTTTAGGTCTGTAGATAGAGTATTATTATAGTTAATACTAGTCTTCTATTATAGTTTTATATTCTTTTTTTATTTCTTTTTTATAATTTTAGTACTTTTATTTTAAGAAATATTCTTTGACTGTAAGTTTAGCATGTAATTCTGTAGTTAATTATCTATTTTAGTAGTATTTAGCCTAGTAATATTAGTATTCTAACTAGTATTTATTTTAATCTAGCTATTTATATTTCTTAGTCTTTAGATCTTAAAGTTTTTTTTTAGAGTTTATATAAATTAGTTTTTATTGCTTATTAAATTCTCCTTTCTATACTATGCGTTCTAATACTCTTTTTATTATTAATTTTTTAACTCTTATAATATAAGCTACTTATTTATAGTCTTATCTAGTATATAACTTTTCTTTATATATCTAGTATTTTCGTTATATGGTTCTCTCGGCGGCATTATTATCTTATACCTATAATATAAATAAAGTAAGTTCTTTTTCTAGTTTTTTATTCTAATTTTATCCTAACTCTAAATATTCAACAGGGTGATAGTATGTTACAGAAGTTATAACTAGTATAAATTCTTATTTATAGATTTCATTTATTTATATAGCTAATTCTTATTTACTTAATTTTCTATGCTGTTTATTACCTGCTGTCTGTAATACTTAATAGTATTTATATATTCCATTTCCTAAAGTAACCTTCTAGTGTTTAGTGACATAATATTTTTCTTTATAATACTTAGATTTATAAATTTAGTAATATTTCTAGCGTATATATTATATAATTATTATAGATATTAGCTCCTTACCTTTTATTATCTCTTAATATTATTATTATCTGAATTTCTGATTTTCTTTTTTAAAGAGTCCTTCTTCCTGTTAAATTATCTTATAAAATTAGTTAACTTTCTTTATTAAGCTAGCTTAGTATTATTTAATAGCTACTCTTTATATAATAGTAATTATATTATTAAATTATTTCACTAATTAATTATTTACTTACTAGTATAGTATTTTATATTTTTGTTTAAAATATATATAGCTTCTACAGATCTAGCATTACTTCTTCTAGATTTATTATATAATAGCTTCTTTTATTATTTGGTCTTTAGCTTATTCTACTTAAATTATAGTAATCTTAACTTTTTTAGGTACTTTAGTTTAAATATAAGCCTATTTAACATCCACTTTTTATTATCTATAATCTTTAATAAAGTGTCTTTTTTTTCTGTATTTAAAGTATACTTTTCATATATATCGTTTTATTTATTCCTTAGTACGTTAGTTTTATTTTTTTTAGTAACTAATACGTGTTTAACTAATACGTGGTTGATTTCTATTATATTATAAATTTAAATATCCTTTTTATTCTTCTGTAGTGTATGGATTATTAGTTTAGTATTTATTTTCTTTTTTTTTCTCTTTAATACTAGTAATTATTAATAGTTATTACTTATTTAATAATTTTTAGTAGCATACTAAGTTATTTTCCTTAAGAAATTTTATTTTTAATTTTATCTTTTAGTTCTGCGTAGTATATTATAATTAGCAGCTAATCTTTTTAATTTAATTATAATTAAATTTACTTAAACTCTACTATATAGTTAGCTGCTAACTTGTATTATTTAAGTTATTAAAACTTTTAAATTACTTCCATTTTTTTATCTATTTTTCTAAAGATTATAATTATTTTCTTTTTAAAGTATTTATAGTTCTTAAAAGCTTTTTATATATTACTATTATAGTTTTTAAGTCCTGTTGTTCCTAAATTTAGATCTCTATTTACTAAGTAGTCTTTTACTAAAGATTTGAATAATCTTATAGTTCTTTCTATTATGTTTATATTAGCTACTAAAATTTAATCCTAATTAGTCATAAATAACGCTTAATTAAACTAATAGTATAAGTTTATTATTACTATAAATATCTTAAAATTATCTCTATTACTGTTAAACTTTATAAGAGAGTGTATTTTTACTATATATTTTTTTCTATTTTTTACTAAATTAACTTATTGTTTTATACTAATTAAGGCAATACATAGTTTTATAACAGCTATTTCTTATTTCTATATAATTTATTATATACTTTTTATTTTTAATGTATTTCTAGTAGTAGATAAAAATCCTACTATAACTTCTTTCTTACTACTACTTTTTTCTAATAAATAGAGTTCTTATTCGTTCTTATATTAGGTTATTATAAACTATAATTAAATAATTTATTATTAGAATTAATCTAACGTTTTTTTTTATGTTTGTAAAGGGTAGTTATAATATTATAAGTTACTTTTACTTAATAGTATGTTTTATATAAGTAACTTTTTTCTAATTAAGTATTATAATATAAGTATTTAGTCCCCTCACTTCTTAATTAGATAGCTTGTTAAATTTAATAGATAAGAATTATACTTTATCACGAGGTAAATAAAGATAGTATAATAAATTTAATAAAATAGTTATTAAACTATTTCACTCAAGCTCAAGTCTTAACTTAGAGATAAAATTTCGATTTTTAGAGTAATTATAAAGAATCTAAAATATCTCTAAGCTAGTTTTTATCTCATATTTATAGGAAATCCTTCATGTGTATATTATATACTAATTAGAAGTATATTAAATACTACTAAAGATAATAATAAAAAATAAGTTCTTAACTTTATTATCTACGCCTATTTTTATTATACTTTGCTATAATAGGTTATCTAATCTACTTACTTATTTAAATACTATTTCTTATAGTACTTGAACTTACTATAGAATAGTTTTATTTATAGGTTCTATCTTTTTTAGTTTACTTCTATTTTTTAGTATTACTTATATACCTCTTTATATTATGTCTTTTATAGTAATGCTTTTTTGTTTATAATTATTTTACTATTACAGTCCGTAACACAACCACTTAATAATAAATTCTAGAAATTTAATAGGTAATTAATAGTACTTTGAAATAAAAACTATTAAATTTTTAAGATCTTGTATTTAATAGTTATTAAGATAGTATTATTTTAGTCTCTAAATTTACTTTTTCTTAAATATCTTAAGAACGTTTAGCTATTAGCTCTTAAAAATTTAATCGTTTCTATTTTAAAGTACTATTAATTACCTATTAAATTTCTAGAATTTATTATTAGGTGGTTATTAAGATATTTAAGTGTAAATTCTTAATTTTTTTATAAGTTTTAAAGTAATCTGTTTACTTATATAACTCACTTACTTATAGAATACATCACATTTTTTAGTATTATAAACAATAGATAAACATTTTAAATTATACTATTATTAACTAATTTTAAATAATAACTATATTATTAAAAGTTTTCTAAGTATAAAACTAGTTTTTTTATTATATTTCAGTATTTTAAAAGTACTACAGTACTAAATAGTTAAAGTTAAAATCTTTAGTATTATATTACTATTTTTACTTATAGTAGCTTATATAAAGTTCTAAAAATATTATAATACTTAATATTTTTATTAACTATAAATTTTTTTTTAAAATAATATATTTAACTTTAATATTTTGTTTTTTAACCTACTTAATATTGTAGTAAAATAAAGTAAGTAATTATATTACTTTAATAGTTTTATTTAATATAAGTTAATAAAATAAAATAGTTAATTAATTATTAAAAAAGTTGAATAAATATTATTAAATAAATTATTTAGATAAAGTTTAGTTACATTTTTTTTAAAAAAAAAACTTGTTTAAACTAATTAACTTTTATTTTTAATTAATATAGTAGAATTTTTTACTATAATATTATTATCTTATAATTTTTTAATTTACTTATTTAAAATAAAAACTTTTTATTGAGCTATTTTAGGTATTTTAACTAATTTTACTTTTTTCTTAATTATAAGTAAAGTAAATTACTATTTAAGCTAATACTATTATAGTTTAATTACTATTTATTACTTTTTTACTTATTATACTATTTTAGAAGTATCTTAAAAACATAATATTAATATAAAAAAATTATATTAAATATCTAGTAATAACTTAATATATATTAATAGTTTAATAATTTTTTAATTTAGTAATTAAATATGTTATTTTAAAATATTAAAAAAAATACTAACTAAAACTAATAATTGCTGAGCGTAGCGAAGCTTATTATAATTAAATAAAAAAAAAATTTATATTTAAAACTCTACTCAGGTTGCACTAAAAACCCTTGTGTTCTAGTTAACTAGAAAAACCTATATTATATAATTAGCTTCTAATTATTCCGTGCTAGAGGAACACTAAATTTTTTACTTAAACTTCTTATATAATTAATACTTTAACGTTTATACTAATATTTTTTTATATAAGTTTTATACTTTACTAATAGATCTGTTTTCTCCTTATAATTAATATAATAATTTTAAAGATACTGCTACTAATAAGATAAATTAGGGTACTTAAAAAGCTACATACTTATATTATAGAAATAAGAATATACTAAATATATATATACTTATACTTATTTCTTTAAGAACTTTATGTTTAATTAATTATATAGTGTAAGTATAAAGCTATATTACTTCTACCTTCTACTCTTTACTATTTTATACTCTTATTATAAGTAATTATACCTATACGACACTCCTTTTTTAAAGTAGTTATATTTATATAACACTTTATACTTCTAGCTCTACCTTTTATACTATATAGTTCTTTAGCTATGCTATATTATCTTTTATTTTTATAACTATAAAATAGTTATTCTTATAATTTACTAGGTAAATTAAATAGTAATAATACTCTAGCTTAAGCTAATGCCTATTATGCTTAAGCTAATATCTAGAGATAATATTATATTAAGTATTAGATAGATAATAAAGTTTTACTTATATCTTCTATCTTATTTTTAATAATATACTAGAAGGAGCTAAATTAATCTTCTTAATTAACCTCTTTATCCTAAAATACCAAGCTAAATTAGCTTTTATAGTTAATATCTAAATTCTAAGATATTATACTTAATAAGTTCCTCTTTTCTACTTTATTTATACTCTCTAATTTAGGTCCATCTTATAACCTGCTGTTATCTAATCTTTTTATAAATTTCTTAAGTAATATCTTTTTTAATAACTTTACTTTTAGCTTTATAGATTAATAACTAATTAAAAAGTTTTATACCTGTATTAATAAGCTGGTAATAGAGACCTATAGTACTTACAATAAACGCTAGTTTAATTTAAAACTTAAAGAAAGAAAGTACTTTACTTACTATAAGAATAAGACTAAGTACTTTAAGCTTAAAAATAGTTCTTAAGATCCTAACTTTATGCCTTTATTTAGCCATAATAATGAAATAGACTTTAGCTTATAGTTTAATAGACTTCCGAAATTTTCTTCTATAAAAAACATGTTAATTACTTAAGTGTATATCTTTATAAAAGTCTGTTAATATTAAAGTATCTAATATAAATATATAGAGCATATTTACCACTTTTTATATAACATTAAAAAGATCTTTATATTGTTATTACTTCTTTTTTAAGATTTTAATATTATACTTCTTAAGCTATCCTATTTTTCTAGTATTAATTATAAACGCGTTAACTAATAGTTTTAGAATGATTATTATATATAGTATTAGATAGTTTAATATTAGTTATACTTCTTATAGTATAATTATAATAGTTATATAAATATTATTATTAATAATAAAGCCTTAAGCGCTCTCCCTGAAGATAATTACGTTAATAATAATTTACTTACTATTAAAATAGATAAACTATCTTCTAAGTCTATTTAACAAGAATAGTTTATAAATACTATGTAAGAAGATTCTAGTTAGGGTTTAGACATTAATATAGAAATGCCTTATAAAAACGACAGTAAGAACAATAATAAGAATAATAATAAGAATAATAGTAAGAATAATAGTAAGGATAATAATAAAAATAATAGTAAGAATAATCTTACTTCTTAAGTTACTATAGTTCTAGATCTAGTTTCTGATATATAGAAGTTAGAAGTTTTATAGTATTAAGTTAGAGCTTTAGCCTTACTCTCTATAGCATTTATCTAATATACTCTTTTATTAGAGTTTAACTATAGTAAGGCGTTACTAAGTAGGGCTTTTCTAATATACTTTTCTATAAATATAAAAAAGTATATAAAGCTTTGCTAATAATATATTAACTATAAGTCTTACATTAAGTATATATTATTATATAAGAATAGCTACATAGCGTAATATTTATGTTTTTATTACATAGTATTTAATATAATTATACAGAAGTAGGTAAATATAAAGTCTGGTTTCTTTATATTAAAGATGTCTAATAACAAAGGCATTTCTATTAATAATCTTTAGAATACTTTTAAGAATAATAGTTCTTAGTTTATAGTTATGCTAAACTTAATTATGTGTTTTACTAAAGCACTTTATAAAACACGCCCTTTTTAGGTAGGTAATAGTAGAGATCTTAAAGCTATAGTATATAATTCTATTTTACTATTTACTAGAACTAATACTAAGACTAATACTAGGACTAATACTAAGACTAATATTTCTTTAGATATGGTAACTAAGGAGTCCAAACTTATTTATTACTTTCTCTATAACTAATTATTATTAAAATAACTTAATATAATATCTTTTTTAATATAATAAGTGGAAGAATGCTACCCCTGCTGCTAGAATTAGGATTATATATAATAATATTCAAAACAGTTTCTATATTATTACCTATTACTTTTACTATTATTTTTAAGCTTTTAAGGATGAGGTACTCACCCCTAAGTTTAGTATTATTAATAGTTAGGGTTATTTTAAGTAGTAGAGTTATAATAGTATTTATAATTATAATATATACTACTATAAAAACACGCCAGATCCTGATAATAAGCTCTTTAATAAAAATAACTATAAGGCTTTAGTTAATTTTATTAGGTTTTAAAGAGTATATATTTCTACTATATATTTTTAGCTTTAGTTATAAGGTATTATTAATAAAAAGTCGCCCCTTTCACTCGCCTATTCTAATATAACCTAGGACTTTAAGTAATTATTTTTAATCTTAACTAGAATTTAAATCCACTATTATATAACTATATATTATTTAAAGTTTAATAAGAATATAAAGTAGGTTAAGTGCTGATTTTCTGCTTCTTAGCTATTTACTAAATTTCCTATTATTTACTATAATAAGGGTAAGTTATATTATCAGTTTTACCCTATATATAACTACTTTTAGTTAAATTTATATTACTATATACTTCTAATAGGATGGCTTGCTAATATTAATATTTAACTATATACAAATACTACTAGTATAATAGTATATATTAGGAAGTATACTACTAAATAGAAGAAGCAGTCTAAGGACTATAAAACTATAATAACTAGAATTTTACTAAAACTTAATTCTAAGAAACTACTACACTCCTTTGTTATAAAGATAATAAATAGATTTATTAGTAAGTAGGACTAGTTTACTTAAGAGGTTACCTATTTTCTTTTTAATCTACTCTTAGTTTATTACTCTTATTAAGTGCTTAATGTTAATTATTAGCTAGAAAAAAACCAGCCAAATACCTACCACTTTAAAAAAGGAGGTAGTAAAGATAATAGAATTTTTAGTTATAGTAAGAGTTTTCTCTAAAAGTATAAAAATTATTCTAACTTACCTAATTTTTTTTTTCCATGATTTCTTTCTTAAACACAACTATACTAGTAATATGAAAGAGAGGCTTTAGGCTAAGCTAAAGATTTTAAACTTTATATTCTAATATTATTTTAATTTTAACTTAGCGTAGTTTACTCATGTTAAACTCATACTCCATTATCTATTTTAAGAGATAAGTAAAATCCTTTTATTTAAGAATAAAATATTTACTATATATAAGAAAGCTTATTAGCACTATAAAGCCTACTATACTTACCTATAAAATAATTTATATAAGAAAGAAGAATTGTCTACTAAAGAAGATAATTCCAACCTTAAAGATATTAATAAAGAAGAAGAGGATTTTAAGCTATCTTAGAAAAAATTAGCTACTTATTAACTAAATATATAAAGTATTTTTATTAGTAAAGAGAATTTAGGAGATTATCTTAAAAATCACGTAATAAATTAGTTTATCTAAATTAATATCTATAATCTTAATCTCTCTTTATACTGGAAGTAATAAAAGGCTAATTATTCTACTAATTTTACTATTTAGGCTAAAAAAACTTATAAGACTCTTACTAAAAAGCAAAAGTTATTTAATAGACTTATTATAAACTATTATTAGTTAATCTTAACAGAAAAGGATTTCCTGTAGTAACTAGTTAATCTAGATAAAAAAGCAGGATCTAAAAAGACATATGTTATAGAATTTATCTTTATTAACTTTAATAACTTAATTATTACTTATAGATATTATTCTCTAATAATTTAAGCAGCACCTATAGGTTGTGCTGCCTATAATATTTCTAGTAAAATACTAAACACACTATTTTATATTCTAATTAAGGGTATAAAGTTTATTAAGTTATTACTATAAGCTATCTAAGCTCTTTAGGCTATGTTTAAAGATATTTAGTATCTAGTTATAAATAAAAAATCTATAGTTAGCCTAAAGATATTAGCTTAGGTTAATTTATAGTGTAAAGAGATCTTTCTATTATCTAGTTATCTTTCTTTTAATAGCTTAAGTATTATTTTAGCTAGAAATTTCTTTTAACTTCCACCTATAGATACAAAGCCTCTATATAATACTTATATATTTTAAAATATAAGTGAGATGTTTAGGCAGCAGCTATATTAATAATTTAAAAAAACTATTATTCTTAATATTATAATATGATAGTAAGGTTATAATTAAAAGATATTTTATAACACGCTAGGCTGTCTTTACGTTAGAAAGATTATAATTTAAAACTAGCTTTTATTTACTACTAGAATTTAATTAACACTTCCTATAGATAATATTAGTTTGTTTTAAAATATAATTTATATCTACGCTAAAAAAAGCTAGGTTTAGAAGTTAAACTATTATTAACTATAAAATTTAAGCTAGCCTATAATAGCTATTATAGTTAGCTATAAGGGTATAGAGACTAAAAAGTCTACTATAGAAAAGACTAGAAACCTTAAGGCCTTACTTTTTTTAAGTATTAGCTTATAAGTTATGCTTATAGATAATATATAAATAGAAAAAAGTCTTGTAAACAGTACTCTAGGTGTGTTAGATAATATTATATAATTAAATAATACTATAAACTTTAGAAAAAAAGCTCCTTTAACGTTACTTATTACTTTTAATAACTATAAAAAACCATTACTATATAATACTCTAGGTAGAAAAAATATAGTATTAATTTTCTATTATTATTAGAATTTCTAGCGTAGGAAGGTTTCCTGTTTATAGACTAATTTTCTTTAGTAGTAGTTTATACTATTACTATTTATAAATCTTAAAGTATTATTATTAAGTAGGCTGTGACGGTGCTACTTGCTCTGCTTACTGTAGGCTACATGATATTATGACTGGCTACGCTAGCCACGACCTAGCGCAGAGCTTAGAGTATGGCTAGCTCACGCTTAGGCTATGTACCGCCCTATTTAGGGGCGAGCCCCCTTTGTACCTCTTCTCTCCTCATCTTAGTGTAGCTGAAATAGAGCTAACTTATCCCATCAACCTGCATCCATGCAATGACGCGTGAAGACTGAGCCCGTTATTATATTACACTAAGATTAATCTAACTTGGCCGGATGACGGCGACATAATATTGAGGTCAACCCGCGCGATCAACCTGAGCGTTTGATTTGTTAACGACCGCACCTGGAGAATCAATTGCACGACTACGCCGAGTCGTTAGTTCGTCAACCATACGATCTCCACCGGAAAGCCCTATAGTGGTAGGCAATTGAAACCCTGAGCGATAGCCTGTATAAGCCCTGCAGCGGCAGGCCTCGAGAGTGACTCAGCAGGTAACCGGAAGACCTACAGCGGTAGGCAACGTACCCATTAGGTTGGAAGAGAGCTACGAGAGCTCTAGTGAACCCCCCCCCCCCCCCCCTTTATTATCTTCTCCCTGCTAGAGAAACCGACCCCTGTGAGCACCACTAGCTCACCTTCTCCCTGCTAGAGAAACCGACCCCTGTGAGCACTACCAGCTCGCTTTCTCCACGCCAGAGAATCAGCTAATCGCTTCACCCTGCTAGGGGCCAGAAGCTCTATACACATACAAGGACGGATAGGTTAGGACCATGGGAAAGCTCTCGACGCTAGAGATGAGGGTCGATCTCAAGGCAACAGCCACTGGCAACGACTACACGCCTATCCCTAAGTCGCTCAGGTGTGCCGCCACGTACTACCCTGACAACGTGATTGGAGAAGACTATACCATCAAGAAGCTCCGCATCCAGGCACGACACGACAAGAAACCCTTTATGGCTACTACCAAGAGCACTACCTGGGGAACCGACACCTACGAGCCTCAGGAGATAGAGGTTATGCTTCCTACCCTGATAACCCTTAATTAAGCAATAATTGCTAGCGAGCTAGAGCGTAGCTATCTCAAAGTACTTACACATTGCGACCATGCTGATACGCTAGGAAAAGCGCTCAATACGTCTGAAACTAAGCTTAATAAGGCTAGAGATGAGCTTGCTAAGCTTTGTTAGCTATTAAACAACACGCTTAAGCGCGTAGCAGATTAAGAGAATGAGATTAAGACACTAAGGGTATAGATAAAGAAACTTATGCATAATATATACTCCTTTCTCTCTGCAAAGGCCAGCCTAGCGCTATCGTTGACACTAGTAAAGAAGACACGCTTCACAGCTCTGCTACAGACCTCTCAGAACTAGGCTGGCTATATAGCTGTAGGACTTAACGATGGTTCTGATATAGAAGATCTTAGTAACTAAACTCCTTGAGTATTACCCTACGTACTAGCCACTCCACTAGCTACGCCTACTATAGGCAGCTATTAAGGTAATAGCTGCTCAGCCTGATTTCCTGATCCGCTAATGCTTAAGAACGGCAAGGACGTTACCTTCGATTAATAGAGGGATGTCCTAGAGGATAAGGTACGCGCTAATTAAGACTAGTTTACTAGAGCTAGTAAGTAAGCTACTTAGGAGAATATCGTCTCTTACATGCGTACACGTACGGAGGGTCCTGTTAACCAGTACCTCTTAACACTAATATATACAGTAAAAGAGAGTAAGCAGCTAGTCAGCTACTAGTACATAGTAAATCGCCTAGAAAGGACGTACGGTGACTCATATAAGAGACTTAATACTTACCGTGATTTCTAGAAGCTCTACCTTAGAGACCCTACTAACTTTATTGTATTCTAGGGCGATTTCTTTTGCCTAGCTTAAGAACGCAGCCTGCCTGTAGACTAATAGGTAGAAGAATTCTATGAGAAGCTTCCAGACGCTCTGCGTACGCAGATGGGTATCTACTAACAGCAGTACCGTGACTAGTATGATGAGTACGTAGATTTAGCTTAAGACTTTGCTAGAGAGCTAGCTCTCAGCGCTAGGAAAGCTACTAAGTAGATTAATAGAAAAACTAGGAGGACTTAGTTGCTGCTAACTTAGCAGTCTTGTCTAGAGGTTGAGCGCCTGACTCGTGTAGTAATTATCGTTATTCTACTAATACCCATCTCTAAGCCAGCTAGTTACTATAATTGCGGGAAACCTGGCTACTTTATAAAAGACTACCGACTACCTGCCTAAGCTACAGCTAAAGTAATTAAGCCTATAGATACTAATAAAGAGCTCTATACGCCCCAGGACACTAGTGATAATAAGGAGTTTTAGCTTGCTATAGAGGAACTATTAGGGGAAGACTCACCTTAGGGGAAGTCTTCTTTCTAGGGTTACCCCCTAGAGCTACTAGCCAATTCGACTCTCGCTAACTGCTATTTAGTGGACTCGCTCTTACCTTGTCCTGTTGTATCTCTGCTGGTGAACTAGCTATCAAGCTAAGCGGCCTTCTTGATACTGGAGCTGGTAGTTTTGTTCTAGTACACCTAAAGCACATGCGCGCTATTAAGAAAGGGCTTAAGATAAAGACTTATCAGATAGAATCTATCCCCCTAGCTGGCTACAACAATAGACTAAACGGATAAGTAGACGAGTACTTTCAGGCGGATCTAGTACTAGACAACCACTGCCTGCTAACCTATTTCGTTTTCTGTAATACTAGCCGCTATGACCTTATATTCAGCCGCAAGCTCTTTAAAGACGTAGGCGCTTTAATTAACTGTAAGGAGCGAGCACTTAAATGGCTAGATAATAAGCTAATTGACTATAAGCGCGATATCATTATTCTAACGCGAGGCCTGTTAACTAAAATCAATCTCTCGCACCAAGCTAATGCCGACCGACGTGATGAGCTGATAAATATGGCGATTTTGTAGTGCACCCATAAGCCACCTTAGCGCTTGCTCTAGCGTGTGGTATAGTGAGAGAACCTTAGGAAGATGGAAGAGTAGCTTCACTTACGACAGCAGCTAGAGCTAAGTAAGTGAACCCCCCGCTCTCAGCCTGTCTCACGCGAAGACCTCTCTAAGGCAGGCCTTGAGATTAATACTATAGGAGCTGTTGCCTTTATAATGCACGCACGGTAGAAGGAAACTGTGCTAGGGCACACCAGCGTCTATGAAGTAGATAAGCTTATTTAGGACTGTAGAGATGAGCTCAGCCCACCAGACCTAAAGCCCTCTTCTTAAGACCCTAGGAACCCCTTGGTGAAGGCTTCGCTAGAAGGGCCCTATCAATCAAACAAGGACCTCACGGGAGAAGAGGAACTTCGGCAGCTTATTGAGCAGAAGCTACCCCACCTTGGCTACGCCGGCGCGACTCAGGCCCACTTCTCAAAGAAGGACTCAGACGTGCTGCCCCCGCATCGCGAAGGTGTCGACCATGATATTAAACTGACAGCCGAGAACACGCTGACGTCAAGCCCACTGTATAGCATGTCTCTCGAGCAGCTGCAGCTTGTCAAGACCTACCTGAACGACCACCTTCGACGAGGGGTCATTACTCACAGCAACGCTTCGTATGCTTCCCTAGTACTGTTTGCTAAGAAGCCTGGAGGAGGGTGGCGCTTCTGCGTCGACTACCGCAAGCTTAATGCCATTACGAAGAAAGACGCCTATCCGATCCCGCTGATTCAGGAGACCCTCGCCCGGCTAGCGCGTGCAAGGGGGTTCACCAAGCTTGACATACAACAAGCCTTCTATCGTATACGTCTGAACAAGGACATAGAGGATCTAACCACGTTCCGTACTCGGTATGGGAACTACAAGTACCGCGTGCTACCATTTGGTCTCTGTAATGGCCCTGCTACATTCCAGCGCTACATTAACAAGGTGCTTTATGGCCTACTTGACGACTTCTGCACTGCCTACCTTGACGATATCCTAATCTATTCTGAAGACCCGCTGCAGCATGAGGAGCATGTCGCTCAGGTGCTAAGACGTCTCCAGGACGCCGGCCTCCAGGCAGACATCAAGAAGAGCGAGTTCGCCGTCACTAGAACGAAGTTCCTAGGCCTCATCATCAGCACAGAAGGGATCCAAAAGGACCCTGAGAAGGTCGCTGCTGTACAGGAATGGCCAGTACCTACGTCAGTCAAAAGCCTGCAATCCTTCCTAGGATTCTGCAACTTCTACAGAGCTTTCCTGAGGGACTATGGACGCATCATCCGACCGCTCACTAAGCTGCTCAAGAAGGGCGCATGGCACGCCTTTGGTGAACGCGAGCTGGCAGCCTTCCAGCAAGCTAAGGATCTAATGCTGTCAGACAATGTCCTAGCTCACTACTCGCCCTATCGTCAGACGCGCATGGAGACAGACGCAAGTGATGGAGTCGTCGCAGGGGTGCTATTGCAGCTCCAAGAGAATGGCCTCTGGTAACCTGTAGCCTTCTACTCTAAGACTATAAGCGAGCCCCAGATGAACTACGATATACACGACAAAGAGATGTTAGCTGTAATCTACGGCCTCTGAGAATGGCGCTCACAGCTTATAGGCTTGTAGACTACTAAGTCATTCAGTGCCCTGACTGACTATTGCGCGCTAGAGTACTTCTCTATAAAGCGAGAGCTTACTCCCTGCTAGATGCGCTGGGTAATGAGCGTAGCAGACTATCACCTAACGCTTACCTATCGCCCTAGCATGGTTAACATAGTAGCCGACGCACTCTCGCGCAAGCAAGAGGAACTAAAGACCTAGAAAGATAAGGACAAAGCAGTCTGAACACGTGCCTTCCTCTTAGCAGAGCAAATCGACGTTAGCTTTATTAAGGCCGTGAGCGATAACCTAGCTGCGCTGTCAGCAAGAGGCATGTTAGCTATTAATATAATTGAAGTAGCTGCTGCTGATACTTTCATGGCCTCGCCGCCCTTAAATGACCCTTACTTACTAATCGATTGTATTATTAAGGCGAACCGTAGTCATGAGAGCCTACAGCCATTCTGAGAGCGCGCCCTCTCTGGCAACTATCTAGTATAGAAACTCAGCCAGGGCCTTCTCATGCACCACGATAAGCTGGTAGTCCCTACTGTACACTTCTTGAGAACCTACCTTATTTAAGCTATCTATGCTACCCAGGTGACTGCTTACCTAGGTAAAAGAAAGATAGGCAAGTTACTTCGTGACCGCTACTACTGGGGCCGCATGAGTAAAGATGTAGACGATTACGTAGCTGCGTGTAAAGCTTGTAAATGGAGCTACATACCTTACGATAAAACCCTAGGCTTACTTAAATCACTGCCAATCCCTGAGCGAGTATGGCGAGACGTCTCTATAGACTTTAAGTCCTTCCCTTTAGATAAGAAAGGATATGACTATGCTTTTGTCATCATGGACCGGCTAAGTAAGCGTTGCTTCTTATTACCTTACTATAAGACCACTACAGCCGCTTAAGCAGCTGATATGTACTATTACTATATCTGGCGAGTATTTGGCCTGCTTAGGTTAATAGTCTCTAATCACAATTCTTAGTTCACCTTAGCATTCATAGATGAGCTATGCTGACTAATAGGAATTAAGCAAAAGCTCTTAATACCATATCACCCCTAAACTGACGGGAACACTGAGGTTCTGAATTAATACATTAACCAGCGCCTACGCCTATTTGTTAATTACTATTAGGACAACTGGTCAGACCTGCTGCCCTATATGGACTAGGCCTAAGCAATTCTACCGCATGAGACTATAGGCTTATTACCCTATTAAATTAAGTTTGGCTACTAGCTAATCTATCACTGGGACTGGGAGGAACGTACGAAGGCATTTACTATAGTCCGCAAATAGATGTCACGTGAGGAAGCGCAGAGCTACGCTAAAGCTCACTATAATGCAGTAAAGCTAGCTATAGAGATAGCTTAATAAGGGATTGCTTAAGCACAAGAGTGACAGGCTTAACAGGCTAATAAGAAGCGCCGCGAGCCAGACTTCTCTACAGGAGATAAGGTATACGTTACACCTAAGGGCTTTACTACTAGCTAACCTAGCCAGAAGCTTGACCAGCAGATGTACGGACCCTATCCTATTGTAGGCATAAAGGGACACTCCTATCGCCTTAAGCTACTGTTGCACATGCGCATGCTTGACGTCTTCCACGCAGACCGCCTACAGAAGGCTTCTACTCGCCCACTGCCTGGCCAAATTGAACCTGAGGAACCGCCTATCGAGATCAACGGGCATCCCGAGTGGCCAGTGCAGGAAATCCTTAATAGCCGCCTATTCCATAGCCGACTACAGTACAAAGCATCCTGGCTAGCTCATGACCCAGATCCTACCTGGTACAACGCCCGAGGCTTTATAGGCGCCCCATACAAGGTAAGAGACTACCACGAGGCCTATCTAGAGAAAGCAGGACCGCCGGCACGACTAGACGCCTGGTTGAAAGCGTACGAAGCAGAGGAGGGCCTGGACGTAACAGAGGAGGACGACAAGGCGGCTTCAAAGACAAGAGTGGTACAGAGACCAGCAAGAAGGAGACTGTAACCTAGAGACTCGGGGACGAGCCTCCCTTAGAGGGGGGGTAATGTGACGGTGCTGCTTGCTCTGCTCGCTACAGGCCACATGATATCGCAACTGGCTACGCCAGCCACGACCTAGCGCAGAGCTCAGAGCATGGCTAGCTCGCGCTCAGGCCATGCACCGCCCTATTTAGGGGCGAGCCCCCTTTGTACCTCTTCTCTCCTCATCTTAGTGTAGCTGAAATAGAGCCAACTTATCCCGTCAACCTGCATCCATGCAACGACGCGTGAAGACTAAGCCCGTCATCACACAGGCTGTATTAGGTATCTTAAATAAAAAGAACTTTATTTTTAAGTTAACCTATATAGCTATTTCACGCTATAAAAGTCTCTAGAGTATGTTATTTATAAATTCTTTTAACTTTTAAAAATTAAGGTAAAAGGAGAGTCACACGACACGTATGAGATAGGCTAATATAAATAAATAACTTTAACATCAAGTTATAGCTACTAACACAGAGTTTAGATTTAAAGAGAAGTAAATATATATATAGTTTAATAAACTAATACTAATTAATACTAATTAATATTAACTAATGTCTAGGAATATGCTATTTTATATTTATTTTTATTTAAAACTATTAAGTAGCTTAATCCACGCACTAACGTTTTTTAGTATAAAATTATTATTATCTAAAAGCTAATTAAGCAAGTGCTTAGCATTATTCTTATTAAAATTCTTAAAGTAAAACTCTTTAGTAAAATTTTTAATTATATTATACTAAAAAGCACCTAAAAGGCTAAGATATTCTGAGATAGATACTAACTAAATTTCGGACTTAAAATAATAGTTACAAAATTGTGTTGTAGCTACTATTACTATAATAACATATTCTAAACAGCTAAATAAGCTATAAAATAGTAGAATTAAATAGTTACTAATTAAATCTATTTTAAGTATTAAGGCGCTATGTTCAATAGCTAGAGCATATAAAGCTATTAAAACTAAAATCTAAATTCTATTAGTAATATACTAATACCTAGACTAATATCTTACTTTATAGTAGATGCTAAGCAGCATAGCTAACTTCTTTTTAGTAGAAATATCTTTAAACCTTATATTTCTTTATACTTAGTTAACTTAGTCAAAACGCTTGGCTTATATTATTATTATTAGATATTTCTAAACAGGTATTAGTCTTAGTATTAGTCTGAAATTAAGAAAATAGATGCTAATTTTAAATCATGATATACTTATAAGCCTTATTATATATCTAAAGTCTATTTAAGTAAAAAGCTATCTTAATTTCTTAGTAGCACTCTTTAATACTATACCTTTAAAATATTATACTATATACTACTATATTATAGAATCCACTATAACTAAATCCTTAAGCACTTAAAGTTATTTTTTTATATTAGTAATTAGTTCTACCTCATTATTATTATCTATCTTATTATTACTAAAGATAAAAGATTAGGTAGAATAATCTTTATTAGAGTTATATAGCTTTATATTCTAGGTTTAATAAATCCTATCATTAAACCTACTAATATTAGTAACTAATACTAAAACTAATATCTTATTTACTTATAGTTTCTTAATAGCCTTAGTCTTTGATTTTTGCTTTAGATTTTTAGTTATAATCTCTTTATTTTTCTCTTTAGTAGTATTAATTTCAGCCATATTATCCTTCACATATTTTATTTAATATTTTGAGATGAATTTATTTATTGTGTTCTTATCACGTGCTAATGCTAGCTTTTTATTTTCTAAATTATTATATCTATTCCTCTCTTTAGCGGTATGCACATTATCTGAATATTTATTATCTTTTTTCTAATATTTATTTAGTAACATTATAGAGGCGGGTTTTACAGCGTATTTTAGAGACATAATAAATAGCTAGTAAATAAGATATTACTAAAATATAGTATTAGTTTAGGTATTAGTTTACGTAAAGTATAAACTTATAAAGATTATTTTTAGCAAGGTTAGTGAGTTAGTATTAGTAAGATAATAAAATAAAATTAAGTAAATAAATAGTCTATATACTAAGTAGCTAATTATATACTTATGCTTTACTAAAATTTTTCTTTTACTTACCTTTATCTTTACCTTTACGCGTTTATAATTTTAATGCGTTATAAATTTCAACGCCTACTTTATTACTTACTCCTATTATTAATTATTTTACTTTAACTAATATTTATTTAATACTTTAATTATAGCTAGTATAGAGTAGGTTATGCTGACTAGTTTTAATAAGCCTTATAAAAATCTTTTAAACACAGAGTAAGTTACGCCCCTTAGTTTTAATAAATCTTATAAAAATCTTTTTAATATAAAGTAGGCTATATTTACTAGTTCTAATAAATCTTACGAAAATTCTTCTAGTAAAGCACCATATAAGATTGTTACTTTTATAGATTAATTCTTAGTATTAGTCTTAGTATTAGTTAATTATAACTAATACTTTACCTACTGGTTCTAATAAGCCTTGTAAAGATTTTCTTAATATAGATTAGGCTATACCTACTAGTTCTAATAAGCTTTATAAAAATCTTTCTAGTATAAAGTAGGTTACGTCTATTAGTTCTAATAAGTTTTATAAAAATCTTTTTAGTAAAGCACTATGTAAGACTATAGTACATAAAACTATTACTTCTATAAATTAGTTTTTAATATTAGTTTTGGTATTAATTAATTATAACTAATACTTCACCTACTGGTTTTAATAAGCCTTGTAAAAATCTTTTTAGTAAAGTAGTATATAAGATAATTGCTTTTAATAAGTCTTATAAAAACCTTCTTAGTAAAGCAACACGCAAGACTATTACTTTTATAAATTAGTTCTTAGTATTAGTCTAAGTATTAGTTAATCTTAACTAATACTTTATAGTTTTTTTTATTTTAAATACGTATTAAATGGCCTTATGTAGCTTTAGCTAGTAATAAATCTTAAGTTCTACTATCTTTATACCTTAAGTCTCTTAGTAATTATTGTAGGCATAAGGCTGGTAATATGTTTTTCTAGTTTTCATTTCATTTCCTTTCCTTTTATTTTTTATTTTTATTTTTATTTTTAATATTATATTAACATTTTATAGCTAGTACGCTATACGAGATTAAATACTATTAATATTACTAAAAATATTTATTAAAGTGTCTTTTATTCCAGTAACTGGTTTATAAAATTACTAGAGACTTTAATAATAATCTTTAGTTTTAGGCTATAGCTCTTAACGCTCTGCAAGAAGCCGCAGAGACTTTCTTAATTAATATTTTTAAAGATAAGTGTTTTTAGGTATTAGTTTTAATATTAGTCTAATTAGCCTTAGCTATTAATCTATCTGCTATTTATACTAAATAAGTTATAATTTAATTTAAAAATCTTTATTACTTTTTTTAGATTATTTACTGTTTAGCTGGCTATATTAATTTTATTAGTAATATAGATTTAGCTTATATCACTAAAGCCGGCTATTACTAGTAAAGGCTAATAATAAAGGAATAGAGCTAAATATAGAGTTTACATAGAGTTAGAATTTAGTATACTATTTCTAAATAAAAGTTTTAGTAACTATTCTAGGCTTAAAAATAAATAAAAATTTATACTATAAACTTACTATAAGTACCTACTAGTGATTTAAAATTCTAAAGTGAATATATAATATACTTCACTCTACTCAGCCTACTAACATTTATATTAGCTTTAGTATTTTAAAAATTTATAATACTTTATATACAAAATTTTAAAAATAATAAATAAAATAATTATTAATAAAAATTTATTAAGTTAATTAAATATTAGTGTAAAATAAACTAGAAGTAAAAAATTACTATTTAAGAAAGTATTTCTTTTAATTTATATAGTTTAGTTTTTTATATTTATTTTAATATTTTTAACTTTATTTTAAAAATATTACATAATAGATTATATTAATACTTTTAAAATAATATATATAATTACTAAAACTTTTAATATAAATTATAAACTTATTTTTTAGTTAAAAATAATATACTTTATTTATTATAGTATGTAGTTATGTTTACGTAACTTTACTCTATAAAATATATATAAAAAAAGTTTTTTTGTAATTTATAATATTATAACTATTTTTAAATTATATAACTTATATAAATAATAATAAATTTAAGTAATATAACTTTATACTAATTTTATTTATAACTTAAATTAAATAGAAATAATAAGTACAAAGTTTAAAACTATATTAAATAATTTCAAAATTAAAAAGTATAAATAACTTTTAAATATACTTATTAAGTACTAAAGTATAATTACCTAAAAAGTTTAAAAATATAAAAAAGTATTTTAATTTTTTTACAAAAATAAAAATGTATACTTAGTATAATAATTTATTTTTTTTAGAAATTAAAATAAAATTTTGGTAACTAATATAAATATAAAATGTAAAACTATAAATTACTGTAAGCTTTTAATTAAAAATTATATAAACATAAAAAATAATAAATAATAAATAATAAATAATAACTAAAAAATAATAAATAAAATAAATTTAGTTTTAAACGTTATATACAATAAAATCTTTTTAATAGTTTTTAAAAAAAAATTAATAAAAAATAGTTAATAAAAATTTAATACTTAAAATAAAATAAGTTAGTATTTATTTATATAGCCAGATTTTAATAATTTTAATTAAAAATTAATTAAATAAATATACAATTAATAGTAGCTTATTAAATAAAATTTAAAAACTAAACTAAAAAAAAGCTAGCTAAATAAAATAAGTTAAAAGCTTATAAACCCTTATATAATTTATTGTAAAAATTAATTATTAAAATTATAAAAAACTTTAAATTAAAAAAAATTAAATATATAACTTTATAAACATTAATAAAGTTAACGTAAAAAAAACGAAATTAAAAAAGTTAAAAGAAAAAGTAGTAAATAACTTAACAATATAAAAATATTAATAATTTTATAAAAATTTACTATAATAAAAAAGTTGTAATAGTATTAAAAAAAAAATTAAAAAAATTATTAATATATAACTTAACTATTTTAAATTTTAAATTTTAAATTTATAAAACAAACTTATTAATAAATATATATATAAAATAATACTGTAAATAGTAGTTAAAATATAACGTAATATATTAAGTATTAAAATAAAAAAACTATTTATTAAAAAAATTAATTAAAAAAAAGCTATTTAATAAAACTATATTAAATATTAAATTTTATTAAAGCTTTTAAATTTATAATAATTCCTATTTAATAATAACTTTATAAAAACATATACTAAATGTATAAAACAAACTATAAAGTAAAAAATATATAAATTAAAATACTAAAAAATAATACTCAAAAAAGTTAATTAAAAAAAAATAAAAGTAGTATTACTATGATATAATAACTTTATAAAAAAATTTAAATTATTAATAATATTTAGTAAAAAAAGCTATATTAAAAATAATAATTACAAATATTTTACAATAAAAACGTGTTTATTTATTATTTAAGTTAAAATTAAATATATTTAAAAAAAAAGCTTAAATATTATAAATATTAAGTTTATAAGTTAATAAATTATTTTAAAAAATGTACATAAAAAATATACTTTATTTAATTAAAAAATTAAAAAATTGTTATACTAAAAAATAATTAAAAATAAAAGCTTAATAATTTTAATATATTCTTAACACAAAAAAAAACCTTTAAAAAATGAAAAAAATTAATAAAGTTTATAATACTAAAAAATATATTATATAGTATATATATTAAAATATAAATATTATAAAAACTGAAAATAAACTAATAAAAAAATAATAATAATAATTTAAACTACTTAAATATTTTATATAAAAAATACTTTTTAAAATAAATATACTTTATACATATAAATAAAAGAAAGCTATTGAAAATACTTTATGTATATAAAATAAACTATTTTAATATAAAATAAAAATAAATATAAATATACTAAATATGTAATTATAATTAAAAAAACTAAGTAACTACTAGTAAGTTTAAGTTAGTAATTTAACTATTAAAGCTTTATATTATAATAAACATACTAAAAACTAAAATTTTCTTGTAAAGTAAATATAAATAAAAAAACTATTAAAGTTCTAGTAAATAGTAAAGTAAATAAAAGATTTATTTTTAATTAATAAATAAAATAAAATACTATATTATTCTAAATAAAAGTATATTACTAAAAGTAAAGTAAATAAATAATAATATAGAAATTTTTAAAAAAGTTTAATTAACTTAACAACTATAGTAATATAACTAAAAATTGTAAGATATAAAAATATTTACGATATTACTATTTTAAATATAAAAGAACTTAATATAAATTTAAAATAAAATTAGCTTTTGTTACATATTTTATTAATAATTTAATAGTAAAAAAATATTTAAAAAACTAAAAAAATTTAATAAAAAGTGTCACAAAAATATAAAAACTAAAAGTATTAAAATAAAACTTTAAAAGGAAAAAAGTTTTATATAAAGTAATATAATAATTATAATAAAATAACTATAAAATATTAAAGAAATATAACTTAAATGTTAAAAAACTTAAAATATTAATAGAGTCTAAATATTTAAAAAATACAATAAATTTATATACTTGTTTAATAAAAATAAAAGATTTTTTTATATAATTACTATATCATAAGTATTAAAAACAGCTTTTATATACTTATAATTTATGTAATAATAGTACGTAATTTTAATAATATAGTATAATAAATAAAGTACAGATTTTTTAATATAATAAGTCTAGGTAAACTTATATTAAATGCTTTAGTAATTATAAAAAATTATATAAAAATTACCTAAATAATATCTTTTAATAATAAAAAAATTTAATAAAAATAGTTTAATTAATTTATTATGTAATAATTTTAGAAATTTACTTTAAAATATAAAAATAAGTTATTATAGGTTGTTAACTTACTGACGTAAATTATACTAGTAACTAGCTATTTAACTAATTATATAACACTTAATTAGTTCTCTTGCTTCTAGATTAGATAGCTTATTAGACTTAATAGAAGTTAGTTAACTTAATAGAAATAGAAAAAAGCAATACAGTAAGTTAAGATTTAATAAAATAATATTAAACTATTTTACTTAAGATATAAATCTTAATTTTAGAGTAACTATAAAAAATTAAAAGTAACTATAAGCTGTTTAATGTTCTATACTTATAGAAAATCCTCCATGCGTATATTATATACTAATTAGAAGTATATTAAATACTACTAAAAAAGATAAGGGAAAATAAGTTCTTATTTTTATTATTTATACTTATTTTTCTTATATCTTACTATAGTGGGTTATTTAACCTACTTTAGGTACTACTTTCTATAGAACTTAAACTTACTTTAGAGTAAGCCTATTTATAAGTTCTGTCTACACTAGTTTGCCTCTATTTACTAGTATCTTTTATATATTTTTTTATACTATTTTTTTTATATTAACGCTTTGTTAGCTGTGATTTTTTTATTATTATAGTTTATAATATTATCCTCTTCCTCTAAGTCTTCAGCCTGAAGGTTATTTCGTTTTTTCTTTTATAAATAGTATAAAGATAGCTAGTTCTTTATGTGAAAACTAAGATTATAAGAACTCCTTACACCTTTCCTATCTTTCTAATTCCCTAAAAATAACTTGAGTAGAATCGTTCTTAATATGAGCTTACTATTTAGTAAAAAAAGTTTAAGAAAATATCTATTAAATACTATCTCCCTATTCTTACTATTATAATAATAGTTATTATTATCTAGTTTATTTAGCTTTTAGGTAATATTCTAAGTGTATTAATTAAAACGTAAAGTGTAATTTTATTATAACATAGTCTAAATAAAATTACCTTAATTAAAATAAAAAAAAAGCTTTAGTAGTAGCTTTATACCGCTAAAGAGAAGTCTCTTATTATAAAATCTTATAAACTTAGTCTTTATTCCTAGCTAGTCTAAATAGATTCTTAAAAAAAAGAAATATTCCAGCGTGAACTTACCTCAATTAATAAAGTTCATATAATAAAAAAAAAAGTAAAACTATTAGAGTTAACTTAATATACTATAACCTATAGAGTCTAATATTACTTTATTTTTTTTTTAAGTTTTAAGTAAAACATTCTACATTCTCTTTATTTATTAAATATAATCTTAAAGTAAGTGTTTATTATTCTGTCTAATAATACTAATTAATTAGCTTTAAATTATATTTTTTAAGTTTCTAACTAGTTCCCATGTATTGTTTTTAGGTCCGTAATTTTTTTATTTAACTAAATACTTCTATTAACACCTGAATTATTAGTAGTCTAGAATTTACTAGACTTTATACTTAATTATGTCTTCCTTAAGTTTAAGTCTTGTCTATAGTTTAGCATTTAATAGTGCTGGTTCTAGTCTTAAAATATAAAAAACTAAGTAAATCCTTATATTCTTAAGTAGTTATATTTTATAATTTATAGGTCTTATTTATTATTTAATCTTAAATAGTCCTAATTTAATGTGATCTAGTTTTTTTAATAGTTGTTTTATTTTTAATTTTTTTTATAATAGGAAAACTTTATCTCTTTTCTTAAAAATTAGTCCCTTAACTTTAGTCTCATCCTTAATTTATTTGTTAATATTATCTTTATGGGTGATCTTTCATGTAATTTTCTAGTAAAACTATTATAGTTCCTTAACTTTTATTCTTATAGATTCTAAGATTTTGTTTAGTTTTTATAGATCTTAATAAGCTATAGGCTTATAACTATAGTTTATATAAAATAGTAATTTTCTTATAGTTAAGATTTTTACAGAGTTATATATAAACTCAGCTATTAATAATAGGTTAATTTAATTATCTTATTATTTATTAACGTACATACGTAAGTATTATTTTAATATCTAGTTTATATATTCTATTTATCTATCTGTTTGTAAATGAAATACTATTAAAAGACAGTACTTAACCCCTAATCTTTTTATAAACATTACTTAAAATATTAACGTGAATAATTTATCTCTATCTGTGATAAATTCTTATAGTAATTTATATTATATAATTAGTATTTTAATAAGTATAGTTACTAACTTATCTGCTTTAATTTCTATATATATTAGTTTAAAGTATATGTATTTTATAAATTAGTTTATAATAACTAGTATCATATTATATTATTAGCCTTAAAAGGTAGTTATTATTAGTATTTCCGTAATAAAGTCTATTATAACTAATTCCTATAATAGGTCTAATAAAGAAATTAGTTATATAAGTCTATATTTCTTATATCTTAATACTTTATTCTTTTTATATTTAATACATGCTGAAAGAATAGTTCTGACCTTTTTTTATATTCTAGGAATCCAAAAATATCTGTTAATCTATTCTATAGTTTTTTTAATTTCTTAATGTCTATGCATTTTAGCTAAGTGTTAGTTCTTAATTAGTTTAGTTTATAATTTATCTAGTATATAAATTATTCTCTTATCTAGATTCTAGAGTAATTATCTGTTGTTAAATTCCCTTATTTATTTTTCCTAGATATTTTTAATAATAACTACTACTTTAATATTTATCTGTAAGCTTTCTAGAAATCTATTTTATCTTTATTTAAATATTATATTATAAATCTCCGGTATATTTTTTATGTAGTTTGCTTATTAATTAAGTGCATTAGCTACTATATTTTCTTTTTCTAATTTATATAGTATTTAAAAGTTAAAAATAGAAACTAGTTTCTATTATCTAACCTATTATTAATTTAACTTCTTTATTATTATAAATACTGTTAGATTCTTGTGATTTGAATATATAATAATTTAGTACTTAACTCCTTCTAAGTAATGTCTCTATTTTTTAAATACTTAAACTATTACTAATAGTTTTTTATTATAAATATCATAATTTAACTTGGTAGTTGTGAGTTTATGAGATAAAAAGTCTACTAAATATTTATACTTATTATTTTATACTTATAGTAAAATAACTTTTATAGCTCGGTGATAACGGGCTTGGTCTTTACGCATTATAGTATTAATATAAATTAATGAGATAAGTTGGCTCTATTTCAGCTACACTAAGATAGAAAGAGAAGAGATATAAAGGGGGCTCGCCCCTAAATAGAATGGTGCATGGCTTAAGTATGAGCTAGCTATGCTCTAGGCTCTACGCTAGATTATAGCTAGCGTAGCTAGTTATAATATTATATAGCTTATAGTAAGTAGAGTAAGCAGTATTATTATATTACCCCCTCTCTAAAGGAGGCTTGTTTCTGAGTCTCTAGGTTATAGTCTCCTCTTTACTAGTCTCTATACCACTCTTATCTTTAAAGCTATCTTGTTATTCTTCTCTGTTACTTTTAGATCCTTCTCTGC
This sequence comes from Zopfia rhizophila CBS 207.26, assembly GCA_010093925.1. Lineage (NCBI taxonomy): Eukaryota > Fungi > Ascomycota > Dothideomycetes > Zopfiaceae > Zopfia > Zopfia rhizophila. Next base: position 288,330 of record ML994700.1, read on the forward strand.
TTTATATGCTTTTAACTAGGCGTCTAGTCATACTAGTAGTCCTGCTTTCTCTGGATAGGCCTTATAGTAGTCTCTTACCTTATATAGGGCACCTATAAAGCCTTAGGCATTATACTAGATAGGATCTAGGTTATAAGCTAGCTAGAATACTTTATACTATAGTTAGCTATGGAATAGGCGGCTATTAAGGATTTCCTGTACTAGCCACTTAAAATGCCCGTTAATCTTGATAGGCAGTTCCTTAAGTTTAATTTAGCTAGATAGTGGGTAAGTAGAAGCCTTTTATAGGTGGTCTATATAGAAGACGTTAAGCATACGCATGTATAGTAGCAGCTTAAGGTAATAGAAATATCTCTTTATGCCTATAATAGAATAGGGTCTGTACATCTGCTGGTTGAGCTTTTAACTAGGTTAACTAGTAGTAAAGCCTTTAGGTGTAATGTATATCTTGTCTCCTATAAAGAAGTCTAGCTCACGGCGCTTCTTATTAGCCTATTAAGCCTATTACTCTTATACTTAAGTAATTTCTTATTAAGCTATCTTTATAGCTAGCTTTATTGTGTTATATTAAGCTTTAGTATAGCTCTACGCTTTCTCACGAGATATTTGTTTACGGACTGTAGTAGATATCTTCATATGTTCCTCCTAGTTCTAGTAATAGATTAGCTAGTAGCTAAACTTAATTTAATAAGGTAACAAGCCTATAGTCTTATATAGCAGAATTACTTAGGTCTAGTCTATATAGGGTAGCAGGTCTGATTAGTTATCTTAATAGTAGTTAACGAATAAGCATAAGCGCTGGTTAATGTACTAGTTTAAGACCTTAGTATTTCTATTAGTTTAAGAGTAATATAGCGTTAAGAGCTTTTACTTAATTCCTATTAATTAGTATAGCTTATCTATAAATACTAAGATAAACTAAAGACTGTAGTTAGAGATTATTAACCTAAGCAGACTAAATACTTGCTAGATGTAGTAATAGTATATATTAGCTACCTAAGTAGCTATAGTTATTTTATAGTAAAATAGTAAGAAATAATGCTTACTTAGCTAGTTTATAATAATAAAGACATAGTCATATTCTTTCTTATTTAGAGAGAAGAACTTAAAGTCTATAGAAACATCTCACTATACTCGCTTAGAGATTAGTAGTGATTTAAGTAAGCCTAAAGTCTTGTTATAAGATATATAGCTCTATTTATAAGCTTTATATATAGCTACGTAGTTATCTACATTTTTACTTATATAGTTTTAGTAATAGTAGTTATGAAGTAGCTTATCTATTTTTCTCTTACTTAAGTAAGTAGTCACCTGAGTAGTATAAATAGCTTAAATAAGATAGATTCTTAAAAAGTATATAGTAGAGACTATTAGCTTACTATAATATATAAGAAGGCTCTAGCTAAGTTTCTATATTAAGTAGTTACTAGAGAAAGTGTACTCTCAGAATAGCTATAAGCTCTTATAACTATAATTTACCTCAATAATACAATTAATTAATAAGTAAGAGTTGTTTAGAGGAGGTAAGGCTATAAAAGTATTAATAATAATTATTTTAATTATATTAGCAGCTAGCATGTCTCTTACTGATAGTATAGCTAGGTTATTACTTATAGCCTTAATAAAGCTAATATTAATTTACTCTACTAAAAGAAAGACACGTGTTTAGGCTACTTTATTCTTATTTTTTTAGGTTTTTAGTTTCTCTTACTTACGCGAGAGCGCGTCAGCTACTATGTTAATTATATTAAAATAATAAATAAATATTAGATAATAGTTTACTATATTTATTATTTAGTGTATCTGGTGGGAAGTAAGCTTTTACTTTATAAAAAAATACTCTAGTATATAGTAGTTAGTTAAGGTACTAAATAACTCTATAGTCTATAAGCTTATAAGCTATAAGTGCTATTCTTAAAGGCTATAAATTATAACTAATATCTTTTTATTATATATATTATAGTTTATCTAGGGCTTGCTTATAGTCTTAGAGTAGAAAATTATAAATTACTAAAAGCTATTCTCTTAAAGCTATAATAGCACTCCTATAATAACTCTATTATTTATATCTATCTCTATACGCGTCTAGCGGTAGGGTAAGTAATAAGCTAAAATATTATCTAATAGTATTAAATCTTTAGCTTACTAAAAGACTGCTAGCTTGTGTTTACTAAAAGTATATTATACACCCTTCTTAAGTAGCTTAATAAGTAATTAAATAATATATCTATAGTTTTTTAGAAAAGCTCTGTAGAAATTGCAGAATTTTAGAAAGAATTATAGGCTTTTAACTAACGTAGGTACTGGCTATTTCTATATAATAGTAATTTTCTTAGGGTCCTTTTAAATCCCTTCTGTGCTAATAATAAAGCTTAGGAACTTTATTCTAGTAATAGTAAACTCGCTCTTCTTAATATCTACTTAAAGGCTTATATTTTAGAGATATCTTAATACTTAAGTAACATACTCCTCATACTACAGCAGGTTTTTAGAATAGATTAAAATATTATTAAGATAAGTAGTATAGAAATTATTTAGTAGACTATAAAACATTTTATTAATATAACACTAGAATATAGCAGGGCTATTATAGAGACTAAATAGTAGTATATAATACTTATAATTTTTATACTGAGTATAGAACATAGTCAGGTTCTTTATATCCTTATTTAAACGTATATAATAAAAGACTTATTATATATTAAACTTAGTAAACACTCTTACACGTGCTAGGCGGGTAAGGGTTTTCTAAATTAATAAAATTAAATAAGCGTTTTTCTTTATAATAGTATTAAGCTTATAATAGTTAACATAGAAGCGCTACTCTTTTCTAGACTTTTTAGTAAATAATACTAAAGAAGTATATAAAGCATTACTATAAGTAATAATTCCTTATCTAAAGTAGTTATTTAGGTAGGTCTTAATAAGCTATAGTTACTTAAGAGATATGCTATATAGTAAACTTAATATTAACATATTTTTAGCTATTAGTTTAATATTATAGTTAATATTTTCGTGATGTGGGGGTAGTATGTTTAAGTTTTTCTTTAAGAAATAAACCTAAATCACGCTAGCGTAGCTAGAGTAGAATAGTTTTTACTTAATAAGCTATTAAAGTTTCTTTTTTTTTATAAGGTCCTTGTTTAATTAATAGAGCCCTTCTAACAAAGGTTTTACTAAGAAGTTTTTAAGGCCTTAAGAGAAAGACTTCCTTATAAGGTCTTTATAGTCCTAAATAAGCTTATTCACTTTATAGACGCTAGTGTGCCCTAGTATAGTTTCTTTTTACTATATATATATTATAAAGATAATAGTTTTTATAGTATTAATCTTAAGACCTACTTTAAAAAGGTCTTTGTATAAGATAGGCTGAGAATAGAAAGTTTACTTATTTAACTTTAGCTACTATTATAAGTAAAGCTATTCTTTTATTTTTTTAAGATTTTTTTAGTATATAATATATTAAGATGAGCGCTAAGATAGCTTATAGGTGCACTATAAAATCACTATATTTATTAACTTATCACGTTAATTAGTATTAGCTTAGTGTAAGGGGTTAATTTTAGTTAATAGACCTTATATTAAAATAACGATATTATGTTTATAGTTAATTAGCTTATTATTTAGCCATTTAAGCGCTTACTTCTTATAGTTAATTAATACGTCTATATTTTTAAATAGCTTATAACTAATTATAAGGTCGTGGCGGCCAGTGTTATAGAAAATAAAGTAAGTTAATAAATAATAGTTATTTAATACTAGATCAGCCTAAAAGTACTTATTTACTTATTTATTTAGTCTGTTATTGTAGCTAGCTAGGGGGATAGATTTTATCTAGTAAGTCTTTATCTTAAGCCCTTTCTTAATAGTGTGTATATGCTTTAGGTATACTAGGATAAAACTACTAGCTCTAGTATTAAGAAAGCTACTTAGCTTAATAGCTAGTCCGCTAGTAGAGATATAGTAAGGTAAAATAAAAGCTAGTTTACTAAATAGTAGTTAGTAAAAGTTAAACTAGTTAGTAGCTTTAGGAGATAACTCTAGAAAAGAGACTTCTCTTAAAGTAAGTCTTTCTCTAATAGTTCCTCTATAGTAAGCTGAAACTCTTTGTTATTACTAGTATCCTAAGGCGTATAGAGCTCTTTATTAGTATTTATAAACTTAATTACTTTAGCTATAGCTTAAGCAGGTAGTTAGTAGTCTTTTATAAAGTAACTAGGTTTCCCGCAATTATAGTAACTAGCTGGCTTAAGGATAGGTATTAATAGAATAATAGTAGCTACTACATAAGTTAGGCGCTTAGTTTTTAGATAAAACTACTAAATTAGCAGCAGCTAAGTCTTTTTAGTTTTTCTATTAATCTACTTAGTAGCTTTTCTGGCGCTGAGAGCTAGCTCTCTAGTAAAGTCTTAAGCTAGGTTTATGTACTTATTATACTAGTCACAGTACTACTGTTAGTAGATGCCTATCTGTGTACACAAAACGTCTAGAAGCTTCTTATAGAATTCTTCTACCTATTAGTCTATAGGTAGGCTGCGTTCTTAAGCTAGGTAAAAGAAGTTACCCTAGAATATAGTAAAGTTAGTAGGGTTTCTAAGGTAGAGCTTCTGGAAATCGCGGTAAGCGTTAAGTCTCTTATATAGGTTGCTGTACGTCCTCTCTAGGTAATCTATTATATACTAGTAGCTAACTAGCTGCTTACTCTCTTTTATTGTATGTATGAGTATTAAGAGGTACTGGTTAGCAGGACCCTCCGTACGCGTACGTATGTAAGAGATGATATTCTTTTAGATAGCTTACTTACTAGCTCTAGTAAACTAGTCTTAGTTAGCACGTACCTTGTCCTCTAAGACATCCCTCTATTAATCGAAGGTGACGTCCTTGCCGTTCTTAAGCATTGGCGGGTTGGGAAATCGTGCTGAGTGGCTATTGCCTTAATGGCTGCCTATAGTAGGCGTAGCTAGTGGAGTGGCGGGTAGGTAGGGTAATGCTCGAGGAGTTTGGTTACTGAGATCTCCTGTATCAGAACCATTGTCAGGTCCTACAGCGACATAGCCAGCCTGGTTTTGAGGGGTCTGTGGTAGAGCTGTGAAGTGTGTCTTCTTTACTGGTGTCAATGATAGCGCTAGGCTGGCCTTTGCAGAGAGGAAGAAGTGTATATTATGTATGGGTTTCTTTGTCTGTACCCTTAGTATCTTGATCTCATTCTCTTAATCCGCTACGCGCTCGAGCGTGTTGTTTAGTAGCTGACGAAGCTTAGCAAGCTTGTCTCTAGCCTCGTTAAGCTCAGTTTCGGCCGTGTTGAGCGCTTTTCCTAGCGTATTGGCATGGTCGTGATGTGTGAGTACTTTGAGGTGGCTACGCTCTAGCTCGCTAGCGATTATCGCTTGATCGAGGGTCATCAGGGTAGGAAGCGTAACCTCTATCTCCTAAGGCTCATAGGTGTCGGTTCCCCAGGTAGTGCTATTGGTAGTAGCCACGAAGGGTTTCTTGTCGTGTCGTGCCTGGATGCGGAGCTTCTTGATAGTGTAGTCTTCTCCAATCACGTTGTCAGGGTAGTGCGTGGCGGCACACTTGAGCGACTTAGGGATAGGCGTGTAGTCATTGCCAGTGGCTGTTGCCTTGGGATCGACCCTCATCTCTAGCGTGGAGAGCTTTCCCATGGTCCTAACCTATCTGTCCTTGTATTTGTATAGAGCTTCTGGCCCTTAGCAGGGTGAAGCAATTGGCTGATTCTCTGGCGTGGAGAAGATGAGCTGGTGGTGCTCACGGGGGTCGGTTTCTCTAGCAGGGAGAAGATGAGCTGGTGGTGCTCACGGGGGTCGGTTTCTCTGGCGTGGAGAAGATGATGGGGGGGGGGGGGGGGGGGGGGTTCGCTAGAGCTCTCGTAGCTCTCTTCCAATCTAATGGGTATGTTGCCTACCGCTGTAGGTCTTCCGGTTACCTGCCGAGTCGCTCTCGAGGCCTGCCGTGCAGGGCTTATACAGGCTATTGCTCAGGGTTTCAACTGCCTACTGCTGTAGGGCTTTCCGGTGGAGATCGTATGGTTGACGAACTAACGACTCAGCGTAGTCGTGTAATTGATTCTCCAGGTGCGGTTGTTGGCGAATCAAACGCTCAGGTTGATCGCGTGGCTTGACCTCGATATTGTGTCGCCGTCGTCCGGCCGAGTTAGATTGATCTTAGTGTAATGTGATGACGGGCTCGGTCTTCACGCGTCGTAGTATTGATGCAGATTGACGGGATAAGTTGGCTCTATTTCAGCTACACTAAGATGGAGAGAGAAGAGGTACAAAGGGGGCTCGCCCCTAAATAGGGCGGTGCATGGTCTGAGCGTGAGCTAGCCATGCTCCGGGCTCTGCGCTAGATTGTGGCTGGCATAGCTAGTCGCGATATTATGTGGCCTGTAGTGAGCAGAGCGAGTAGCACTGTTATAAGCTCCATCCAACGCGTCTGCATGTATCTCTATTTAAAGTTATAAGTTAAATATTTTTAGTATTAGTAGTTATTAGAATATTTTTTTAATATCTTAAAGGCGTGTTTCTCGTATTATTTCTACTTAAATTATTAATCTTTTTTAAGTAATTCTATTAAGGGTGATGTGATTTTTAAGTAGTTCTTAATAAACTATTAGCAGAACTCTATAAATCCGAGAAAAGAATAAACTTTTTTTGTGTTTATTAGTATTAGCTAAGATAGAATATTTTTAGCTTTTTCTAAATTAACTACTATTCCGTTTTAGGATACTAAGTATTCTAAGAATATAACTTCCGTTCTATAGAACACATATTTCTCTGTTTAAATATATAACTTATGTTCCTTAAGCTTTTATAACACTTTTTTAGTGTACTTAATATATTCTTTTAGCGTCCCGTTTGTGTATACAAGCATATTATCAAAATATACTATTATAAATATATCTAGATATTCTCTTAATATATAGTTAATAATTGTCTGGAATGTTACTAGTGCGTTGGTGAGTCCTATTAGTATAACTAAATATTTAAATAATTTATATCTAGTTTTAAATACTATTATCTACTTATGTTCTTTAGCTATTTATATTTAATAATATTTATTTTTAATATTAAAGAGACTAAACTACTTAGCTCTTCTAAGTTTATCTAAAAGCTTTAATATTAGTAGTATTAGATAACGATTTTTAATAATAGCTTTATTAAAATGTTTGTAGTTAATACATAGCCTAAGTTTCCTATTTTTTTTTAATATAAAGAGTATTAGTAAAGCTATTTTACTTTAGCTTATTTATATATATCCCTTTTACTAGTTTTTTTATAAAAATCTTTATAATTCTTCCTATTAGTAAATAGATACTTAATATAATAGTCCTGGTTTCAAATCAGTTTCTTTCTTAAGCGTGATTTTATAGTCCTAGTTCTAATATCTTAGTAAGTAGTCTTTAGCTTCCTTAAAGAACTATTCTCTAAACTCTTCTTAATATTCTTTTAGTACAACGAATTTAGTGTCGTGAAGTATTATTTTCTTTATTTATATTATTACTTACTATTACTATCTATAGTATTTATTCTTATTGTTTATAGGTTTTTTTTTTTTAATTAATAGTTAAATTCTATCATGCTAGCTAGTCTTATTCTAAGATAAAATCTTTACTATCTAGATTTATAATTTTAATATAACAGTTATTCTTATAACCTGCTACCTAAATAGTTATACTCTGTATTTTAAAATTAATTAGATTTTTTCTAAATATTACCGGACTATTATCTACACGTTTTACTTATATAGGTTTATTTAAAACTCTAGTTAATATCTAGTATCTTTATATTTATTTATTTAATATAAGTGTCTTGCTAGCCCCACTATCTATAAGCGCTAGTATTTAATTACTATTAATATATACATCTATATATAGCTTACTTTTATGCTTTTTTTAGTTTAGTTATATATATATAATTAATATGTTTCTTCTAATCTTTTTTTAGCTCTCTAGTAGTTTAGTTACGTTTTATTAGTTTTCTAGTTTTTTATCTGTGTTTAACTCCTGAGTGGTAGTTATTTTTTTAGTGTTTCTTTTTTAAGTCTATAAATTAAATATTTCTAAAGTTAATATGCTTTTTTACTAAGTATTTTATATATATTTTCAGCCTATTCTCCATAATCCACGCATTTCTATCTTAGGAAACATTCTTGGTATGTGAGTTTCTTATATAATTCTATAGCTAACTATCTTTTTTAACAGTATTTAGCCTAGTATAATCAGTATTCTAGTTAATATTAGTCTTATAATAACTGTCTATATTTACTTGAATTTAGGTCCTATAACTTATCTTTTAAGTCCGTATAGACTAATTTTTATTATAAGTTAAATTCTTTTTTATCTGCTAATTATTATAATACTTTCTTTATTCTTAGTTTCTTAATATATATAGTATGTTTATTCTATTTATAGTTTATTCTAGTGTAGTTTAGTGCTGTATATATCTAGTATTTTTTTTATCACTCTATTTACAGCATTATTATCTTATACTTATAGTATTAATAAAGAGTTTTCTTTTTTTTTTTTTTTTTAATTCTATTCTAATTCTAAATGTCCTACGGGATTATAGTATATTATATAAGTTATAACTAGTATAGACTTTTATTAATAGATCTTATTTATTTATATAGCTAATTTTTATTCTATTAGCTTTCTATATTACTTATCCTCTACTAACTATAAAACTTATTAATATTTATATATTCCGTTTTCTAGTGTAACCTTCTAGTGCTTTATAACATAATATTTCCTTATATAATACTCTAACTTATATATTTAATAATACTTTTAGTGTATTTATTATATAATTATTATAGATATCAGCTCTTTTCTGTCTTCTGTTTTGTAATTCTTTTATTATCTGAACTTTTAATTCTTCTTTTTAAAGAGTTCTTCTTTTCGCTCTATAATCCTATAAAATCTTTTTATATCTTTCTAGTTTTTAGTATTATGTTGCTATATTACTACTCTTTATATTATAAAAGTTATATTACTAGTTAACTCTACTAAATAATCTTTTACTTACTAATATAATATTTTATATTTTATTCTAAGGTGTATTTCGCTTTTATATATCTAATATTACTCTTTCCTAGTTCTTTATATAATAGTTTTTTTAGTAATTTAGTTTTATATTTACTCTACTTAGACTATAGCTATCTTAATTTCTTTTAGTGTTTTAGTTTAGATATAAGTTTTCTTAACGTCCACTTATTACTACTTATAGTTTTTAATAAAATGTTCTTATTTTTCATATCTTAAAGTAGGCTTTTTGTGTATAGTGTTTTATTCATTTCTTAACTTACCTTCCTTATTATTTATTAATAAATATTTTATTATAATTAATATTTATTTCGTCATATGTTCAGGTATCTTTTTTATTTCTTTTTAGTATATAGATTATAGGTTTCTCTTAAGCTTTTTTCTCTTACTCCTACTAGTACTAGTAATTATTAATTATTACTATTTATTTAATAATTTTAAGTAAGGTACTAGGTCGTTTTTCTCTAGAAATTTTATCTTTAATTCTATTCTTTAGTCTCTTATAGTACATCATGACTAGTAGTTAGTTTTCTTAATTAAGTTATAACTAGATTTATTTAAACTCTGCTATATAATTAGCCGTTAACGTATATTACTTAAGCTATTAAAGTTTTTAAATTACTTCCATTTCCTTATTAATTTCTCTAAAGACTATAATTATTTCTTTTTCGAAACTTTTATAATTCTTAAAGGCTTGTTATATGTTACTATTATAGTCTATAAGTTCTATTATTCCTAGGTTAGGGTTTCTGTTTACTAGGTAGTTCCTAGTAAATAATTTAAACTATCTTATAACTCTACCTATTATATTCATACCAGCTACTAAGATTTTATCTTAATTAGTCGTAAATAATACTTAGTTGAATTAATAGTAGAGGTTTATTATTATTATAAAAGTCTTAAGTTCGTCTTAGTTACTGTTAAATTTTATAAAAGATTATATTTTAGCTATTTCTTTTTTCATGGCTTTTCCTATAGCCACTTATTATTATAGGCTAACTAAAGTGTTACGTAACTTTATAATTATAGCTTTTTATTCCTAAATAACTTATTATATACTCTTAGTTCCTTTAGATGTACTTCTAGTTATAAATAAAAATTCTACTATAACTTCTTCTTTACTGCTACTTTCTTTTGATAAATAAAGTTCTTATTTATCCTTATAATAGGTCGTTATAGACTTTATTTAGATAATATAGTATTAGAGTCTATCTAATAGCTTTTTCTACTCTTTTAAAATAGTAGTTATAATATTATAGGTTACTAACTTACTAATATAAATTGTACTAGTAACTAGCTATCTAATTAATTATATAATATTTAATTAGTTCTCTTACTTCCGGATTAGATAGCTTATTAGACTTAGTAGAAATTAATTAACTTAGTAGAGATAGAAAGAAGCGATATAGTAAGTTAAAATTTAATAAAATAGTATTAAACTATTTCACTTAAGATATAAATCTTAATTTTAGAGTAACTATAAAGAATTAAAAATAACTATAAGCTATTTAATGTTTTATACTTATAAAAATTCCTCCGTGCGTATATTATATATTAATTAGAAGTATATTAAATACTACTAAAGAAGATAAGGGAAAATAAGTTCTTATCTTTATTATTTATACTTATCTTTCTTATGTTTTACTATAGTGGGTTATCTAACCTACTTTAAGTACTACTCTTTATAGAACTTAAACTTACTTTAGAGTAAGCCTATTTATAAGTTTTATATATATTAGTTTACTTCTACTTGTTAGTATCTTTTATATATTTTTTATACTATTTCCTTTATATTAACGCCTTCTTAGCTACGTCTTCTTTATTATTACAGTCTGTAACATAAATATAAAAAATTAAATTATTTAAAAGTTAAAAAAATACTTTTTATATAGTAAATTTTTTTAATTATAATTTAATAAGTAAAAGGTTTTACTTAAGTTTACTATAATTACTTAACTTTTATTAATTTTAATTACTTATATTACTTTTATAACTTTGTATATAAAATGTTATTTTTTTTACTATTAGTTTTATTAATTACTTTAATAATATTAGCTAGTAACTTTACTTTATACTTTATATTTTAAAATAGCTATTTTGTTTTTTACTTAGTATTTTATTTTCTAGTATATTTTTTAGTTAGTAGTTAGTAATTTTCCTTTAGTTTATTTACTATATTTTAATTATTACCTTTTATAATAAATTTTTACTTGTTATTATTTATACTATTTACTTCTTTTTTAAACTTTTAGTTTAAAAGTATTTTTTACTTTAAACTTTAAGTATAAAAAAAGCTTATTTCTATAGTAATATTATTAGCACTTTTTAAAAAAAATTTACTTAATAATGTTTAAAACTAAGTTGTTAATATTTATAATTACTATTTTATAAAATTAATTTAGAATTTTAATTATTTTATACTAACTTTATATAGTTTATATAATTTTTTTTATTTTATAAATTTTTTACTTAGCTGTTATTTTAAGTAAATTAAGTACTTTTAAAAGTATAATTTAATAGTTTGTATTTAAAAGTTTAATATGTTTTTTACTAAAAAACTATAACTATAAAAGTAGTTAAAATAAGCTTAAAACTTTAAATTAAAAACTAAATTCTATTAGTAATAACTATATAAATAGTTCACTTTAGTTAATAGTTATAAGTATAAGGTATTTACTTATAAGTTTACTTTAATTTAAAAAATATAAAATTAAGTAATTTATAAAACTATTATAGTTTTTACTACTTTAAAAACTTTTATATTTAATAAGTTTTTATTAAAGTTGTAGTCCCAAATACTATAATACAGTTTTATATTAATTTTAATTTTACTAAAAATAAGCTATTAAAAACAATTTTCTAAAAAGGATTTTACAAAAAAAAAATATAAATAGTATAGTTAAATACTAAGAAAATAGTTTAATATAATATAGTTATATTTGTAAAAAACTTAAATAAAAATTAGCTAGTTATTTATAGTATAGAATTTTTAATTTATTATAATAATTTATAAAATTTTAATTAAATTAAAAAAGTTTTTATAAAAATTACTATATATATTAAGAAAATAATTAATAAACACTATACATTAATTATTTAGAATTTTTCTAAACTATATATTAGTTAAAAGTTTTTATAAAGTAATTTTGTATAATATATATAAGTTATAAATAAAACGTTACTACTAAGTATATATAAGTTAGTTTTTTTAAAAAAAAGAAATATAAACAAATAACTTAAAGAATAGTAAAATCTTTATATACTAGTAAAAAAATATACTTACTAAAAGTTTATAAAAATTAAGTATAAGAAAATTTTATACTAGTTATTAAAACTATATAATTTAAGTTTATTAAAGTTTTTCAAGTTTATTTTTTTAAAATAAAACTAAAGAATAAAGTTTTTTTTATAATTATAAACGTGAAAATTTATTTTATTAATTTTTACTATAAAACTAAAAAATTTAAAATAGTTAATTTTAGTTCTTTAAGTTATGTTACATTAAATAGTTAAATACTACTTATATTTATACTTATATTTAGTATAATATAAAGCTATATAAATCTTATTTATATAGTAATAACTATTAATTTTAAAATTACTTATATTTTTTTTTATTTAGAATTAATTAAAAAAACTGGAAGCTAATTACTTAAAATAATAAAAAAGTAAAAAATAAGCTTTAAAAGAACTAAAAAGTAAAAGTAACTAACGTTTTTAATAAGTAAGTAACGTAGACAAGTAAGTGACGTACCTTGAAACTTACTAAAAAATCAAGAATTTACACATGAATATCTTAATAACTACTTGGTAATAAATTCTAGAAATTTAATAGGGAATTAACAGTGCTTTGAAATAGTAGCCATTGAAATTTTAAGAGTTAGTAATTAATACTTATTAAGATAGTATTATTTTGGCCTCTAAATTCACTCTGTCTTAAATATCTAGAAAATGATTAATTACTAATACTTAAAAACCTAATAATTACTATTCTAAAGCACTTTCAATTTCCTATTAAATTTATAGAATTTATTACCAAGTGGTTGTTGAGATATTCATGTGTAAATTCTTAATTTTTTAGTAAGTTTTAAGAAGTGTTATTTACTTATCTATATTACTTACTTATTAAATACGTTATAAAAAAATTAAGAAATAAAAAACATAAAAGTAACATAATTTTAATGTAATAATACTACTTTAAAAACTTATTAATATAAATATTATTTTTAAAAAATTTACATACCTTATTTATAAGTATAAATAAATTAAGTTTTTTACTACTTATTTAAAAATAACGTATTTTTTTAAAAATAGTTAAATTCTAAATTTTAGAGTAAACATATATATATATAACAAATAATACTAATTTTAAAATTATAAAACCTATTATTTTTACTAAAAATGTTTTAATTACTAATAGTAGTTAAATATAAATTAAAATATAAAAAAAATATTATAATTAAAGTTAATATACTAACTAGTTTTAAAACCATAAACTTGTATAATATTATGTTTATAAATTTTTTTTACTAATATTATAGTACTTTTTAAAGTATTATAAAATAATATTTATTTTAATTAAAATTATAATATATTATATAATAGTAAATTAAGTACTATTATATTATTATAGTAATTATTTATAATATCTTATAAAAGCCTTCTAAAGAAGCCTTTTTTGTAAGCTTTTTTATTATACTATATATTTATATATTAGCCTTGCACTAGCGCATAAGCTCTTGCCTAAATACTTTATTTATAGCTATTTTATTTCTTCCTTTCTTTACGTAACGTCTTGAATTATTACTTGGTATTATATATAGTAATTAATTAATACTTCTTTCTAAGTTTTTAACCTCCTGTATGTAGTACTTTTATAATATTATATTATATTATTACTACTATTAATAAAATATTTAACTCTTTAAATACTCTTATTCTAACTACAGAACTTATGTAGTTATTTAAGGAGTAAATGATTATAATATAAAACACATTTACTAAAGCACTAAAATAATAGTAAGTATAGTTAGAACGTTAGTAAATATAACAATAGAAATCTATTAACGCTCTCTAAAAAAAAATTATAGAAAATTTAAAAATAAACTATATCTATTTCTTCTTACATTACTGTTTAAGTAACTACTGCTAAAAAAGTCTTAATAGATGCTATTAGTTTATTTAAAAATAGCTTAAGTTCTATAATTCTAATCCTATCTATAATTATAACTAGTACCTATTTCTAAGTTTTCTAAATTATAGTTAGATAAGTGAAGTTAATCTCTACGCTAAGTTTTATTACTTTATTAGTAATAATAAAATCTAATTACCTACTTAACTCTCTAATATTTACTAAAAAGTAAAAGAATTTATTTATTTTTATTAAGAAACTTTACTATAAACTTAAAGGTAATATTAACTAATATTCTACTAAACACTTCTAGCTTCTATATATATACTTAAAACTAGAGAAAGATCTAGTAATACTTATAAACTCTCTTATAAATTAGAATATATATATAGTAGAGTAATTAATTGCCTTTTTACTAGCTATATATAGAAACCTAAATAAGAAACTTATTACTTTAAGTAAACTTAATTCATTCTGCTAAGAATAAAAGAGCTTTATTTTTTACTTTACTAAATTTTATAAACTAGCTACTAATACTAGATTAAACAAAATTAGTTTAATTATATAGTTAAGGAGATTATTAAATAATAAGCTTTATTAAGTAATAGTAGGTATTAAAATCCCTAATACGTTAAATAACTATATTAACTTAATATTCTTATATAATAATAATTTTTAGTACCTTTCTATACTATACTACTATAGGCTGTAATCTGTACTATAATAAGACTCTAATATTATAAAAATTAATACTTCTAACTACGTTCTCTTTAGATTAGCTAAACGAGAAACCTAAAAACGTAATAGCTAATACTTTAAGTATAATAAATATAGTTATATTTTCTAAAACTACTTTATTTTTATACTAGAACTTTAATCTATAAGCTTATTTAGATTCTAATAATTAACCTATTTCTGTTTTTTCTTTAGATTTAAATTTCTTTATAAATAAGAATATTTCTAAACTTTTAAAACTAGCCTACTAAAAGCTCTATCTCAGGGTTAAGTTACTTTTTAGAATGTTTTTAATACTAGATTTCTATTAACTTATAGACTTTCTACCTAATAACTAATTCTTAAGACCATTAAGTAAATATCTTGTGTACTAATTAATAAGATAATTCTTTCTATTCTATTACTATTTTAATTAATACTAGAGCTATTAGTGTCAGTTATATTAGTAAACCTTTAGCTTATATTTAGAAACTTTATTTTTTACCTTTCTTAAACGTCTTTTATTCTACTAGTTTTAATAGTAAACGTCTTAAAAAGAATTATATTTTATATACTACTAGTATAACCCTTTATTACCTAAATTATATTAAAGATATCTATCTTTTTAAGACAGCTACTAGAAATCACGAACTAATTCTTAGCTAACTATAAATAAAGAAGTATAAAGTTAACTTTAACTATAACTTATAAAAGTTACTTTTTAATACTTTTTATTACTAGACTTATTGTTTGTGCTTATCTTAACTCTTAATTTACTTAAAAAAAATACTATCTACTTAAGGGACCTTCTAGTAAACCCTTTACTAAAAAGCTTTTACTTTAATACTATCTATATATAGTATACTTAAACCTGTTTTTTAAAGTTATTACTAACTACTTAATTTTAATATAACTACTAGTTAACTAAAATGAACTGTTAGTTATAAGAATTAAATATCTATTTAAAAACTCTTTTAGTAAACTATTTTTAAAAGACTTTTATTTAGAGTTTAAACCTATATTTAGACACACATCTAAATCTAATATTAAATTAAATAAGGACCTTATAAGGAAGTTTTTCTTTTAAGATTTTAAAAACTCTTTAGTAAAAGCTTTACTAAGAGAGTCTTATAAGAAACTTAAATTAAATATAAATATTTACCTAATTAGAGTAGCTTCTTTTATATAAATAGTTTAAAAATACGAACACGAAATCTTTACTGTTTTAATAGCTAATATTAATAAAACTTTAGTTTTAAAAACTTACATAGATTTAGCTACTAAAGTCTTAGAGGATTACCACGATATTTTTAGAATATTTTTACATAAGGAGACTAATAGACTACCTAGATATTATCTATATAACTATAAAATTATTATTAAAAAAGAAAAGTAACCTAAATTTAGACCTCTTTACAGGATATTCTAAAAGGAATTAAAAGTTTTTAAGAAGTATTTTAATAACTATTTTACTAAAGAATTTATTAGAGTAAGTATGTCTCTTATAGTTATACTAGTTATTTTTATAAAAAAACCTAATAGAAGTTTTTAATTCTATGTGAACTACTAAGCTCTAAACACTATTACTATTAAAAACTATTATTTTATTTTATGAATTTAAGAAACCCTGTCCTGCTTTAGTAAGATAAAGTATTTTATAAAGTTAAATATTATCTTAGCCTTTAACTACTTCTATATAGTAGAAAAAAAATTGTTAACTACTTTCTAGATTTAATATAGCTTATTTAAATATTTTATTATACTCTTTAAACTAGCTAACATACTAAGTATGTTCTAATACTATATAAATAATATCCTTTATTTATTTCTTAATATATTCTATATAGCTTACTTTAATAATACTCTAATCTATAATAACTTTTTATATAAATATAAATAATATATAAAATAAGTTTTAAAAGCCCTAGAGAAAGCTGGTCTCTAACTTAATATTAAAAAATATAAGTTCCATTAAGAATAAGTTATCTATCTTAGGTATATAATTTTAATAAAAGGAATTAGCATAAATTTTAATAAAATAAAAAATATCTTTAACTAGGAATTTTCTAGAAATGTAAAGGATATAAGAATATTCTTAAAGTTTACTAATTTCTACTAATAATTTATTAATAACTTTTTTTATATTACGTCCCTATTTATAGTCTTAACTAAAAAGAATATTTAATTTAAATTTAATGACGCCTGCTAGACAGTATTTGAATTCTTAAAATATATATTTATAACTATTTTAATTCTCTAACACTTTAATCTAGAGTTATTAATTATTATGAAAGCTAATTTCTTAAACTACGTAACTACTAGAGTACTTTCTTAAAAGAATAAATTAAGTAAACTAAAACCTATTATTTACTTCTTAAAAAGGTTAAGCTTTACTAAAGGTAACTATAAAATTTATAATAAAAAGCTATTAGCTATTATATACTATTTTAAATAATAGAAACTCAAGCTAAAAGGTGTTATCTTTCTAATCTAGGTATTAAATAACTATAAGAATTTATAGTACTTTACCACTATAAAACAGCTAAGCTATTAATAGGCTTGTTAAACTAAATACTTATTTTAATTTTAACTTTATAATTACGTACTGGCCTAATAGGTAGGGTAAGAAACTAAATATTCTTACTTATTATATATAAAACACTTTAGCTTAAAAAGAAGTTTATAGAGCTTAATAACAGATACTTTTCTACCCTAAACTATTTAATAAAACACTAGAATTAAACTTAACTAAAATAGATAAGTTTATTTAATAAATTATTAATAACGAGTATCCTAATAATAAGTTTATTTAGAAAATTCTGTTACTAAAATAGAATATAATCTGACGCTCTAAGAAACTTTTTTTAAGTAAATATAAAGACTAAAAAAGTTAATTATACTACTACAGCCGATTAGTAATACTGAATAATAATAAACTTAAAATTAAGATTCTTTAGATTATATATAATTCCTTTATTAGCGGCTACTTTAGTTGTGAAAAAACTCTTAAAATTCTACAACATAAATACTACTAGCCCTAGATGTTTAAGATAATATATTAATATATTTTCTATTACTATACTTATTAAAGATTTAAGATCTTTTATAAAAGTATTATAGCCTCTTAAAGCCCCTACCTATTTTTAAAAAAAGGTAGAAGAATATTTCTATAAACTTTATTACTAATCTCCTAAAATCTAAAGGCTGTATTAATATTATGGTTATAATAGACTACCTTATAAAATACTAATATCTAATTTCTTATATTAATATAATTACTATAGATATAGCCTGTTACGGCTAGCATGAATTTATAGATAATTATAAGTAATTATAAGTAATAAAACACTATATTAGAGCTACTCTAGTATAAAAAAGAAAAAAAAAGAAAGAGTAGAAAAAGAGAGAGAAGTAAGGTTTTTATAAAGTATTTTTAGAATACATATAAAAGTATAACACGTAACTAGTAATATTATTTATAATATAATAACATAATAACACATAGTAATACTTTTTATAAATATTTTATATAAAAGGTTATTACATAATCTGCCTCTTCTATCAGCACATATAAATAGATTATAGTCTTTTAGAAACGATTATATTAAACTAAAGAACATAATTTATTTCTACTTTCTATAATGAATTCTATAAATAATTATAAATTAAACTCTAACTATTTTCTACATACTACCTAAAAACTAATAGCTAAATAGAAAGAGTTAATAGTATAATAAAATAAATTCTACGTGTATATATAAACTATTAATAAGATAACTAAGTAAACTAGCTCCCTTTAGCATAGTTTAAAGCTAATAACACTATATTTAAATTTATAAAAGTTTTATTATTTATAGCTAATATAAACTAACACTTTTAAATGGGTTTTAAATTTTTTATAAAAACTTAAAAACAGCCTTACCAGGTATTACAAGCCTTAGAAGCTAACTATATAGTAGAGAAAATAGCTAATATTTAATAATTAGTTTAAAAAGAGATAATCTAGGCCTAGGCTCTTTAAAAAGAATATATAAATTAAAAATAATAATTTATACCTAACTACTAAATAGGAGACATGGTCTAGCTTAATGTATAAAATATTAAAACTAAATAACTATTTAAAAAACTAGACTTAAAAGTTTTAAGAAAATACTATATCTCTTACGTAGTTTTTTTATATATACTAACTTAAACTTTTTAAATCCCTAAGTATATATTTAGTCCTTTATGTATCTTTACTTTAGCTAACTATATTTGAATTTGAATATCTTTTAGGTTAATAAAACTTATTACTAAACCCTATTAAAATTAATAGTAATACTAAATACTACGTTAAGTAAATTAAAAAGCTGCATTTTAATTACAAATAGAAGCACTCTAAATACTTTATTAAATAAACTAAATATAATAACCTAATATAATAATTTGTAAACAATCTTTAAAATATAACTACTATAAAAGAATTTTTTTTCTAAAATTTAAATTAATTTACTATTTAAGATTTAACATAAACACCTATTATAAGAGCTTGGATTTAAAAGGGGGGTATTATTATAGTAACTACTTATAACACCTTATAAAAGTTTTCTAAAAAAGCTTTTTTTATAAGCTTTTTTATTATATTATGTATTTATATATTAGCCTCGTGCTAGTGTATAAGCCTTTATCTAAATACTTTATTTATAGCTATTTTATTTCTTTCTTTTTTTAAATAACGTTTTGAATTATTACTTGGTACTGTATATAGTAATTAATTAATATTTTTTTTTTAAGTTCTTAATCTTCTGCACGTAGCACTCTCGTAATATATATACACTATTAAGTATATTAGAAAATACTAGTATTTAATATATTATTTAATTACTTTTTAGTTTTATTAAATATTAATTAAATACTACTTTTGTAAAATATTTTAAACTTTTATATTTATATTACTTTATTTATATTTATATTACTTTATTTATATTTATATTACTTTATTTATATTTATATTACTTTATTTATATTTATAAAAATTGTTAATTAATACATAACTAATTAAAAATATTTATTAGTATTTTTATAAAGTAAACTTTAAACTATATACTTACTAAAATTTAAGATATAATTTTACTAATAAAAAATATGTATTAGTCATAAATAAATATAATATATATATAAAAATAAAACTATATTAAATAGTATTTAAAGTACTAATTATAAATTTCTAAAAATAAAGTTATTTAATTTTTTTTATTAATACTATAAAACTTTTATATTTTATATTTATATAATACTATAAGTAAATATATCTAAGCCTTTTTACTAGTATATATAAATTAAGTTATTATTATTTTAATTATTTTAATTTTAAAAATAAAAAAAAGTATAAATTTAATATAAATATTATTTAGCTTTAAATAAATAATAAGTAAGAATATAATAAAACAGGTAATTAAGTAAAAAAAAATTGTATAAAAAAAACTTAAATTAAAACTTAAATTTTATATACTTTTAAGTAAAATATATTATTAAGTATTTAAGTAAAACACTAATTTAGTATATAAAAATAATATAGCTTTAAGTTTAATTACTAACTAAATTAACTTTATAAATATTTTTTTATATAACTTATTTTTTAAACTAAATACTTAATAAGTAGCTTAACTAGTGTATATTTTATAAAATAGTTTATAATAAGTTTTTACTTATAAAACATTTAAGAGTATAAAAGTATAAAAGTATAAAGTATATACTTTAAATATGTTTTTTTTAAAAAAAACTAGATTTTTAAGTATTTATTAGCTATAGAGTTGGCTATAATTTAATATCTATTAAATTTAAATTTTAATAAAAAGTAAAGTAATTTATATAAAAATCTTATATTTATTAAACTTTTTACTAACTATACTAATAAAAAATAAAGCAAATTAGTAACCACATGTTTTAAATATATTTAAAAAATAATTACATAAATTATTATTAAATAGTAATATAATTAGTATTTTAGAAAGTTATTTAGTTAAAAGTAAAATACTAATATAAAAAACTATTATTATAAAACCTAAAAAAATACATTTTAAATAAGAAAATAATATACTAAAAAAAAAAAATTTAATATCTTTGTTTAAAAAAATTATATTACTAAAAACATTATAATATATAAATAAATTAGTATATATAACTTTTCTAAAATGTTTAAATTTTAAAAACTTAGCTACCTACTATTTAGCTTTTATTACTAAAATAATAAAATTTCTAAAAAACTTTTTAACTTTTTAACTTTATTATAACTAGTTATTACTACTACTAAAAAACAAAAAAATACTATTATATTTCTTTTTTATTAGTTTCAAAATTACTACTAAAAAAAGTTAATTATTTTATAATAATAAAAGTTTTTTTTTTAGTTACTAAAAATAAAGTAAAAAATATAGTAATTATTTGTATTATTTAAATGTTTATATATAAATTTAATGCTAATACATTTTTAATTACATTTAAAGCTAAAATTTATATATAAAGTAATTTATAAATTACTTATAAAAATATATTTAAAGTTACTATAATAGTAAAAATTTTTTAAACTTTTATAACTATTTTAACTATATTTAATTTTAAGATTTAGTAATAAAATATTATTAATACTTTTTTAAATATTAAGCTAATTAAAAAAACATATTATATACTATTATAAAATTTTAATTATTTTAGTTTAATTTTACTTTTACTATAAATATTACATGGCTTTAAGTAATTACTATAATTATAATATAATAATTTTTATAAAATTTTTTTGAAAATTAAGTTAATAAATATTTTAAAAGTTAATTACGTGTTTATAAAGAGTAAGCTAATTATATATTTTTTACGTTACTAATATTATAACTATATATATTAAATAAAACTTTTTTACTTTATAAGAATTTAAAAATATTTTATTATAATGCTATTAAGTATAATAAATAAAAAAACTTAAGTAGTTTCTAGAAAATTAAGTTAATTAAAATTAAAAGAAAAAAAGTTTTAACTATTACAAGTTTTTTTTATTAGTAAAATTTATAAAAATTTTAATATTAAAGTACTTATTAATAAGTATTATTTAAAAACTTTACTACTTAATAAATTTATTTAAATATTTAAGAAAAAATATAACTTTTAATATATATATACTTACTAGTAGTAAATTAATTTATTAGCTTATTTAATTTTTAATAAAAAACTAAGTATTACATATAACTATATACTAATATTATAATTTTTAAAATTTTTTTTATAAAAGTACTTTAAGTGTACTAATTAAATTATAAAGTACTTACTAAAAATAATATACTATATAATTTAGTTGTTAACTATAAATTATTTTAATTTAATATAAATAAAAAATAAACTTAAACTTAAGTTTTATAGTATATTTAATATAGCTTTTAGTAATAACTTAATTACTAAAACAAGTTTTTAAAACTATTTATTTAAATTATTTAGTAAAGCTGTTAATTAAAAATAAATTTATAATACTTAGTTATAAAGTTAACTCTAAAAACTAAATTATAATTATTATTAATAATTATAATAAAATTTTAGTAGTAAAATTAGTTTTTTAAATTTATTAAATTTAATTTAAAAGCTAAGTTTTTACTAAATTGTAATAACTAATAAATAGTATAGTTAATATAAAAATATACTTTAAAACTTAATATTAAGCTTTATTATATAAATATATACTAGTACTAATTATAATTAAAAGTTTAAAAACTTAAAATTAATATAAAATAGTTGCTTATAAATTACATACTAGTAAATAAACTTAAAAAGTACTTACTATAATAAAAACATAAAACAATTATGTATTAACTTAATTTAATAAATATTTAAAACAAAATATTTAACAAATGTAAAGCAAAATTAATAAATAAAAACTTAATTTACTAATATATTAAAAATAAATTTAATTAAAGTAAATTATTATACTTTATACTTACTTTTTTGTTACTTTTATTTTTTTATATAATTTACTTTTTCAAGTTTAGATTTTTTTTTTTAAGTTTTATTATTTATTTATAGCTTATACTATAGTTTATATAAACTAAAAAAGTATGTTACTAAATAGTACTTTTACTGTTTTTTACTTTTAACTCTTATAGCGTTAGTAAATTATATACTTTTTTTATATATACTATTATATATAATTTATTATAATTAAGTATATAAATTAAGTCTTTTACTTATTTAATTAATTATAAGTTACTACATTTTTAATTCTCTATACTTAGTTATATAAAATATAGATAGAACTATTAACTTATTTAGTTAATTTATAGAAAACTATTTTAAATATATTTAGTAACTAAGCATATATATATTGAAATTTTATTTATATTATTAAAATTATAATATTATATATTAACAGCTTAGTTAAAGTAATACTTAGTTAAAATAGTATTACTAGAAAAAGTAGTAGAATTTTTATTAATTTCCTTATTACAGACTGTAATAAGGATGCAGGAGTAACTAAAAAGACATTAATATAAAAAATATAATATAAGAAAATATATAAGTAATACTAAAAAGTAGAGATAAACTAGTAAAAATAGAACCTATAGATAAGCTTACTTTAAAGTAAGTTTAAATTCTATAGGGAATAATACTTAAATTAAATAAACAAATCAAATAATCAGCTATAATAGAAACTAAGAAAGATAAATATAAATAATAAAGATAAGAACTTATCTTTTTTTATCTTTTTTAGTAGTATTTAATATACTTCTAATTAGTATATAATATACGTACGGAGGATTTACTATAAGTATAAAACATTAAACAGCTTAAAAATACTTTTAATTCTTTATAGTTACTCTAAAATTAAGATTTATATCTTAAGTAAAATAGTTTAATACTATTCTATTAAATCTTAACTTACTGTATTTACTTCTTTTTATTTTAACTAAGTTTAATTAACTTCTACTAAGTCTAATAAGCTATCCGATCTAGAAGTAAGGGAACTAATTAACGTTATATAATTAATTAAATAACTAGTTACTAGTTTAATATTACGTTAGTAAGTTAGTAACTTATAATATTATAATTACTATCTTAAAAGAGTAAAAAAGTTATAAAATAGACTCTAATATCACGTTATTTAAATAAGGTCTATAATAACCTACTATAAGGATAAATAAGAACTCTATTTATTAGAAGAAAGTAGTAGTAAAAAAGAAGTTATAGTAAAATCTTTATTTATAACTAAAAGTATATCAGAAGAATAGAAGAGTATATAATAAATTATCTAGAAATAAAAAATAGCTATTATAAAGTTATATAATACTCTAATCAGCCTATAACAGTAAGTAGTAGTAAGAAAAACTATTAAAAAAAATAATAAAAATCTAGTCTCCTATAAAGTTTAATAGTAATAGGAATAAACTTAAAATCTTTATAACAGTAATAAACCTTTACTATTAGTTTAATTAAGTATTATTTATAACTAACTAAGATTAAATCTTAGTAGCTAGTATAAATATAATAGGTAGAGCTATATAATAGTTTAAACTACTTACTAGAAATTATCTAGTTAACAGAGATTCTAACCTAGGAACGGTAGAATTCATAAACTGTAATAGTAATATATAATAAGCTTTTAAGAATTACAAAAGCTTTAAAAAAGAAATAATTATAGTCTTTAAAGAAATTAATAAAGAAATAGAGGTAATTTAGAAGCTTTAATAACTCAAGCAACAAATATTAGTAGCTAATTATATAATAGAATTTAAATAAATCTAATTGTAACTTAATTAGACAAACCAGCTACTGGTTATGATATAATATAAAAAACTAAAAAACAGAATTAAAAACGAAATCTCTAGAGGTAAATAACCAAGTATACTGCTCAAATTCATTAAATAAGTAATAACTATTAATAATTATTAGTACTAATAAGAGTAAGAGAAGAAAGTATATAAAAGACTAATAGTTTATATACCTAAGAGAAATAAAAAGAATACCTAAACATATAACAAAATAGATATTAATTATAATAAAATATTTATTAATAAAAAATAAGGAAAGCGAACTTAGGAATGAATAAAACACTATATATAAAAAGCTTATCTAGAATACAAAAAAACAAGAATATTTTATTAAAGACTATAAATAATAATAAGTAGACGTTAAGAAAGCTTATGTTTAAATTAAGATATTAAAAAAAATTAAAATAGCTATAGTTTAAGTAGAATAAGCATAAGACTAGATTACTAAAAAAACTATTATATAAAGAATTAAGAAAGAGTAATATTAAATATATAGAAGATATACACATCTTAAAATAGAATATAAAATACTATATTAGTAAGTAAAGAATTATCTGGCAGAACTAACTAATAATATAACTTTTATAATATAAGAAGTAGTAATATAACAATATAATGCTAAAAGCTATAAGGATATATAAAGATTTCGTGAAATTATAGAATAAAAGAAAGGACCTTTTAAGAAGGAAGATTAGAAATTCAGATAATAAAAAAATTATAAAATAGGAAATAGAAAGGAATTTATATCTATAATAATTATACAGCACGTATGCTGGGGATATTGTTAAATATATAAATTAAAATACTATCTAGAGAAATATTATATTACCAAACACTATAAGATTATCTTAAGAGATAGAATGTATAAATACTAATAAGTACTACAGTTAATAGGAAATAAGCAATATAAAAAGTTAACTAGATAAAAATTAACTATATAGATAAATAAGATCTATTAATAAATATTTATACTAGTTATAATTTATGTAACATATTATCACCCTGTTAGATATCTAGAACTAGAATAGAATTAAAATAAGAAGAAAGAAGAAACCCCTTTACTAATTTTATAAATACAAGATAATAATACCGTAGATAGAATAATAAAAAGAGAATACTAAATATATATAGTATTAGATTATATAGGAATAAACTAGAAATAGAATAAACACATTATACGTGTTAAAGGACTAAAGATAAAGAAAGTATTATAATAATTAACAAGTAAAAAAGAATTTAACTTATAATAAGAATTAGTTTATATTAACTTAGAAAATAAATTATAGAATTTAAATTCAGATAAATATAAGCAGCTATTATAGGATAAATACTAGTTAGGATATTAATTATACTAAACTAAATACTACTAAGAAGAATAGCTAGCTATAGAATCACATAAAAAACTCATATATCAAGAGTATTTTTTAGGATAGAAATGTGAGAATTATAAAGAATAAGCTAAAAATATATATAAGATACTTAATAAAAAAGCATGCTAACTCTAGAGATATCTAATCTATAAATCTAAAAAAGAAACACTAAAAAAGCAACTACCACTCAGGAGTTAGCTATAAATAAAAAACCTAAAGAAATAACTACCACTTAGAAGTTAACTATAGATAAAAAACTAGAAAGCTAGTGGACTATAACTAAGCTACTAGAGAGCTAAAAAAAGGTTAAAAAGAACATATTAATTATATATATATAACTAAATTAAAGGAAATACGAAAATAAGCTATATATAGATATATGTATTAATAGTAACTAAATACTAGCACTTATAAACAGTAAAGCTAGCGAGATACTAATATTAAATAAATAAATATAAAGATACTAGATACTAACTAGAGTTTTAGATAAACTTATATAAGTAAGATATATAGATAATAGTCTAGTAATATTCAGAAAAAATCTAATTAATCTTAAAATATAGAATATGACTATTTAAGTAGTAGGTTATAAAAATAACTGTTATATTAAAATTATAAATCTAGATAGTAAAGATTTTATCTTAAGATAGAACTAGCTAGCATAATAAAACCTAATAATTAATTAGAAAAGAAAAACTATAAGAACTAGGAGGGACCACTATAGATAGTAATAATAAGTAATAATATAAATAAAAAAAACGACACTTTATAAGACTAAATTCGTTATACTAAAAGAATACTAAAAAGAGTTTAGAGAGTAGTTCTTTAAGGAAGCTAAAGACTAATTATTAGAATACTAAAACTAAAACTACAAAATTATACTTAAAGAAGAAACGGATTTAAAACTAGAACTATTATATTAGTTATCTATTAATTAATAAGAAGAGTTATGACGATACCTAAATAAAAATCTTAAAAAAGAATATATTTAGATAAGTAAAAGCAAAATGGCATTACTAACACTCTTTATACTAAAAAAAAATAGTAAGTTATAGTTATGTATTAACTATAGATACTTTAATAAAGCTATAGTAAAAAATTATTACCTTATACTTCTAATATTAAAACTCATAAATAAACTTAGAGGAGCTAAATAGTTTAGTCTTTTTAATATTAAAAATAAATACTATTAAATATAAATAACCGAAAAACACGAATGGATAACAGTATTTAAAATAAGATATAAATTATTTAAATATTTAGTTATACTATTTAGATTCATAAACGCACTAATAATATTCTAGATAATTATTAACTATATACTAAGGGAATACCTAGACGTATTTATAATAGCATATTTTAATAATATACTTATATATATAAATAGAACACTAGAAAAACATGTTAAGTATATAAAGAAGGTATTATAAAAGGTTAAGGAACATAAACTATATATTTAGATAGAAAAATATATATTCTATAAAACAGAAGTTAAGTTCTTAGAATACTTAATATCTTAAGACGGAATAGTAGTTAACCTAGATAAAGCTAAAGATATTCTATCTTAGCTAATGCTAATAAATATAAAAGAAGTTTATTCTTTCCTTAGATTTATAGAGTTTTGCTAATAATTTATTAGAGATTATTTAAAAATCACATTACCTTTAACGGAATTGCTTAAGAAAGATTAATAATTTAAGTAGAAATAACATAAAGAAAATATATTTAGAATACTAAAAGAAATATTCTAACAACTACTGATATTAAAAATGTTTGATTTATGACTTTAAATAGAGATATATATAGATATATTAGATAGAGCTATAAAAGCTATCCTGTTATAAATATAAAATAATAAGTATAAATACTTAGTAGATTTCTTATCTTATAAACTTATAACTACTAAGTTAAACTATAATATTTATAATAAAAAACTGTTGGTAATAGTTTAAGTATTTAAGAAATAAAAATACTACTTAGAAGAAGCTAAGTATTAAATTATTATATACTTAAATCACAAAAATCTAACGGCATTTATGATAACTAAGAAGTTAAATTAATAATAAATTAGATAATAGGAATTAGTCTCTACCTTTAACTTTTAAATACTTTATAAATTAGGAAAAGAAAATATAGTGGTTAATACACTCAGTTAATAAACAGACTATATAAAGAATATACTAGAAATCTATAATATAATATTTAAATAGAGACATGACGGATCTCTAGGAAGCTTATAAATAGATATTAAAAAAGTAGTTATTATTAAGAATACTTAGAAAAAGCGAATAAGAAATTTTAATAATAGATAACTATACTAGAATTTAAACTAGAGATTAATTTATGTACTAGATGTATTATAAACTAAACTTATTAAAAACTAACATTCAGCCAAAATGCACGGACATTAAGGAATTAA
This sequence comes from Zopfia rhizophila CBS 207.26, assembly GCA_010093925.1. Classification (NCBI taxonomy): domain Eukaryota; kingdom Fungi; phylum Ascomycota; class Dothideomycetes; family Zopfiaceae; genus Zopfia; species Zopfia rhizophila. The sequence continues at coordinate 316,810 of ML994700.1, forward strand.
AAAAACTATAAAACGGATTAATAGATACTTTTAGATTCCTAGAATATAAAAAAAGATTAGAGCTATTCTTTCAGAATGCATAGAGTATAAAAAGAATAAAGTATTAAGATATAAGAAATATAGATTTATATAACTAATTCCTTTACCAGACCTACTATAGGAATTAGTTATAATAGACTTTATTACAAGAATACTAATAATAATTACCTTTTAAGGTTAATAGTATGATATGATACTAGTTATAGTAAACTAACTTATAAAATACGTATATTTTAAACTAATATATACGGAAATTAAAGCAGATGAATTGGTAACTATACTTATTAAATTACTAATTACATAATATAGATTATTATAAGAATTTATCACAGACAGAGATAAACTGTTTATATTAATATTCTAGAAAATATTTATTAAAAAGCTAGGGGCTGAACACCGTCTCTTAATAGTATTTCACCTATAAATAAATAGATAAATAAAATAGATAAATTAAACATTAGAACAGTACTTATAAATATATGTTAATGAATAATAAGATAATTAGATTAACTTACTACTAATAGCTAAGTTTACATATAATTCTATAAAGTTATTAATAACTAGAAAATTACTATTCTTTATAAACTATGGTTATGAGCCCACGGTTTATTGAGAACCACAGAAATTAAATAAAATATCAGAATTAATAAGAATAAAAGTCAAGAAACTATAATAACTTTACTAGGAAATAATAGGAAAAATTACTTAAAAAGAAGACCTTAACAAGCAATAAAAGAACAAATTTAAGATTAAAAGACTAATTTTTAAGGGAAGAGATAAAGTTTTCCTATTATGAAAAAATTTAAAAATTAAATAACTATTAAGAAAACTGGATTACATTAAATTGGGACTATTTAAGATTAAATAATAAATAGGACCTATAAATTACGAACTATAGCTATCTAAGAATATAAGGATTTATTTAGTTTTTTATATTTCATTATTAGAACTAGTACTATAAAACGCTGGATTATAGATAAAACTTAAACTTAAGAAAGACACTACCAAGTATAAAGTCTAATAGATTTTAGACTACTAGTAATTTAGGTATTAGTAGAAGTATTTAGTTAAATAAAAGAATTACAGACCTAAGGACGATATATAGGAGCTAGTTAGAAACTTAAAAAATAGTTTAAAGCTAATTAACTAGTACTACTAGAGGAACTAGTAAACACTTATTTTAAGATTATATTTAATAAATATAAAGAATACAGGACATTCCACTTAAAACCTAAGAAGAAAAATAAAGTAATACTAGATGCTATAGATAGTAGTATACTAGGTTAATTCTAACAGTTTTATTCTTTCTTTTCTATTATATAAACTTCGTTAATTAAGGTAAGCTCGCGCTGGATTATTTTCTTCTTCTAAGAATCTATTAAAGCTAACTAGTAATAAAGATAAAGCTTATAAGACTTTATAGTAAACAATTTCTCCTTAGCGGCACGAAGCTGCTGCTAAAGTTTCTTTTTATCTCAGTTAAAACAGTTCTACTTAAACTACGTTATGATGAGATTATACTTTATATTTTAATTAATACACTCAGAACATTACCTAGAAGCTAAATAAACTAAATATCGTATTCTATAAGCGAGCTGCGCACCCAAGCGAGCTGCGTACCCTATTAAGTTTCTATAACTTTATAATCTAATAACTTTACAACGCTAGCAGCTATTATAATAATATTTTGCTACTAGATAGTTAACCTATTCCTTAGCCTTCTTACATGTTCTTGAGTTATGCCCAGTTTCGCCGCAGCATTTACAGTGCTTTTGCTGTGGCGCGTCTACTCTAGCACGCTTCCTACTCTAGCACTCTTCACCCTCAATCTGTGCATCAACATTAGCTTGAGCAATTAGCTCTAAGCCCTCTGCTCTTGTTAATGTTCCTTACTTCTGAATTCGCTTCTTTTTGCGCTTTCTGCGTTGTGTTGCAGCTTCATTTGCCTTTTGAAGGCTGGTGACTTGCGAGCGCAGTAGCACTGCTGAATGCATCATCTGCTCAGCACCCTTAGCAAGCTGACCTAGCGACTCAATAATCGAACTAGGTGAACTATCTTGATGCTTTTGAATCCGCTCTCGAACTAGAGCCGTCTGAGAGCCTAGTTCAGCAGCATTACTGGGTGTTTTTGACTGCCAGGGGAGGTCCTCTTCAGCAGGTGGCGACGGCGTTCGAAGCTGAATATCAAGGTTTGAAAGCACCACATCTGGGTTATATGGGACTAAGCCAGCAGCTTGAAAGCCTGCATGGATGTTGCTTTCCGTCATTGAGCTCTGATAGGCTACGCTGAACGCTGGTAGGAACTCAAGCTTGGTGATGTGGCCAATGTAGTTGCGCATGAGATCCTCAATCTGCCGCCCATATGCCTGCTTCAGAGGCCCAAAACAGCCTACATCAAGTGGCTGAAGCAGATGCGACGAATGCGATGGCATACAGAGCGTGATAATATTCTTTTCCTTGCAAAGCTGCTGAAATTCGAGCGAGTCGTGGCTCTCATGGCCGTCGATGACTAGCAGGCGACGTACGCCTACTGTACGGTCCTTTGTATGCTTGTCAAAGTGCTGCAGCCACTTAACACCAAGCTTATTGGTCGTCCAGCCATTCTCACTCAGTGAGATAGGCCAATCTAGTGGTATGGCGTCGTCTTGATACCAGGCAGAGAGGTGGTGCTTCCCTGCAAAGATGATGAATAGCGGAATTGCCCATCCTTGGGCATTAACACCCTGGATTACTGTAACCCATTCGCGATTACCCGGCTGTACAGCCTTTGGCCGATGGCGCCTTTCAGAGCCTGTAACAACTTTGCTAGTCGAAATAACGCCCATCTGAAAGCCAGTCTCGTCAAAGTTGTAGATGTCTTCTTCAGCAATACCGTGCTTCTCAATCGTACGCTGTACAAGGTCGAACCAAGGCTTAATAATCGCAGGATCCTCACACAGAGCTCTTTGGTAGTCGTACTTTTGATTATAGACCATTTTGACCTCAGGAGTCCGGTTGACGAAGTTCTCTGGCCAGTTCTTGCCAACATGGCCAGCAGAGCGTGCAGCGAGCAGTTGGTTGGCCATATCTCTCACAATAAGAAGCCTAGGCGGAAACCCACGCGAATCTAGGTCGAGAATATGTTCAACAATAACATATTCCTCTAGATTAGTGAGCTTCTTTGAATTGGGTTCACAATCGCGTCGTGAAGGAACTCCAGCAAGTCGCGACCTAAGCGTAGATTCAGGGACGTCGTAGACTGCTGCAGCCTCTCGCGCGCTTTCAAATTGGTGTCTTTTGATAGCTAAGATAGCAAGGGCTATCCTGCCTTCTTGGTGGATCGATTGAACGTTGTTTGGTTGATGCATCGCGCTGGAAGGTTGGTAGGTTGCATTCTCTTGGCAAGGTGCGCAGCTCGCTTGGGTGCGCAGCTCGCTTGTGGAATACGATAACGATAATCGTTGTCACGACAGCGAGAACAAGGAGACGGCATTTAACGGCTATTCTCTTGGATCCTTTTCGCTAGATAGTAAGCTCATATTAAGGACGATTCCGCTCAAGTCATCCTTAGGAAATTGGAAGGACAGAAAAGGTGTGAGGGGTTCTTATGATCTCAGCTTTCGCGCGGAGGACCAGCTACTTTTATACTGCCTATAAAAGAAAGAACAGAATAACCTTCAGGCCGAAGGCTTGGAGGAAGGGGATAATGTTACGGACTGTAATAAGGATACAGGAGCAACCGAAGAGGCGTTGATGTGGAAAACGCAGTATGAGGAAATATACAAGCAATGCCGAAGAGCAGAGGCAAACTGGCAAAGACAGAACCTGCAGATGGGCTTGCTCCAAAGTAAGTTCAAGTTCTATAGGGAACAACACCCGGATTAGGTAAGCAGGTCAGATGATCAGCTACGGCGGGAACTAAGGAAGATGAGTGTAGATAATGGAGATGAGAACTCATCTCCCCTCATCTTCTCTGGCAGTATCTAACATACTTCCAATTGGTATACAATGTACGCACGGAGGATCTACTATAAGTATGGGACGTTGAACGGCTCAGGGATACTTTTGATTCTTCGTAGTTACTCTAAAATTGAGATTCATACCTCAAGTGAAATAGTTTAATACTATCCTGTTGAATCTCAACTTACCGTATTCGCTTCTTCCTACCTCAACTGAGTTTAACCAACTTCCACTAAGTCTAACGAGCTATCCGATCTGGAAGCGAGGGAACTGATTGACGTTACACAATCAGTTGGACGACTGGTTGCCAGTTTAACATTACGTTATTAAGTTAGTAACCTGTAACATTCCCTTAGTAGTACACGAAATAAATAAGTAAACTAAGGTATGTTTATTATTTTTAGCTTTTATAGTATATAGCTAACTTCTTTAAAATAGGTTTATTCTCTCTGTTTTTTGAATTTCTAATAATTAGGCCACTTCTTCATTAATGATGAAGGGTTAGATAGCAGCTGAAATTTAAAGCGTCGGCTAATTTGCTCATGTCTGGGCTAAGTGGCACTTCTGAGAGGGACAGGGCTCTTAGCGCGGGCATCCGTATTCCAATTTGGCCGTCAAGTGAGCCAAGAGTCCTTGTAGCGATGAATTAGTTGAGGTCACCTCTATCGGAAGGCCAGAATGTGCCAGCGCCCATCCAGCCCAGAAAATCCAACTCAAGCTCAGCAATGTCTAGCGAATTCGCTCGCAGAGCTTTACGGAGGAGGTTGGGCAGGCTAGCCGAAGATTTCCGTCTGGACTCGGATGCTAGCGTATGTCGCGTGAAGGCACGCAGGGCGAAGATTAACATGTTACAAAGAAATTTCAACCCATTTTTGGAGACGATAGATACGGGTGACCTTGACTGGTATTGTCGCGCTTACCGCACTGACCTGAATTGGAGGACAAAACCACAGAAGCATGCCTCTAATACAGTCTATTCTTCCTCCAAACTACCCCAAAATTCCTTTAGATCCTCTGCCCTCCACTTCGTCCCCCACCCACTTTCCCTCTCTATCCGCTCAAGTAGCTCTAGAATAGCTTTATGTTCGCTTGGATGGCTCATCCATTGACCAGCTATCCACAAGGGCTGGATGGAATTTGTCCAAGCGCCATGATGGTCGTTGCTCATCGAGATGGCGCAGATCTGACGAGCATGCCAAAAGATCGAGCGGGGTTTAGGTACAACATCTACAGAGGATGGTTTGTTTTGCAACATAAGAATGGTGGCGGTATGATAGAGCTGGTTCCCGGATATGGCCGCCGGATTACTGTAAAGAACTGTGGGGAAAGGGTTGGTCTTTGACGAGATGGACATGATAGGTATCATCTCCGCTGGACGTTTAACTCGCCAGTCGTCAATGTATCGCCAAAGTTTCGTCCACCTATCTGCATACGACGCATCGTCTTTAGTACTGTAGGGACCTACGCGTTCGGCGAGATGGGGCAAAGAAGCAAGCAGATTTAGCACTTGTGCGCACAAGTAGACGGCATGATTAGCGTATACATCAAAACCAGTTCTTTTCCTGAAAAGGCCGATATCTGCATCAAGGTCGATATTTGAAGCCCAGCGGTCCACTGGAATGAGTGTCCTCATGGACGCAATCAGTCCTCCACACACGTCCATTCGGGCAAAGCACCAGAATAACGCTTGGTCAATACCACCAACAAATCCATTTACGCCGACTGCTTCGATCAGATGGGCGCAGCCGTCTAGATGCTGTCGCCATGCTTTCGGTGAAGAGCTAAGCATTTCCAAAACACATAGCACTACGCAGGATGCGATGACTGCTGTGCTTCGTGTATGGAGCTGGGGTAGAACAAGGTGGATAGCCATCTGGTAAAGCGCCAAACTGCGTGCGTTCTCTCTATTGTGATCTTTGCGTTCGACCTGGCGCGCAGATAAAGCCAGTATTGAATACCGGAGATGGGCGTGTGACCTTGCCATGATAGGGAGAGTATGCTGGAAGTGACGCTGACTGTCAAATTTGTCCAGCCATGGCGAGATCTCGTCGAGCCAGTTTTTCCACAGCTTGTACTCTTCCTCCTCAGATAGTTCAGGAGGGGACAGAGGAGGATATAAATCCCCAGTTGGGACTCCTGCAGGGACCTCGATCTGCCTACTCCTCGCTTCTCTTGATGCCGCTTCAGGCGCCGGCCATTCCACATTTCGACAAGGATCAGGCGTGACCTGTCGTGTTGGTGCATTTGATCTGACTTCCTGAATAAGATGGTTCCTCAGTGTGGAATGCAGTTCTAGATAGGCTGACCCTGGCAAGAAAATATTATCTTCGTTGAAACCGTTAGCAGGTGACCAGAGCTGGCCGACATCGTCAAAGATGGGCAGAGAGGTGGGAATGTTAGCTGCTTCGGTGTTAGAGCGCCGAGGATCGTTCTGCTGTCGGTGTGGACGACCCTCTGCCGGGCTTTCCGCCCCACTATGGCACGAAGGGTTTTTATGGGCGCCAGTTGTGCTCTGCACTTCAGCTGTGGAGTCAGCTACGGAGTGACTGACCACCAGTTGACCTTGAGCTAGGCCAACAAGAGAACTTGCTGCGTCTTGATGGCAGTCGTAAGCGGTCCGCCGCATACCCATAAGAAATCCCTCTACGTTGCTAGATGGATACTCTTCCACGTCCGGGGTGGACGTATAAATCGATTCCGGACTGCATAAGGTGTTTGATGCGCTGAAACCCCCATCTGCCGTTGTTTCGACTAGGTTTGTGGGCCGAGGAAGCGAAAGATCCCGGCGCGAGAAAGAAGCCGACTCATCCAAGGGCAAATATTGATGATAATCCCGGATAACCTCAGCTGTGATATCCTTAATCTCAAAGCCACCTAGTCGTCCCGTTGAACGCCTTGTTTGCATTGAGGGGTGATCTTCCATTATTCCATGCGCGTTTTCCGCTCGGAAAGTGACCTGCATCCCCCATTCGCACTTCTCCTTCTTCTTGTTGCAACTGACGCAGACAGGTTTCGTTTCGTCGCACTTCCGCCTCTTCCTTCTACAATTAAGACAGCCAGACCTCGTTCTTTCCTTCCTCTTCCCAATTTGATTTCCTCTGTCTTTCTGGGGAGGTTCAGCATATCCCTTGTCTGGCGCCCTGGTAGAACCTTGCATCATAGATGCTCAATCTTCTTGGGAGGGATGATGAACGTGTACCAAATTGTTGGATAAAGAAGCGCGGTATCTCATCCGCCAGCTCGGTCGACCCAGCTGCGAGGTTGCCTTACAAAGATTTGATGGGCGGAATGAGAGCATGTGGCGAGAGTGCTTTGGGCCGGGGCGTCACTAGCGGGGACCCCGCACTTTAGACAACTTCCCTTGCATCCAGCCGACAGAGCCCTCAGCCACGGTTATGCCACAGTTTCCGCACATGTTAAAAAGGATGGGAAAGATTAGCCAGGAAAGCTGGGACAAAAATGAGGCAAAAAGAAGGCGTGCAACTCTTTCGCCATGGCCGCGCCGTGCGACCTCGTCAGGAACTTCAAGGATGGCCGGTGGGAGAATGCTACTGATATGCCGCTAGCTGACTAAGCCACCTGGAAAATCAAATTCTCGTATTTCGAATTTCGAATGGAAAGTAGTCAACACCACTAATTTATTTATCAACATTATACTAATAGAATCATCCAAAAGGCTTAGGATTGCATTATTTGGGATTTCTGGATGGCGCATCTCAATGTTATGGTAGCACAATTTCGAATCAATTGATATGGTAAACATTGTTGGTGTTCTCAATATTTGATTTTCTAACGTTAAAGCGTTAAGTCCAGATCTACAGCCTCTGATTGGTCGCATTTGCTCTTGGCACGTTTCCGAACGCTGGCGGCGATGTCAGCGATGCATGGGATATACAATTCAACGAGTAATATTAGTAGCCGTGGTCTCATCAGATCTGTACATGCCAACTTAATTCTAGAGAAATGTATCTTCCGCGCATGGTAACATGGCTGCACGCCTGAATGACCGGACGAAAACTTGTTTTCGTGTTCTTCCACTTCGGGGATAAGTGGACGATAAGTACTCTTAAACATCAGCCAGCTTTCGCGGTCTCAACCATCTGTGCCTCAGATTTCTTTCCTACATCCGCCTCATTCCACCCTTCGGTATTCTCGCATGCCCCCATACTAGGCTTCCAGTGCACCAGGATCTTCTTCCCATCAAAGAGCTTATCAATATGCTCGAGGGACAGGCCACGTGTCTCAGGGTAGCAGAAATAGATAAGCGGCAAGAAGGCTGCGTTGAATACGCCAAAGTAGATATATGTGCGCCATGCGATACTATGAATACTCACAGGAGTGATTTCGACGACGAGGAATGTGAAGATCCAGTTAGACGCAGTGGCGAGAGCTGCGGCACGTGTTCGAATGGCAAGTGGAGCGTATTCTGCAGGCACTGCGTATCGGTCAGCCTACTGTAACGTTGGTCTTTAACGAGCGTGCCACTCACACAGCCATGGGATTGCTAGCAGGCCGACCGCAAAGAAGAAGTTGAAGATAAAGAGCATGACGATAGCCACGATACCAGCTCCTTTGCTCCCATCTGCTACGGTGCCTGCAAGGATAGCCATGCAGGCGCATTGACCGGCAGCAGCGAAAAGCATTAGCTTCCGGCGACCGAGCCTCTCGATGATCCATATGGGAACCAGCGAGGACAGGAAATATGCTATGCCGTTGAAGCCAGCAAGCAGGAGCGACAAGTCACGCGAGATCCCGACCGACTGCTGGAATATGACTGGCGCATACTACTCTTCCGTCAGCGACACAATCATCCATTGCGGCGGAAGGGTAGCTTACATAGGTAATGAGATTGATGCCTGACAGTTGTTGCATAAACTGACCTCCGATGCCCAGCATCGTCCTGTAGAAAAATCGCTGCTCGCCGTTTTTAAGCATGGCCTTGAAGCTTCCTCCGGCTGCTGCTTCGCGCTCTTCCGTAATCGCTCGTTGAATCTCTGCTAGATCGCGTGTCAACATCTCGTCGTTAATATCGAGCCTTCTGGCATTCCTCTCAACTGCCCATAAGACGTGCCTGGCTTCGTCGTTGCGGTCATGGGCGATAAGCCACCTCGGTGACTCAGGGAGGGAACATATACCCAGGAAGGTGACGATGGCAAACAATATCTGCAGAGCCAGAGGGAAACGGAACTGAGCATCACTAGACACAAAGCTCATGCCGTAATCGACCCAGTAAGATAGCATGACTCCGAAGATGTTGATGGCCAATTCGATGCAAAGACCCTTCCCACGGTCGTGCGCCTTCATCAATTCGGAATGCCAAACAGCTATAAGACATCAGTTCAAGGCTCCGAAGCAATGATGGTTGTGCCTACGGATGGTGCTTGTGTTCATCCCATTGCCTAACCCGGCCACGATCCGACCCGCAATCATCTGAGGTATGCCATTCGCCGAAGCCTGAAGAGCAGCGCCGATGCTCAGCACAACGCACCCAATCATGATGCATTTTCTCCTGCCGAGCATCTCCCCGAAGAGGAAGCACAGTATGGCGCCGAAGAAGCAACCAATTTCGTAGATGGCGACGACCGTCCCCTGAAGCGATGAACTGCCGTTGGCGCCATCGGTGGTGTCAATCTCTGGGAATGTGTTCGTGAAAGCGATACCAGTAAGCAGACCCGACATAACTCCTTGGTCGTAGCCGAACAGGAGAAATCCAGAGCCCGCTGTAGCCGTAATGGCCCAGTTCAGGGGTCTGCCAACGACGAAGGTCATGATGAAAGTAGTGCTGCGAAGGATTGATGAAGATTGAAGGGAGAAGATCCCACTCGATAGTGGTGAAAATTCAGCAAGTTCCTCGAGCATTTATATCCATGGCGAAAATCAAGTGAGGAATCTTGGTCTCCAGGGATTATCATTTCTATGGAGCTGCATGAGTCGTGGGGAGCCCCAGAGATCCCCGGCTGGGGTTGAGAAGGCTGACCGAGAACGGCAGGTTGAAGCGCCTTCTCATCTGGCATGGTGGTCGTGATCCCGGTTCGACGTCCACAAAAGGAAGCTGTCTCCAATAAAGGAAGCTGGGAGCGCAAACGCTATGTTTGAAGCTAACCACTTATGCCGAGGCCCTACAGATCAGGCTGAGGTTCGACTTGCTGTTTTGGCCAGGACGGAAGGGATGCAAGAGCACAAGGTGCCGCCTGGAAATACGCAACCGCCCACAAGCGTAGCATGGAGAGCGGAAAGTTCCCTGTCATTCCTCCAAGTCCTTCTCACTTGTTTCTTCCTTTCTCTATTTATTTACATAGCGCTTCACCAATCTACCATGTAGCGCGCATTTATCGCTTCGACAAGGCCGCAGCAGAATGGTGTTGGGTGCGCAACCCGGATTTCATGATCCTTCGAGGCTGATGTGTCTTTGCCTAGGAAAACATTTCATTAACGAGGTTGCGGATCCAGTCCAATGCTCGCTCCGCAGCTCTGTGCAAAGTGACCCCTCTGTAAGACTTATAGCGGAAGAAAATGGCACGTGCAGTTTGAGTTGCAGGGAAATGGCCATACTGAAATGCTAGCAGTTCTTCATAGGGAGACTTGAACAGCATCGAATAAAGTTCTTCTTTTGTCAGGCGGAGGTTCAGGGCACGAGCCAGCTCATTCAGGATACCTCGGAGATGGGATGCTTGACATTGTCGCAGCCGGCAATATCTTCGCCTCTCCATTCTCCCGCCAAGTCCTCGCAGGATTGACTGCGGTGGAGGCACACCGAGGGTATGTGGTCGGCCGTTGTCAATAATTTCTCAGCTAATTTCATGTCAAAGTGTTAATGATTGTAAAAAAACTAGACCGGCGACAAGCTGAACTTTGGACTGGCTGCGCAGAAGGCACGAATGAAAGGACTGAAAGTTGATCTCGTCTATGTCGGTGATGACGTCTTAGTTAAGGGCAAGTCCGCCGTCGGTCAAAGGGGCCTTGCCGGCGTTGTCTTCGTGCACAAGGTCGCAGGAGCGCTTGCGTCTCAAGGGTGAGCGGACCAGTTCAACTTTGCTTCAACCATGCTGACGAAAGTGCTTCAAGTGCTGAGTTGAAAGCAGTCGCTGAGGTTGCTCGTAAAGCATCTCACCAAATGGCCTCTGCCGCAGCGAGCCTTGACAGGTGCAGCGTACCAAAAGAGAGATAAGCCTGAATCGCTTCCTTTCGGGGAACTGGAATACGGCGTGGGCATGTAAACCTGTATCTGAGAAAGCGGATGAACCTGAAAACTCCATAGGCATACATAATGAGCCTGGTGTCAGGCGCGGTAACGTCGGGCCGCTAGTCGAAACGGTGGCAAACATTCTGGATATGCTTTTGGGACCAAATCTCGATGCATGGTACCTTTCGCCGGGCCGGCCGGTTGCGGTCATGGTCAATAACTTGGGTGGCCTTAGCGTCCTAGAAATAAGCGTGATCGCTGAAGAAGTACTGAGCCAGTTACAGGCACGGGGTTTAGTCGCACAACGAAGCATGTTTGGCACGTTTGTAACTTCCCTTGACAGTCCTGGTTTCTCTCTAACGCTTCTTGGGTTGAATCAAGAGTCGGTACAGTTACTAGACGCCCCAACGACAGCCCCAGCGTGGCCACGAGCCATAAGCTCTCCGAAAATTGATACTACACTACCGCAGAGACCAGTGCATGAAGCTAGACAAACAGCTGTTGTCGCAGGTATACACTTACCGGGTATGCGAGCTTCAATATGTCACATTTGATGAATGGCGTCTAATCGTGGACCCTAGTATGTAACCGAGTGCTGGCCTCTCAGGTAGCACCATTGCTTGTATACTGAGTTCTCCTGTTGATCCTCCTGAAGATCGTCTCCTGACGATCTTCTCCTGACGATCTTCTCCTGACGATCTTCTCCTGACGATCTTCTCCTGACGATCCCCCCTATCGACATTACAAGCACATATTTAAGTAGGATAGCCATCCATAGTTTTCAATTCATGAGGTTGCTCTACATCTTTACCCTGCGTCCGGTCAGATAGTATCTTATTCGGTAGTGATGAACATCATTGGCTCCATTCATAAAGCTGTTAAAGAAGATGAGCCTCGTATAACGGAATATGACACGATAGCAGGAGATGGTGATTGTGGGGAAACCCTCATTAACGGCGTAAATGGTGAGAACTTGCTCCCTTGAGACCCGCCTCCCTCTAACTTTCTTCAGGCCTCGTGCAGGCATCCGCCAGCTTTCAGGGCAGTGAGCTTGATTTGGCTTCTGTGTTCCGTCAGACGGCAACGGTAGCAGAAAATACATGGACGGTACCTCAGGAGCCATATACGCGATATACCTCAATGCGTTGGCCCTTTTTCTGGAGCAAATAGGGTGTAATCAGTTCCAGAATACATTAAAGGCACTCCCTTTGATCATCTCTGACGCTGCCAGCGAGGCATTAGATGAACTCTGCAAATATACCACCGCACGCGAGGGGCATAGAGCTTTGATGGATGCCCTCATTCCCTTCATCAGTACATTTGGACAAACGCAGGACTTTCCCGCAGCCTTTCAAGCAGCAGTTAAAGGAGCTGAGAGGACACGAGATATGCAAGCGGTGCTGGGAAAAGCAAGTTACGTAGGAAAGGAACTGTTAAATGAGAAGGGAGGCATACCAGACCCAGAAGCGCTTGGTGTCGTGAGTATTCTCAGAGGAATGCAGGTTGCCCTATCTATGACCAAGCCGGATATGTAGAGTTTTTTCATACTTATTTATTTCTGTTCTCGAAAGCAGCCCCACTCCCCTCCAGTTCTTCTTTTTCAGGTTTCTTGTAAGCCATATTGAATTATTCTAAGCTATAGATTCTCGGACGTGAGGCGAAGCTGCGGAATTGGAAAACACGGTACCAACGACATTCGCAATCTGAGCTCAAGCAGCCGGGACGAAGGCTCTTGAGAGGGTAGTATATTCACATAGAACTACTTGATGCAGCGATAATCTTATTACCAAGCACACTCTTTCTAACGCTAGTCTCACTCTCGAAATTGCTACGTTCCTATCCCAGTTCCCGCGGCTACTATCTTGCATAGATATAGAGTAACGATTAATCTAGCTTAGGTGAACTCTATTCTATTCCGATGATAGCGTTGGAGTGAACAGTCAAGAATCGCCTGTTGCACGATTTGCACGTCACAAATCGAATAATACAATTTTCCATTATGGGACAAAACTAGCATCCAAATTCAAGCTTCAGGTACTCTATCGGACAGCGGTATCAACACTCATGCAGAAGCACAATGCCCTCCATCAACTCTCATGTCTGCACCCGTCATAAAGCGGCTCCCCTCCGCAAGTAAAAATACTGTCGGCGCCTTGAAGTCGTCCGGTACGCCTAGCTTTCCCAGGAGGGCACCTGCCATCCAGGTTTTCTCAACCTCTGGGTCTGCCGCGAGGAGCTCATTCGTCATAGCTGTCCTAATATACTATGATCGGTCAGTGATCCGTATCAATGTGGTTGCTGATATGGGTTCTTACCCCAGGCGAAAGTGTGTTCACCCTAATGCCATACCGGCCCCATTCCTGGGCCAGTGACCGGCACATCTGGTGAACGGCCGACTTGCTAGAGTTGTAAGCTGTGCAAGTGAGACCCTAGAACGAGTTAAATATTTGCCAGGGTTGAGATATAGCTTAGCGCACCCTGTTAGCAATCTGACCTGACATGCTTGCCACCAGGACAATGCTTCCACCCCTTTTGTTCTTGCTCAAGATTTTTGCAGTCTGCTTCGCCGTTATGAAGGCGCCGACCACGTTCACCCGCAGAATTCTCTCGAAGTCCGCAGCTTCATACTCCAGCGCCGGGACCTTTTGCTGTATTCCCGCACATGCAACTATGCCCCTGAAAGGCGCTCCTCTCTCGTCGCCCTTTTGCGCAATTTCTTCCATCGCTTTTCCGACCTCCACTTCGCTTGTAACATCGCATCTCCGGTACGAGGCGGTTCTAGAAGACATTTTCGCAAGCTTCTGAAGCTCGAACCATTCTTCACTAGACGGTGCCGGGAGAATGTCCAGGCAAGCTACGTGTCCGCCAGCTTCGAGAACAGCAAACGCTAAGGTCATCCCGAGTCCACGACCGCCACCGGTGATGGCTATAGTCTTTCCGGAAAGAGAGAAGAGGTCAGGAGTTTGAGGCTTAGGGACATTTGTCTCTGGAGGGATGGATTGACCCGCTGTGCTATCGATTGCTGCTGGCGACATTTTGGTTGCTAAACTTAAATATGGTGGAGTCTGAAGTTCCAGGATTTGCAAAAGTTGTAAAGTGGGAGAAACGAGAGCGGAAGGGGCACAAAGTTAAGTTGAGTCGACCGAATATGTAAGCTCACGGTTGACACGACAAAGAACATTTATGCACCAATTCGGACTCTCGAGATGGCTTTCGGAATGCTGGGACGGATGCACTTCCAGCAAGGGGATCCGATATTGCCTTGGGAATAATGGAAGGACAACATTTGCCATCGCAATTCCAAACATGACAATACCTGTCGGTGGCGGCCCGAATACTCCCTGTAGGGAGAAGTGTGCGCTCCAAACTGCCTATTTCCGAAATAGGAAATCGTAAGCGGCTCAGAGAGATGGAGGGATCAGCATGGACTCGGCATTGCCACATGCGGCAATTCCTTAGACGCTGGTAGTTCAGTTTACCCTGAGGACTTGAGTATATGAAAGGAGCTCTGCACATCCTCTGTTCAGACATCACCCAGCTTTGAGACCTTTGAAGTTCACGATTGAGTGATTTGCTATAACTTTCTTTTTGTACTCAATAATTTTATCTCCCGGCTCCAGAAATGGCGCCATCTTCCATCCCAAAACGTTCAGCCCATCACTGTTAAACGCCTATCCGGTGCCAGTGGTGCGTCACATTCTTTCACGCTCCATCCCGAAGAGGCCAGACAGGTCGACAAGGTGCTTCGAACGTTCCGATGCTTCATAGCCGATTTATGTGAACAATTTAAAGGGGGCCATCCCGGGTAGGCGTCAACATACGTGAAAAAGTCGAAGATATAGCAGACTGACGATGTCTAGGAGTGCAATGGGAATGGCTGCCATTGGTGTTGCTCTTTGGAAGTACTGCATGAGATATTCACCTTCGAATCCTCAGTACTTCAATCGTGATCGTTTCGTTCTTTCGAATGGCCGCACTTGTCTCTTCCAATATTGATGGAGGTCATATTTGGCAGTTGGAAGTACTCATAAAGATTGTCATGAAGATTGGATTGATTAATTGAAAACTAAGGATGACTATCCTACTTAAATAATGAGTGAGATGAGCTGGAATGAGGATTCCTAACCTTTTGATGTTGACAAGGGAGGATCTGCAATCTCCCGGTGGAATGAAAATAATAATGGAATGAAAACCAATTGTGGAATGAGAACCCTTGCTCGGTTACATAATAATGCAAGGTAGCAAGGTTGCCAATCGCGGATTGCGCCAACAAATATACCTTCCTTCATCTTACTAGGTACTCTGAAATGACTATGGATCAATTAAAATTATACCACTCTTCTGGGACGGATTCAATATGCCCTGGACACCCGGAAATTGAACACCAAGGGATTGAAGTAACAACTGGTCCCCTCAGCCAAGGAGTTGCGAACGCGGTTGGCTTGGCTATGGCTACCAAGCATCTGGGTGCTGTCTATAACAGGGCTGAGGCTTGTGGCGTAACCCGAAACAGCAACTCAGGGGGGGTTACGGAGCTAAAACGCGCAGCTGGCAGATGCAGGGTGGGTCGCGTGGAGGTAGGTAGGTAGGTAGGTAGGTAGGTAAGGCGGGCGAGGTAAGTATACCCACTCGTGCTGCGCACTGGGTATAACGAGGCTACGCTACACTGCCTAAGGATGCGCATGAAAAGACTCGCCGTGTCAGGCCTGCGGGCCTGGATGATGAAGAAGGCGAGGAGGAGAACTAGGAAAAGCGTGAGGACAATGACGCGCCAGTTCGACCAGGCGTATATCGTGCCACCCCAATCGAGCGCGAGACAATCGAGAGAAGGAGTACGAGCATGCCGAGCGGATTGAGACTCTTCGACTGCTGCGAATTCGGGTCCTTTTCCTCCTTCACCCCAGATCCAATCGCTATCAGCACCACGACCAATGTGCTAATCGCAACAGCAACGTAACTAGAAGCACCGCCAGCTGACCTTCACAGTAAACACACCACGCAACAACGGCCCCATCACACTCGCGACTCCAAATACTGCCCCAATCAAGCCCTACGATAGTGGCCTCTTCTTTAGTGGGAAAACAGCCACCATAACCACTACGCCTCCAGTCATGATCCCTACGCTGCCGAGTCTAGCTATAGCGCGTCGTAGAATGAAGGTTGTGGACGAGAGCGCGGCACCGCGGATCGCAGAGCCGATTTCGAAGATCAAAATGGCGATGAGGAAGATGGACTTTGGGGAGTTGAAAGGCATGTGAAGGCGAGATGTACCGCAGTAATTCGCGATCGCTTAAAATAACTACTTCTTGGCTGACTCTGAACATAGACTCCGAGTAGCTACGAAACACTTTGCATTTCTAGATCAAGATTTGTAAACATACTTGAAGCTCTCTAGCCTTCGTTTCAAGCTTGCGGTTCGAGTAGTAACCACGAATTGTTACATTACGAGGTACGGAAGTGCTTTGCAAAAGTAAGGACCGCTCACGTAAGCATTGCCAAGGCCGGGTAGTGCACTGCACCTAAGGCACCCTTAAACACCAGCTTTTATCAAAACAAAAGGTTGATAATAATTTTCGCCTTAATATTAGCTTTCGATTAACGTAAATTTTTATTACATTTAAACTTAATCAGAGTGCACAATCGTAGTTGGAAGTTGGCGATTCTGAGAGTTTTGGTGTTCTTCGGGTTTTGCCGGAACCCACCACTTCTTGGCGCAGGCCTTACTTTTGCAAAGTACTTCCGTACTGCGCGCAAGACCGAATATTTTCACGAAGAAAGATTTCTCTTGCTTGGGGAAAATATCTCAGCTTCGATATGTTGATTCTCTCACAGGATGGTTGTGCGGACCCTTGGGTCCTCACGTGTGATAGCGCCCCATGACTCGCCGGCTAAGACATGCTCGACGTCCTCTAGCGTCAAGTTATCTACATCCAACTCTTCTACTTCTTTCTTGTCTTCTCTCGCCATAGGTTTGTATCCCTTGGAGAATGTTGCGATTCCAATTCGCTCAGCGTTTGGTAACGATTGCCACATTAGTCCCTTCAATTCGGGCCGCTTCTTGACCACTTCGACAACCGAGTTTGTCGTGACTAGCTTTTCCGAAATGCTGTTGGCATCTCTCTCCACGTCGAATCCGGGTATCTCGTCCCGCTTTATCTCTGGACGACCTTGTCGTACTCTTAAGACAAGGGCATTTCCGGGATCGAGAAAGAGAGCATAACAGGGTGATGGAATAGGCTCGTCGGGGAAATCGAGAAAGAGGTCACCCGGAGACGTTTCGCGGTTATCGCCTGGTGAGAAGCGGATCTCTACAGGTCTGCCGTGTGCGCTGGGCTTGTCTTCGGGAATGCGAGGAAATATCTCGTATACCGGGCCCTAATGAGCATGTCACTATCTTTGTTTTCCAGTGCTAGGGGAATCAGTTACATCTATGACAAGCCTTCCCGCCTTGACCCTCCCATACTCGTCGACTCCACTTGGCGTTGTAGAGCAAATAACAACCCGCGAAACGAGACTTCCGTAAGTGAGAGGAAGGAATCGAACCGGTGCATCGAGAGATGCCCGGGACCATGACGGCGCGCGGTACTCCTTTGGCCTTTTTACCTCTCCCAATATCTTCCCTCTAATGGGGAGCCCACCAACCGCGTCGGAGTATGATTCTTCTTGTGGGTATACGCGCCAAAACAAGTCCTCTGGGAGGTGATTCGCCCACAGTCCGGCAAGGTACCGATCTCCTGTGCGCCCGGCTAACAATCGCGCCAAACCAGACAGGGCCGGAAGCTTGTCTTGGTCCACAGTCAATTTCCGTTGGGAGTAATTCTGAATCAAACTCAGCCATCCACCGTCCCATCTCCCCCGTGGCAACTCGAGGTGGTAACGTGGGATGAAAGAGACACCAGGACCTATTGCGCCGTGCTCTTCGAACGGAATCTTCTCTTGAACAACTAGAGATTCTAGGCTGAACATCTTGTTTCTAAATAAAAAGCCGTCTTCAGACTGTATCCGACAACCACACTGGAAGTACATCTGATCTTTGGCGTAATGAATGAGTCGTGAAGGAAGAAGTCGCTCTTGCAGCGTCCAGCCGCGACGGCTGAGCGGCTCGTCACCCAGTGGGTCAAATGATTGACCAAATGACCCAATGATGGCTTTTTGGGGAAGTTGCGAGCACGAGCCTGGAAGCCATTCTTTGGAGAAGAACAACTTGCCCTTCTTGTCGTCGATCGACGACGGCATCAGAACATGGAAGGTGTCAGGACCGTCCGCCTGGACCGTGGATTTGTACCCTAAGGATAGCGATGCGGATGAGAGATAGGAGTTATTCGTTCGCTGCGGGAGCATCCCGTTTTGCTGTCGGTAGAGTTCGCTGTAGCAATAGTGATGAAGGGGTTCGAATACACATCTCCCATCACGGACGCTTCCTTCTCCCAGTCAAGTGGATCATCTTGAACGATGCAAAGGCAGTCTATCCAGAGATAGTGTATCCCAAGTCGTTTTGTAATTTGGATAGCGTCTCGGAATGTTTGAGGTAGAGATGTAAGATCCATTCCACGTTTCAAATCTTCGAGATTCGAGGTTTCAAGCATAAGTCTTGAGGAGGTACCCCACGAGTGACTGAAGGCAACGTATCTGCCGCGCTGACCATGTCCCTCGTGAAGGACTACAGAATCCTCTGAGACAAAGATGTCGAGTATCCTCGTAGGCAGAATCGGATTGGTGGGCGGACGTCTACACTTGTGGTGCGCGGTGCATTCGCTGATCCATCGGTCGATGCGCCCGTACGAGATATCGGAGCTAGAATCATTCTCTCGAAATCGACGGAGTATGTGCGGCGGCGGGAATTCTATGTGAGCGGATTACTTCCAAATTCTGTTGCATGCTCGAGACGAGAGACTTGCCTTCATCTGTAGCTATCGACAGAGCGCTTCCGCGGATATGTATCCACTCTTTAGGGTTGTTGATGCTATCAAACATATGGTTTGACTTTCCGAAACGGGCTCCAACCCCCATCAGACGATTTTGAGAGGCAACATCCTGAATGTTAGCCTCTGGGTCGCTCCAGTAGTTACCGTACAGCCAAATACCCATGCTCTTGGGGACTTGTGTACGCAGTTCATCCAAATCGATGGGAATCTCTTCCACTGGAGTTACTCCATGAGCCTCAATGTTCCCCGTAGTGATTAAGAAAGTCGGCATGCTTTGTCAGTCAGTATTCCAGTCGAATGGTTGATAGGTGAAAAAGCCCGATCCGTCCTCACCAACCATGTCCGACTGCATAGTAGGCATGGAGGGTCCAAGGCCTTTGATGTAGGTGGCTCTGCGGAGAGCATTGCTCCGAACATCTTGGTATGTATGGACAGACTCGTAGCGTTTCCACCAGCTGCGGATACCTGGCGGCGGTTCCTTGGAACGGCGGAGGTTGGAGACGGCGGCATGGAGAACGATGCCACACATAGCGCATGTTGTCGCTGAATTTATCAGGGCTTCTAGCGATGCATGATGCGGATACCCTTCGTGATCCTCGAACGGCAGAAGTATCCATGGGACATGAGTACAGACGTCGCACAGTAAGACCCGATATTCGACTTCTAGAGAATCCTGCGTGTTCGCTGTCGATTCTTCTACTCTCACATCACTTCTGGCGCTTCTCACTTGCTCCGGGCTTCCGCTTTCGTCTCTGGCTTGCACTGCTGCTTTTCTGGTCGACTTGGCTTTATCCTTGATTTTGTGATATAGTCGCCGCACACTGGACGGATCTTTGATGTTTACATCGCGCGAATCCACCTGCCACATTGTGTCTGATCTAAGTGGATTAAGAGGGGTGTTTCGTGCGTATGAGGGTGTCGATAGCCTATTTAATGCGAAGGCCTGGTAGCTTATTAGCACGACCAGGCTACGCTTAGGGTTAAATGGGTACGGAGCTTTGAAGCGAGCATCGGAGATATTTCGAAAGTCGCGTCAGGCCCTCACACATTCTACAGGTTAATTCAAAAAGCAAAAGCAGGCAAACACCGGGCCAGCCAACCCAACCGTGTCATGTTATCGGCTTCCGGGATGGAACCCGAAAAACCGGTGAGGCACCTAAAAAACCGGGTGAGGCACCTAAAAAAACCGGTGAGGCACCTAAAGAAACCGGTGAGGCACAGACGCTGCCTACTATGGCCAAGGCTGTGTAAATGGACCTGCATACAGGTGGCTACAAGGGGGTAAAATGAGCGGGAAAACACCCTCCCTGCTAGCGCGGTGGCGCAGAATATATGATACCGAATATAATACATTATTATCTAATACTTTGTTTGGCCACCCCTTGCAGTGATTACAGCCTGAATTCGTGCAGGCATATCCAATAGAGCATCTGAAAAACCAAGGTAGGATCCTCCGACAGATCGAAGGTGATTAAGAAGGCACTCGCTTACCTCACACATAAGGTCATGACCTCCTCGGAACGGTGGAGTTTGAAGTAGAGATAGCACCGGTCCGAGACCAACTGAAGAAAATGAGGGTTGTGACTGACAGACCCTTAGATCAGCCGATGCTTCCAGCACGCAGGAGCGGCCGTAGCCGCATCCGAAATGGACGTGAACGCCAAAAAGGTTCGAACAGTCCTTCAGATACTGCAAACATCAATCTCATCTAGCGAGCTTCAGAGCTCATCGGCTGAACTCGAGGACCCAAGTTCCTACTACTTCTTAATCGAATACATCTTCGAGGTGAAATTCATAGGCGGCTTGATGAAGTACAATCTCACAATCCAGGCCGTCGAAAGCACAGATAGATCGGCGACGGGCAGATTCAATCTTGCTGCTATCATTGAACCTCGTTGATGGAAGCATAACTGAACTCCTTGGCAAGAGTTCTCGTCATTGGGGTAACCGTAAGGCTTTCGTGGGATACATTCCCGGTACGGTTCATCTTGTGCTGGTGGATTACCTGGTAGTCCCAAAAATCTGTGGAGCATACTGAAGGTTCATTTCCTACTTAAACAAGCGGGCTTCGTACAAGTTTGGATGTCCGAGTTGGATCCTAGGTAAAAGGCGCCAGTCACTAGAGCGGTATTTTTGCCTTCCGCTGGGCTAGCATGGCCTCCAGAAGAACTGTAAAGAAAATTTGCGTTGTGATTGGCTAGATTGATGGGCGTAGTGAGAACTCGCATGCTATTGTGTTATTTAGATCTCAACCCTTGCCGTACCTGGCCAAGAATAGTCGCTAGCAACCGTAGGTGAAGCTGTACATAGTTGTAGCCTGCTCGCTATCCATTATAGACATTTCCAGTCATTGGAGATGGCCACCTGCAATTTCGACAGGTCAGAGCACAGAGCCACTTCATCATCGATTGGATAAGTTTCAGCACAGCGGATTAGTCTCGAATGACGCTTCACAGAATCGCCAAATCCCGCAATGCTCACTTTAATTCTAGTAAAGTATGCACTGGTCAGTCTCCGAGCATGCCGCGACAGCCGCCTTCGCGGGCGTCTACGCACCGCAGCAAGTTCTCCAATTCTAACCCTAAACCACTGCCCCGATCACCAACCATCAAAATTTCAACGCTAGAGTTAGGACCTGAAGGAAGCTGTATTCGCTATGCTTTCCACTTGTTCAACTTGATTGCAGACGAAAATTACAGGGACAATTTTTAATGCTCTACAGTCTGTTCAATATATCAACAGGTCGCGTGTTCTTTACGTAGATAGCATATGCATATATAGCAATTGATCCCGATCACATGCTATAGGAGCTTAAGTCTAGGCTCTCTGATTTATAACAGGGATTAATCTCCCGTATCAAGCGTAGTCCCCGGCTTAGAGACAATATCTGAAGTCCGGGTGCTTCTCACCTAGATCTTCAAGGCTACCTTCATCCAACACCTCCGGCAATTCCTTTCGCTTCGCATCGCGCTGCTTATTCCCAATGAAGGTACCCACATACATGACTGTAGCTGCCATCATACCCATACTGCACAGACCCAGTCCAGTGCTGAAACCGGTACGGAACGTCGGCTCTTCGCGTTTCAAAAAGACGTTTGTGCCGACAAAGGAGCCAGCGTTGCCAAAACAAACAATAGCTCCAAGAGCAACAGTACGCTTGTATCCCTTGCCAACATTGACCGCAATCCAGACGACGGAAAGAGGCATGACGAGATAGGCCCCCGCGGTCATAAAGAACAGGCCCATATAGCGAACACCAGTTGCTCGAGGTTGGGCGATTTCGACGATAAGACCCACTGCTATAGTACTGAATCCACTCATGCAGAAGATGTAGCGTTTGCGGAAGTATTCGGCGGTGTATGCAAGGGAGATGGAGTATACCGCTGCAACAAGATAGACAGGGATGGTGCGGACCTGCGCTCCAGTCGCCGTGTACCCGATGCCCTTCAAAATAGTTGGCTGGAAGCTGGTAATGGAGTTCGCATTTTCTGCGGCGCCGAGGTAAATGAGGACGGCGACCCAGATCTTCCAATCCCGAAAAAATTCGTAGATGCGCTTGGGCGGGAGCTTGTCGTGGGCTACAGCTCCTCCGTCATCTTTCAGTCGGGCGAGAAGAAGTGCTTTCTGTTCTGGTCCGAAGAAATTGCAGTCTTCAGGGAAAGGAACGATGAAGAAGTAGGATATGAAGCTGATACCGATCGTGATGCAACCTTCAATTATGAAGATCCTAACGCGGAGTCAGAGAGCTATCAGAGTCGCACTAAAGCGACTTACCATCTCCAAGCCTGATATCCTGCAGTCCCATCCATCTTTGCAATCAAAGAAGACAAGAACCCATTGAACGCTCCTGCGCAGATACCGGCGCTGAAGAAGATAACGTAGCGCTTCAAGAACTCATTCTTCCTGTAGTAGGATCCAATGAGGTAAGCAGCACCGGGAACGTACGCGGATTCAGCCATGCCTTCCAAGAGACGACAAGCTACGAGGCCTGCCCAGCTCTTAGTGAGACCACATCCAACAACGGTGATGCCTGGACATAGGTTAATTCCGTCATATCGCTGCAATCGATCTTGTTTCAAGCTTACCCCAACAAAACATCATGACAGCGAGTGACTTTGGTCCTGTCTTCTTGAATACGATGCTCAATGGCACACCAGCCGTCAGGTATCCGATATTGAACACGAAAACGGCAATGTTGTATCGCTGACCCTTGAGATCAAGATCTGTGTCCATTCCTTGAATCTTAGCATTTCCGATATTGCTGCGATCAACGAAACAAACAAGATAGAGCAGCCAGAGAATAGGTAGGACCTTCAAGTCGAGCTTTCTCAGGAGCTTACCTTCAGCAGCCTTGTCAAAAGGCGGCTGAGGCAGCAGTTGATCGGAGAGCGTACGAGACTCGCTCGCCACGGCCGGAGATTTTTCCACCTCGCTGTTGCTCATTGTTCAGGCTCCGGGTCGAATTGAAGGAATGAGGTGCAGCAGCAGCAGGGAATCGACATAGCCGCCTGAAATAGAGCCAAAGGTAACAAGATATAGAAGAAGCACTGGAAGCGGGGATGCATCTGCCGCGAACAAGGTTCCAGGGTAGCGTGGTCAGATTCTAGACTGAGGCGAAAAAGTCGAAGAACTAGACGCTGTCGGCGACTGTTTTGGGTGACATTGACTCGCAAGGCGGAGGATGGGGAGCGCAAGGGGAGGGAATGGAAGGGGCACAGACCAATCGGCGAACGCGTGCAAGACTACCACGCAATTTCAGAATTAGGCGCATCTGAACACTCTGAAGCGAAGGATTGGCTTGCAGTTGCATTCGGCACAGTGCCCACAGTTGCTGACCAAACCACCCAGGTGCGTAGCGATCCTGATGATCAGCGAACTAATGCTTCTCGGATAAAAGTGACGGGTGCTGCCGAATGTGCCGAAGGGAACCTTGTCATACTAGCATCATTAAGACTTTCGAATACCAGAAACGTCCCAGTCTTCCAACAAGTTATGTCCTCGGCTACTCTGTGACACTCATTTTCCTGAGACGTTGACCAGCTGTCTAACGGGACCTACAGATTCAGATTGTCTTTTCAGAACGTCATGTCCTTCGCCATTTATTCGACGCCCTATTCGCAGGCCAGGATGCCTTCATTTTCTTCGCTGTGCCGCAATTCGGTTGCTGTGCCGCAATGTGTTGGAAAGAAGTGTGCCATTCCCACGCTGATCTCTTCCATTCTCCTGCCGTTTCCCGCAAGGATGGACAGCAGATAAGATATGCGGCCGTCGAGGCCAAGACGGCCCCTCACCGCAGCCGTCTCCCCGTTGGCCGTGCCCTTGTGCATGATACTCACGTCGCGGTTTGCGCTTCACCAGGGGACTGTTTAAAGAGACATATCAGAGGTAGTAAAACCTCAACGCTAGCTTAATTACTGTTTGTTACGGTCAATATTGGCGTGGAGATGCAGCTGCTGAGCATTATCGGATTTCAGGTGCTTAGACATACCGTCTGAACTTCTCTCCGTCAGAAAGAAGACAACTCATTTTGCAGAGATCCTCGAATCTCTACTGTCCGTCGCAACCAAATTTACTTCTATCGACTGCCTCATTCATGCGCATACAGCACAGCATAAAGCAACTTTCAGCTTTTACCGGGGTCACATCCTCCTGTGTTTACCGCATGTTTGGATCAAGAAGATTCGCTGCCACGGAGGATAGTGGCCTATTCTGTTCGTCGTACAACCATACCCCAGCCTCTTCTGTTTCAAGAGGGATCCTTCGCCTCAGTGAAAGCGAGCTTCCATGTTAGTGATTGCCCAGGATTGCAAGCAGACGAACTTGCAGCACCAACCTACCAACTGGTTCATTGATCCAGCGGTGCGGCGCAAACCTCGCTGAACACCGCGCGGCGCTTGTTCGCTGGTGCAATCTTCGAAACCATCTGTGCGTGGGTTGGGTACGTCCTGTTGGCTTACCGTCCCGACCGTAAAATGGGAACCGTATACATAGCTATATCAACAGCCCATGCCTTTTGTGTCTAATTTTTCAATCTTACTCCACAGTGCACGCTCCATTTGAACGCTGAGTCGACCATCAAGAGACGTCATGAGCTTCGATCCATACCCTGGACAGGAAAAGCACCTACGAAACGTGCCCATCGCGCTAGTTTCTGTCGCTTCGGTGCTTGTTGTCGCTCGTTTTGTGACAACGTACAACAACAGAGGATGGTTTGGTGCAGAAGATTTCTTCATTGTTGCCTCAGTCGTAAGTCATCACTTCGTAAGGGATCTAGAACTCTAATGCTGATTGGCTCAGCTCTGTCTCGTTGTTTTCTGCGTCATCTTGGTCCAAGGTAAGAGTTATCGAACATCTTAGATGGCATACATGTATGCGAGCTAAAATCTCTACAGCTTCAAGATATGGATTCGGCAAGCATGTGGCAGACATACAAGATAGTGGCGGAAATCTCATCTTAGCCTTGAAAGTACGTACTTCGTTGAGCTGTTGCGCATGAAGGTTAACAATAACAAGTACTACTATCTGTCACAGATACTCTACAAAACCAACATCACATTGAACAAACTCGCGTTTCTGTTTCTCTACCTCCGCCTATTTGCGATACCTCTTTTTCGAAGAATATGCCTCGTGATGATTTATATCATTATGGCGTCTGGCATCGCCTTTGTCATTCTTACCATCTTTCAATGTACCCCTATTGAAAAGGCGTGGCTCAAGGGTGCAGTCGAAGGCCACTGTGTTAGCCTTCCCTGGTTCCGGTATGTGCTCACTCGCGCCGCAATCTCGAATTGCTAACGATGTGCCAGCTGGACATGG
Organism: Zopfia rhizophila CBS 207.26; assembly: GCA_010093925.1. Taxonomy (NCBI): domain Eukaryota; kingdom Fungi; phylum Ascomycota; class Dothideomycetes; family Zopfiaceae; genus Zopfia; species Zopfia rhizophila. The sequence continues at coordinate 342,712 of ML994700.1, forward strand.
ACAGCTTTCAATCTTTTCACAGACCTTCTAATCTTCATGATTCCCATGCCAGTAATTTCCCGCCTGCAAATGTCGCTCAGCAAGAAGATCGGCCTCGCCATTGTCTTTGTCATTGGATTCTTCATATGCTTGACGACAGCACTACGAATGAAAACCATCGTCCGTGCCACCCATGCAAAAGAACAAACTTGGGAGTCTTGCCCTGCAAATCTCTGGTCCTTCATCGAGGTTGCAGTCGGTGTCATTTGTGCCTGCCTCATCAGTCTCCGGAAAATCCTTTCGGTTTGTTGGCCAGATCGACTACGTAAGACAAAGAACTCCGACTATAATGGCTATGGTTCTGGTGGTAACGGCAGTCCAAAGAGGACTGGTCCATTGCCCGGAAGTCAAAGATTAGACGACAGCGATGAGCAAGGGTACAGATTGGAAAGTGCGAGCACGTTTTCCAAGCAGAACGGTACCACTTACAACCCAGACGGCAAGCTTTTGGGAGCAAGCAATGTCACTGTCATGGGTGGAAGTGTCAACAATGAGAGCCAGGAATGCATCATCGAGCCCAATCGAAGCATCACAGTGAGGAGGGACGTCAGCATCCGAAGGGAGTAACGATGACTCTAATTTGCCTTGTAGGGCTCAAAGTCCACAAACCTGGTGTTTTTCCTAGCATCGTACCTAGGATCTGGTCCTGGTCTTGAACGAAAGTATTTCAAAGGCATTCTTGAGATGACAGCTACTTTAGATCTTATTATCCTACGGATTGCGCAAGCTACTTTAGACGAAGAAAGTCGGCTTTAGTCGCTGGAACGACCGGTCATCTTGAGCTCCCCGCTTTCAGTGCCAAATCAATGTGTCTCCCATCATTGGAGCAGTCTCGCCCATTAGCCATGCTAATTAGAATGCCGCCTTCGCAACGGCGACGCAATTCACGGTCCCAACCGCAAGACGCAAAACGCTCCTCCGACAATCAAGAAAATCCTTCGTCGTTCCTATACGATGGTTAGCACCTTACTAGGGATCCTTGCTCAATGAGACATACTTTCAAACCTTCAGGCGAGGGAGCGTATGCAATTATGTACTTTTCTTGACCGTACCTAAAATATGCATTACTGAAGAGAAAAAGCGGCTGTAACTCTCCTAAATATATTCACAGCACAACTGCTGAGATCGATACGATCAAGCACCCTAACGTTAGGCCAAATACTGGGAAGGTGTCGATCGGTTTGTTTCACAGCAAATTGTAATGGTGCGAGCGGGGACTGGAATTGCCGCAGACGGCACGGTGGCCGCTTAAAAAAGACAAGTGGGGGCTTCCAATAAAGACTTGCGGAGTGCCCATGCAAACTTACGATCCTGCGTGCATGGGTGTTGACAATTACCGGTGGTACGCCCAACCATAGCTTTCGATAATTGCTGAATTTGCCAAATAACCGTCAGCTGAGCGCACCCGCAGATTTTGGCTTTGGCATCCGTGTGGCCAAAGGTGTATTGTTCAGGTTCAAGGGTCCGGCGAGCTTTCTCATGTCCAAAAACTCACTTCTATGCCGAAGCATGGCTCAACCACTCAAAATCGTAATTGTTGGCGCTGGCATTGGTGGCCTGGCCTGTGCGATTGTATCGCGAAGGCAGGGGCTTAATGTAGTTGTGCTTGAGAAGGTAGAGAAGCTTTCACCTGTGCGTATAGTCTGATTTTCCGCGGCCAAGTTTAATACCGTCTTTTATCTGTGCAAGTAGGATCGTTTGCTAAATTTGTGCAGGTGGGAGCGGGGATCCAGATACCGCCCAATGCGTCACGTGTCTGGGCTCAATACGAGCTCCTTGACCGGCTGAAGGAGTATTCGGTCATCTCCAAAGCGACACAGCTAAGGCGCTGGAAGGATGGAGAGTTATTGTGCTCTCGAAGTGTTGGAGAGGAGCTGGATGAGCGATGGCCATGGCTGTAAGACCTTTCGCCATGCTCAGAGCCTAGATTCTGACGTTTGTAGCGTCATCCATCGAGCAGATTACCAACGGATACTTGTCGAAGAATCTGAACGTCTCGGTGTTGAATTGAGGCTCAAGGCTGACGTTCAAGACATCGATTTTGAGAACACGAAGGTGACTTTGGGGAATGGAGAAGACATATCTGGAGACGTGATAATTGGTGCAGACGGTAACGACATCCTCGTTTCGTACTACCAAACTCATTTACTTTTGCTCTAATTCCTCGAGTACTAACGCTGCATCAGGTCTTTGGTCGACTTTTCGCGCTCGAATCCTCGGCCGCGATTCTCCACCACAGGAGACCGGCGATCTAGCTTATCGCGGGACATTCTCTCTGTCAGCTCTGCAGGCGCTCAAAGATCCCGCAGTGGATGAACTATGTAAGAAGAACGTCGTGACGATGTGGATCGGTCCCGAGAGCCACTCAGTATTCTATCCAGTGAGATGCGGCAATGAATTCAATCTAGTGATGACCCGTCCGGACGATTTACCGCCAGGTGTGAAGACGGAGGAGGGGGATATACAGGGAATGAAAGCCGTGTTCGAAGGTTGGGATCCCGTGTAAGTTTCTTATCAACACATATGATATGTTCATGTTGACTCGTATCCTCACATGACCTCCTGCACAGGCTTACGAAGATCCTGACGGCCTTCTCTTCCGTCCTGAGATGGAAGATGATGCATCACGATGAACTTGCTTTCTGGACAAAGGTTTGCACTTCAGTCACCATCGGAGCACACCCATTCTGAACTTCAACCTAACTTCAGTGTAGAACAATGTCGCTTTGTTAGGTGATGCTTGCCACCCATCCCTTCCTTACCAAGCCCAAGGCGCAGCCATGGCGGTCGAAGACGGGACTATTATCGCTACCCTCCTAGGACTCTATCAAGAAGCTCATTCCAAATCACTGCCGCATCCGACTTTGTCGGAAACACTGAAACTCTATGAATCGCTTCAAAAATTGCGGACAACTACCCTACATTTGGGTTCGATATCGAATCAGCATTTGTACCATCTTGACGACGGTCCAGACCAGGAAGAGCGCGACCGGATTCTAAAGGCAGCGCAATGGCAAGAGAAGCCCAGCGGGCAATCTGAACCATTCATTTGGATTGACGTTCGGTACCAGAAAGCTATGCTGAGTCACGATGCAATTGGCGGTGCGAAGAAGAGGTGGGAGGAGGCGATTCAGGGGCCGAGGCAAGAAAGAAGTTAGTGCAAGTAAATTTCATCTTAAAGTCTCCGAATAGTGTCCGTGGTTTCATTGCATTTACTTTTTAGTTCATCGAACCGATCATCCAATTCCCCTAGATGGCTCATAATATAACGGTCGTGGTCTTCGAGAATGCTAAGTTTGCAGCCAAGATGAGTGACCGAAGCAACTATCCTCTCTATCGCACCTAACAAAGTAATCCAGGGTTTCGAGAACACTTCGAAACGACTTACCAAGCGGGCCATACGGTGAAAGTCTCTCTCTCGCGTTTGAGTATTTCGTACTCCTTTTTCTACATTTATCTTGCCGCGACTTACATTGCCTTTGCGTTCAGGTGTTGACTGGATATTCTAATCGTGCTAGGAACGAACTAAATGGCACAAGAAAATTGTGCAGCTGCACAGTCGTATCAACCGCTTTAAAAGAGCCCTTGGGATCAGCTTTTTGTGATGAATTCTAAACGCGGTTAGCAGTTCCCTGGAAAGTAATAATGTTCGCACGCACCGCGTTCTAATGTAGGTTAGGGGTCCCCAATAGTAGTACTAGAGTTCCTCATTGTCGGGGGAATATTAATAGAAACTAATGCTTTTTGAGGAAATAGATAACTTGGAAAACGTCGTTTAAGAGGTATGAAGCTTCTTTATATCCTATTCTCCATTACTCGGCTAATGGGAGAGCTCAAGGTAGACTTTTGCGCCTTAAATGTATTACACACCCATGACTAGGAAAACGCAGGCTATATCAATACTGCGTTTTAATGCTGTCATGATAGGTGCACAACCCTTCTCCTTTTACAAACACCAAACTGTGCCTTCACGAATAGCCACGCTAATTAACAAAATGTAGTATTAACCCCTTTACATGCATTCCGAGGCAGAAATGTGCGTAGCTGGTTTAAATGGCTTCATACGAATAATGTTTACCCAACCACGAGGATGCACCCATACCCTAGCGTGTATCTTGGTGTCTTACTCCAGCGGTGCAGGGCTTGGAGTTTGCGTGGCTAAAGCCACATTTTTACGCTATAAGCCCCAGATCCATTAGGACGAGCATGAAGCTGCGTGGAAATCTTGGCTGGGGCTTTTGTAAGCGCTTATATATCTCACGAATCTCTTTTTGCGTGACCCGCAAGGTTGACTCCAGTAATTTACAGGCCTTTATTTAATACAATTGTTAGATTTGTGCTGCTCTAATAACATTCTACTAGTAGCTACGCCTTAATGCCATGTACCAAGGCATATTCATGTGGATTTTTGGATGGTAAAGTCGCTAGGCATGTAGGATTGTGGACTAAGGGGTGCAGTTGAATTAATTTATAACCTTAGCCCATCTTTAGCCCTGGTGATACCATATTGCAGGCAATGTAAGAGTTAGTAAGTCCTTATATCCACGGAGATATGGACTCCCGTCCCTTTGTAGTGTTTGTTAGCACCTTCTAACTAGTTAAGATTAAAGCCTAGATGCTTAGGATTCTTCGTTTGCATAATGATAACGTTTTTATCATTTTCCCCTACAGTTTCATAGATGAGAGGATACGCCTTCTTACCTTTTGGAGATGCACCATGAGGCTGTGGTAATCCTAATGCGATAATACTTTCTAGTTGTTTCTGCTAATCAACGCAGCGTTTAGCTGTGCTGGAAAGCTACTATTAATAGTTATAATTACTGGGCCAAGGCACCAGCAAGGCCTTGTTCATGCGGCACTTCCATCATAGCCAGGCCTTGAAACAGGCTAGATGGACTCGTAATGTACGCGAGTCAGACAAAAACCAAAGCAACTAGTATATAAAGAGGTACCCTTCAAGTTATACCTAGTTAAATTTTCTATAGTTTATCTCCTCTTTAAAATAGTATATACTATTATTATTAGGTATATTGTTTGCTTTTTAGTTAAGCTAATTTTAAATATTAGAGTTATATACTAAAATATTAAGCTATATAAAATAAATAAAGTAAATAAAATATTGAAAGTATATAAGTACTAAAAATAGTTTTAACTACTATATTTAACGTCACATAAATTGTTTTACTTATAAATAATATTATAGTAGCTATAATTATAATTAGTTTTATTAACAAATTTAAGTAAAAAAATCTAGTTATTATATGTAATTTTTATTTAATTATTAATATAAAAGTAAAAAATTATTTAAACTTGTTAACAAATTAATTTATAGTATAAATAGTTTATTTACTAGTTTTATACTTTATTTATAGCTTTATAATTATTACTTTTTAGTACATTTAATAATGCTTTTTATTTTAGAACTTTTAAATATAAAATTCTTTTTAGCTTTTATATATAAAATAAAAAAACTAAAATATTATTAATAACATATTTTATAAGGAAGCTATATTTCTTAAAATTTACTAAAAAATTAAATTTTCTACTTTAATATTTTAACAACTATTTAATAATAAACTTTAAAAATTGAAATTTAAGTTTTTATATATGTATTATAAAGTTTATAAAAGTTATGTAATAATTAGTTTAGTAGCTGTTAAAATATAGTTATTTAAAAGCTAAAATAAAGTTAAATTATTAGATTTTAAAACTATTAAACTAATTATTATACAACTTTTATAAAAGCTGTAATATATATATTAACTTAAATTATAATTTTTAAAATTTATTATTAAATAGTTATTAAAATATTAAAGTAGAAAATTTTAATTTTTTTATTAATTTTAAAATAAATAGCTTACTTATAAAATATAGTATATAAATTAGTAGTTTTTTTTTTTTACTATAAAACTATTTAATATTATAAAACCATTTTATTAACTACTTTATTAATATAAATACTTAAAGCAAAATAATTAAAAGTATAAAAGTTTATTAAAACTTTTTATTATAAATATAATTATAATATTATATTTATTATAGTTAATAATTTTACGTAAATAATTATAAATAATTGTAAATAAAATTAAGCTCTTTTAAAGTTATTTTAGTATAAAAAAATAAAAAAAGTTGTTAAAACTTTTATAAAATAACTTAAAAGTACTAGTAAAAATATATTATATAATATTATGTAACTTAGTATATAAAAATACTTTTTATATATATAATATTAATAGGTTATTATAATATTAGTTATAATAAAGTTATAGTATAATAATTTTCTTTATACTAATAATTATGTTTAAGTAATACTTATAGCTTAATATAATTAAAATTCTACTAAAAATTAATAACATTTTAATAATTAATTAATTGTTACTTTAAAAATTAATTATTATTATAATATATATTTTAATTAAATATTTTTAATACTAAAAAAAAGGCTTTTTATTAGTTTTATTATAATAGTAAACTTTATTTATACTATAAAAACTATATTTAGTAGTTCTAATAAAAATAGAACTAAAAAATAACATAATTTATAGTGTTAGAGTTTTTTAATTATTATTACTAATACTTTAATAACAAACTTATACTAAATATTAACACTTTTTATTAATAGTAAACTAACTAGCTAATTCTTAAATTAATTCTTTTTCTTAGTAATAATAAATTAAATACTATATAGGCTTAGTATTAAAAACACTACTAATTAAAAAAACTAAAAAAATATAGAGCTTTATTTCTAAATATATAAAGAAGCTAATTCTAAAGTTTTTAGTAAAATAAGTAAATAAGTTTAAAAAGTATTATAAATTAAAGTAATATAGTAATTATAGTAAATTAAGTTTAGTTTTAATTATTTTAAAAAATAAAATAAAGCTTATTTAAGAAACTACTTTTTTTTTATATATAAAACGTTTATAATATAAATAAAACTAGGCTTTATTAGTATAAAGTAATTTCTAAAAAGCTTACTTTAATAAAGCTACTTAAAAAAAAATAAAGCTTAAATTTCTGTTATACTTTATACTAATATATTTAAATTAAATAAGCTATTTTTATAATTTATTAGTAAGTAGAAAATGCTGTATACTTTTTAAATAGTAAATATATAGCCTTTAAGTACTATTTAAAAAGCTTTTATTAAAATTTAAATAAACTCTAATATTATAGTAAATTAGTTAAAGTTTTCTATTTTTATATTAGTTTTACTTATTTAGTTATTTTATTTATAAACAATTTTTTAGCTTATATTGTTACTTTAAAACTTACTATTTTTTAGCAAATATTTACATTAAGTTTTTTTTAAAGAATTTAACTTTAATGTTTTAGGTTCTTAATTAAAAAATTATTTAAAACTTTAAGGCGTACTATTATAAGTAGTAGCTATAATTTAGTATTATTTACTTTAATACTATAAAAAACTTTATAAAAAAGTTATTTTTAAACATATTTTTAAATAAATTTTATAGTTTACAATTTTAAGGTTTTTACGTCTAGTATTAAAAATTACTAGTAGAAATTAATAATTATTATAAAGAATATAATTATAGTAAATTTTTTTGTATAAAATTTTATACTTTTTTGCTAGAACTCTACATAGTTAATACTAAGAATATAAAAAATTTCTAGAAGTTTATTAACTCTAAAAATAAGAATATAGAAAAGAAAAGTACTAAAGTAAATTTATAAGAAATAGTAAACTATTATACTAAAAAACTTAAAATTAAATAAATACTAAAAAATAATAAGAAACTTAAACTTATTTCTACTATTTATAAAGTTCTAATAACTATATAACATTTTTAGTACTATTAAAAGTATTAAAATAATATAAATACTAAAAATCTACTTATTTATAAAAGCTTAAGCAAGAACTAGGCCTTTAAGTATTTAATTTATAGAAATAATTAACTTTAAATATCTAGCTACAAAAATCTTAGGTAAACTCACTTTTAGAAAATATACTAGTAATTAATTTATTAAAGTAATAATTTTTTATAATATTAATTTTTTACTAACATAATTATACTATTATAACATAACTATACTATATATAAAATAATTATAATTTTTTATTTTACTTTATAAGTTAAGCTTAAAACTAATATTTATTATTAAGTTTTTTTAGTATATTTTTAACTACTTTTATTACATAAGTTTACAAAAACTAAGTTTATATATTTATTTAATTATTATATACTTGTAGTCGTTTTTATAATATTATGTACTAAACTATTAAAAAATTAAAATTTATATAATTATAGTATGTTAAATATATATAAATAATAATAATTTAAAAAAAGTAGATAAGTTAAATAATTAAGTATTTTAAAAATAGTTTTTATTTACTTTTACTATTATAAATAGTAAATTAATAAATATATTAACTTTATATAAATTAACTACTACTTTTTTTTTAGACTTTATTTAGGCTTTTTACTATATTTTAAAAAATAGTAAATAACTTTATTAATTAGCTATATTAGAAGCCGTTTTTATACTCTTTTTATAATATAAAAATTCTTTTTAAATTCTTTATATTAACTACTAAAACAAATATAGAGTTAAAATAATATTAAGTTATAAATTTAAAATTATATAAAATAAAGTACTATAAAGTTTTATTAAAAAACCATTAATTTAAATAATTAGAAAGTATATTTATTAAAAGCTTAGTAAATTATTTTTGTTTGTATATTTACTAAAACTAATATATATAAATTTAGGTTTAAAACTTAAGTAAAAATATGTTTACTTTTTAAAACTCGATTATATACTACTAAAAAATTAGTTATTAAAAAAAAAGTAGAAACAATTTTTACTTTAGTATATACACTTTTAGTAATTATTAAATAATAAAGTTTATAAAAAGTACTTGCTAGTATTTAGTACTAAAAGTATAAAAGTTAAAAATGTTTTATATTATTAAAATAATTAATATATGTTTTATGTTTTAACTAGTTATTAGTTACTAAAACTACTAGAGTGTGTATAAACTATAAATAAATTTATTTTTCAAGTTACTAGCATTTTACATATTTTTCTAGCTTTTAACGTTTTTAGATCTTCTATAGTTTTTTAAAGCAGGTTTTTTTTTTTTTTTTTTTTTTTTTTTATAAAATAGTACTTTTTATTTTTATTTAAAAATTACGTTCTTTCTACATGCTATTTCTAGATACTTGAAGCAACTTTATAATTAGGCACACCTAATCCAGCAACGTTGCGGCCAAACTAACAAGCCAAGAAGATTTCTCACGCCTCTTAATGGCTTTCAGCCTTTTCCTAACCTTTTCATTAAACTCCTCTATTATGTCGACGAGAGGGATTCCATAACGATTGCAAACTACTTAAACATTGCCCCTCTGAACCTCTCTGGAGAGCAAACCACTAGCTTTCCACTAGTCGAGTATTTACCCAGCTCCTGAAGGCTAATCGGCGATATCGTGTTGGGTTGAAAGTATAGGGCGACCACGTCCGTTTTGTTTCAGGTGATCATCTCCCATTCGACTTGTTCTTTGCAGAGCGGGTTCGAGATATATTGCTTCCAGCTCTTGTCCCAGCGGGCGCGGCGTGGGATTGAAGATGTTGGTGCATCGCAAGGCTACCACTGCTCGGACGTTTTGGCATAACTCTACTTGGGTGTTAGATGACTCATTGGTATTGCTGCCCGCTTGGGCGATGGATATATATTCAGTTCTTACCACCTTCTGAGCATCTTCTTGCTATGCAATCTATCATGTTACTTGTCCCGCTGCCCGTTTTCTAATAGAAGATTGTGATTGGAGGTCCGATAAAGCCGAAAGGACGTCCCTTTGCCAGTGAACTGCGGTGCCCCATTTTAATGCTGCCAGCCAGCAATGAAGACGGATACTCCGCCATTCTCGGGCTACTTGGGTGGCTTGTAGATGACACATTCTGTAGAAGCTGCAGGGGTCTACTTGGTTCAGAATTTGAAAGAAAGAAGGCGGTTATGTCTTAATGCTCTGGTTGGGAAGATATGCGTTAGAAGCTCTCGCAGTGATTTCGGCCCCTTTAATACTCACTCTCTCCGCTCTCGAGGCAAACACCCTAGGAAGATTACATGAAGGTCTGCGACACTCTAATCGCGCTACGCCTCAAGGAACGCTACTGCTCTCCTGCTCCGCTGTTTGGACACCGCCTCCTAGGGGTCCGATTGTGCCTCGTCACACGTCCGCCCAGGAGATATGCCCTGCCATGGAGGCGCCTGGCCTAAAGATTTCCCATGGAAGCACCAGCTGGACCAGCTTCGCATCTCTCTAGCCCCGTTGTCATGAGGTGCGGCAAGGTAATCTTGGCTGAGCCGTGGCAAGTGGCATGGATCCTGCATCACCGCATGAAAAAAAGCCCCTTGTTAGCTCTTGGGCATGCTTTGATGGCGGTGCTTCATTTTCTTGTGCCTGTCGCCCGCAACTCAAGACGGGAAATCCTGCCTCTGAAACGGCAGGGAAACCTACGTCTTGGATTGTGGCTTTTCAACGAAGCGCCGGCGACGCATGGGCTGGGACTTCTTTATGCTTGCATCTGGATATGATCCCTCCATTGCTGTGCCATGGACGTTTGGGAAATCACCGAGGCCGAATGACTGTTGGCTAAGCGAGCTAGTACGTAATCACGAAGCAAGCCAGGAGGTTAGATAAGGGGTTTGAGTCTGCCTCGCACAAACTCGGACACGGGTTGACTGGCAGGCTGGATATAAATAGGAGCGATTCCCCCCGTAAACCTTCTCATCCCCCATCTTTGCTCGGCACTCTGGTCCATACTTTACTCAAAATGCCTAGATTTCCTTGTACTCAGGTTTACTACGGAGGGTCCTCCTTACCAAGCTATCCCTACCGTAAATATGCTACTCCGCTACTATGCTCTGATGCACATGTGGATGCCGAGCACCACATTCTTGACTTTAGGCGCGATTCGCTTGTACAGCAAGGCCTGGGGAAGGATGACAAGCAGGTGGTGGCATTAAAGGAAGCCCTTTGGAATAAGAAGAAAATTGTTTTTATAACTGGAGCCGGTACTTCCACAAACGTAGGTTGTAGGTGCCCTTTTCAAACCGTAATGACTTTTCTTACCCATTTATAGTCAGCAATTTCCATAGTACCTCTAGGACAGAGTTGTCTAGTTGAAATGTTTTCGATGTATTAGTCCTCTCCTTAGCAGATTCTGCTCCTAGGTTTTACAATCCTGCCTTCAAAATACTCCAATCTGCATCTAAACGGCAGCTGACTGCTTTTCATTGTTTCATGGATGAGGTAGCTTGGTTTGGCCGCCTCCAGCAACACTACACCCAGAACATCGACTGTCTTAACGCGAAGCTATTTTGGCTGTCTTAAAAGACTGTGCAGCTTTATGGTCGGTTAAACACAGTCAGACTTGTTAGTAATCAACCTATCAATCATTTGCCCTGATCGATATCGATTGATTGATTAGCTATCGATCAATGCCAAGACCTCGTATTAAGATGTTCTTAGCATGGCGTTGTAGTATCTACTCTACCTCGCCGTCGTTGCCAGAAACATCTACAACCTCGTCTTTAGCTACTACGTATAGTTGCATTATCAAGTCATTCTTATTCCAGTTGCCAAGGCACTTAGTTCTTTCAATATTTATTACATCTAGGCGTGCGCGGTCCCATAAGATTATACACCGTGCGCTACTAAATACCCGTTCTAGGTCATCCAACATTAGCGGAATAAATAGAACGTTAATAACCATTTGGTGTAGACAAAAATATTTTATTCTTTACTCTTTTTAGTACTACTAGGCTAGTAGAAAGTAAAATATTTTATTTAGTAATAAATTAATGTACTTTTTAAACTTTGTTATTTTTAATAATTTTAATAATTTTAAAAAGTTAAGTAAGTAAGTTATATATTATAAAGTATTTATTATAGTTACTTAATTTAATTTAAAACTAAAAGTAATTAATTTATTTTAATATTTTAACTAAAACTACTTTACTACTATAATAAAAAGTTTGTACTAAATTTTAATTTAATTTACTTTAATTTTTTATATTAAATTAAAGTAGTAAAATAATTACGTAAGTTAGTATTTATTAAACTATTAATAATACTTTATAAATTCTTATTCATTTATATTAATAAAATAATTATTTACTAGTTATTAAAGTATTAAGTTTTAATAGTATTAGTTTTATATAAAATTATACTCTATATAGTATTACTTACTTTAAAATTTTAAAGTATTTTAACAAAATATTTATATTATAAAATATTTTATTTAATAATACTTACTTTTTTTATTTAATTTTTCTATAATTTATTAGTCAACTAATAAAAGTTTACTATTATTTTTTAAAGTTTTGTAATTATATAATTTAAGTATGTTATTAAAAATTTCATAATATAGTTATATAAATAATATTAGTTTCTTTTTATTTTTATAAAAAAAATTAAACTATAAATTTTAGAAAATAATATTTTTAATATTAAGTAACTTGTTATTAAATAATATATAAGTATTAAATTATAGTAATTAATATTAAATATGTATAGTTATAATATAATATTTATTTAATAGATTACTAGTTAAAATAATTGTTTTATATTTTATACTTATTTATATTTTAAAATAATTTAAACTTAAATTACATTTATAAAGGTTTTATAATAATAGTATTATTAAATTTATTAAAAATATCTCTAATAATAACTTTTACTACTTTTTAATTAATAGTAAATAAAAAAATATAAAATATAATTAATAATATAGTGTTTATAGTAAATTTTATATTTATAGCTTTTAAAATTATGTATAAGTATATATTATTTAAAAAATAATATTATTTATATAAAAGTTTATATATTAATTAATATAAAAAATTTAATATTATTTAATATATATTACATTATTTTTTTATTATAATAATATTAAATATTTAGTAAATTTAATAAAGTTTATAAAAAATTTAGCTTATAGTTACTATAAAGAAAATTTAAACAAAGTTTTATTATAAAGTATAGTTTATAAGTTAATAATAAAGTGTAAAGGGTATTTTTTTTACTATTCTTTAACTAGCTTATTTAGGCGCCTTATAGGCCTCTATTAAGTAGCTAGTGCTAAAGTACTAGCCTATATAATTAATATATAGTTAAATATATAAATACTCTCTAAACTTTATAAGCACTTTTTAAGAATTTGTTTTTTTTTAATTTTTTTTATATCTTTTTTTCTTAGCTCTTCGTGCTTCTTGCTTGTAAAGTTCTTTTTATATTTAAATTTTTTTTACTCTGTTTTAAAAGGGTAGCTAGTTTGAAAAGCTAGGAAATTTATTTTATTTTTATTCTCTTAATTTTTTAAAAAAACCTTATTGAATTCTACTTTATGGTTTTATATATAAAAGAGTAAAAAGGTAAAATAACTACTTATAAACTACTTAAAAGCTCTTAAACAGCTATTTTAAGAATTAAAAATTATAGAAACTCTAGTACTAAATAAGTTTATATTAAGAGCTATTAAGAATTCTAACTCTAAGAATAAAAAGCCTTTAATAATAATAGAAACTATTTTATTAGAAATATATAACAGCTTACCTTTAAGAAACTGTTAAATAATAAGTACTTTAATAATATAGAGATATTAAATAAAATTATAAGCACGCCTATATAAAAAGCCTTTAGTACTATAGTATTTAGAGCTTAGAATATTATTTAAATTTCTTTTTTTAATTTAAATATTTATAGATGTTTATTATACTACTAGTAAACTAGCTAAAGATAATTTTTAGTTAGTTAAATAAATAATACTACTAAAAATAAAAGTGTATTAACACTAGATTAGTATTTTATAAGTCATGAAAATATATACTTAGAAACTAATTTAAATACTATTTTGTTATAGATAAAAGATATAAACTAGCTTTAATTTTAAACTCTTTTAAAAATACTAATTAGCTTTATAAGTTTATTAGTTGTTTTCTTACTTTTAGGAAACCACGAGCTCTTAAAAAAGAGATTATATAAGCTAAAAAAAAGGTTTACTATTTTTATAGCCTGTTTAGCTATAGTCTTGTAGTTTTCTAGCTACTAGTAAAATAAGTACTAGCCTATAAGTAACTTCTAGCTTAGTTAGTGAAAAAGTAAGTGTATTATAACTAACTAAAGTTAGTTAAATAACTCTAGAAAAGTATAAATATCTTTATGCTAAAAGGAAAAAATCCTTTAATATAAACACTAGAGAATTAAATTTAAAACATAAACAATTACTTTTAATCCTTGTTTATAATAAAGAAATTTAAATAATGTATTTATTAGATTATTTTAAGAATTAGTAATAGTACACTAAAAAATCTAATTCTTTAAAAAATAAACTTTAGTACTATTTGTACTTAGCTTTAGCTTTATACTTATATTTAAGATTTTACTTAAGATTTAGTACTTATAAAGTTTGAAAACGTGCTAAAGTACTAGAGTGTTAAAATAAAGCCTAATAACTAATATATAAACTTAATTAATTACTTTACATTAAGGGCTTAGTATATGAACTTTTAATTATTTATTAATTATAATAGTAGTATGCAGAAGTAGGCGAAAATTAGCTTTATTTAAAGTAAGCTTATTAAGCCTATTTACTTTTAAATAAAAAGTATTAATACTTTATAAAATATTAAAACTTAGACTAAGTTTAAATAAGTAGTTTTAAATGCTAAAGAAGCTTTTTATTTTTACTATAGTAATAACTTAAAAGCTATTTATAAGCTATTTAGTAGCTCTATAATAAGAACTTAAAAATATAATTACTTTAATAGTACGTTTAAGACCTGTAAAAGTAAAAAGTAATTTTAAAAAAAAATTAGAAAATACTTCTAGTACTAGAATTAAAAAGAAAATGTTAGTAAATTAATAGTTTTTTATAGACTCCCTAAAAGGGAACTATAAGCTATTTAAAACTAGTTAAAGTAATTCTTTTAAAAAATATTAAAAAAATTATAATTAGAAAAAAAAAACTTAAAAAAAAAACAAGCCCTAATTACTAACTTCTTTTAGTTATAATTAGAGTCAGAATTTGATAAAAAATAATTACAAATTATTATTACTATTAATTTAATTTTAGATAGTAAAAAAATTATAAAACTTTATACTTTTTATAATAATAGTACTGCAATTAATCTTATATAATTTAATATTATAGTAAGATATAATCTTAATGTAGTTCTTTATTATAAAAAGCTTTTAATAGGTTTTCTTAATTAATATTAACTATAGTTATATTTAGCTTATAAGCTAAATTTAAAGTATACTAATATATATAACTATACTAAAATAATAGGGCTCTAAACTTTTTAGGCTGTTAACTTTATAAGTTATAACCTAGTTTTTAGCTATTTATAGTTTGTAGAAGCAGATCTTAAAATTTATTTCTAAAATAAAAGCTTTAAATAATAGTGTAATAATAAATTATTAAGTTATATTACTATTTTAATAGTTAACTACTTGCTAAATAATATATGAGAGGGTGAAACTATATATACTTTTTACTTATAATAGTTCTAGATATACTCTTTAAACTATAATACTAAAGAAATAATTTAACTAAAATAGCTTTTTTAGAAACACATTAAGACCAAGCTATTACTAACTTAAAACTTAGATAGTAGTAATAATTCTAATTCTACTATAGTAGTATTTAATTAAAGTTTTTTATTTTTTAAAAACTATACTTTTAAGCTTCTTAACTATTTAAAATAGTGTATTTAGAACTTCCCCTTTCTTAATTAATTACCTAATGTAGTAGTTTATTATATAATTATAAATATTTATAAATAATTCTTTTAGTATATAATGTTATTTAAAAGTGTATTATAAAAGCTTTAAAACCTACCTAAGAATAATATATTAAACTTTAAGAACTTAAATTTATTAAATAATCTATAGTCCTTAAGGAACTTGCTGTAAATATTTAATAATAAAAGAACGAAAACACTTACTTAAAATTCTAAGTATAATTATGTAATAAATTTAAAGAAAAGTAAAATACTTTTAAACTTTTTTATTTATATTTACTTAAATAAAAGCTTATTTTTACCTATTAGCTAGCTAACTGCTACTTTTCTAGTTATAAAATAAAAAATTAGTATAAAAAAATAAATACATATAAAGTTAATTTAATTACTTTTTAAAAAAAACTACTTTTATTTATAGAAACTATATAAAGTTATGTAATAATATATTAATACTAGTATACACATTACAACTTTATAACACATAATGTAAATAGTATAAAATTATAAAATCTATTTAAAATCTTATAGCTATATAATATGTTTTATATAATTATAAGATTACTATTAATAATAACTAACTACTTTATTACTAAATACTACCTTTATATATAATAATAAAAAGTAAGTTAAAGTATTTATAGTAATAGACTATAGTTTTTCTATTTACATAATTTTTATAATTAATGTGCCTGAGTTTCCGCTGTTAAAATAGACCTCTAATTATAAGATAAGAAAAATAAGTTACTAAGTAGTATTACTTAAGGTTATAGAATGTATATATATTATAAGCTATTTAATAGCTGTATATAATATTATTAGTGTATATTTTTTTGGTTTTTCTTTATTAAGTTTTTTTTCTTTAAGGGTTTTCAGGAGTTTAGTATAGTAAAATATAAAAATTATATTTACTTATATTAATAGTAAACTAATAGGCTTTTGCTATTTATATAGTAAAAAACTAATATAACTAGCTACTTCTTTTTTTTAAGACTTAAGAAATTAGGACAATTTCTAAAAAAGGGGGGTAGTAATATAAAGAGTATTTTTTTTACTATCTTTTAACTAGCTTATTTAAGCGCTTTATAAGTTTCTATTAAGTAGCTAATACTAAGATACTAGCTTATATAGTTAGTATATAATTAGATATATAAATTCTCTTTAAACTTTATAAGCACTCCTTAAAGATTTGTTTCTCTCTAATTTATTTTATACTTTTCTTTCTTAGTTTTTTGTGCTTTTTGCTTGTAAATTCTCTCTTATATAAAGTATATAAAAATTTTTACTACTTTAATTTAATTATACATTTTTTTAGTAAAAAATTATATAAATATTTAATTTAAAAAAGGATAATATTATACAAATTATTAAAAAACTTTTTTACTATAAAATTAATTAGTTTTAAAAGTATACACTATTTAAACTAAATACTACAATTAAATAAAAATTATTATTAAGTAATAATTTAAATTTAAGGTTTAATTAAAAAATTAATATTATTTTTAATTTCTTTTTGCATATATAAATATAATGTATATTATTTAGTAATGTATATTTTTAATTCTATATATTTTTTACTTTAAAAATAATACTATACTACTTTTTTTAAATACTATTAAGTAATTATAGTAATAAATAAATACTACTTTA
Organism: Zopfia rhizophila CBS 207.26; assembly: GCA_010093925.1. Taxonomy (NCBI): domain Eukaryota; kingdom Fungi; phylum Ascomycota; class Dothideomycetes; family Zopfiaceae; genus Zopfia; species Zopfia rhizophila. The sequence goes on from ML994700.1 coordinate 360,167, forward strand.
AATTATAATATAATTAATAATATTAAAACTATTAAATACTTTTAATAATTTACAAAATAGTTTTTATATATTAAAAGTACTTTTAAGTAAACTTTACATTTATTCTATACATTTTAGCTAAAATAAAATAAAAATAAAAACGTTAAAATTATTATAACATACTATATTTTAGTAATAAAAAAGTAAATAATATAAAAAATTTATTTACAGTAAATAAAAAAGTAATACTTTACTAAATAAATATAAAAATATTTTTATTTACAATATAGTTATATAATAGATATATATTTAATAAAAGTCAAAAGTTTATAAAGTTAATTTAATTTAATTATATATAATTTTAGTAAATAATTAATATTAAGTAATTAATTACTAATAAGTTTTAATATATTAATTTACTAGCTATAAAAAATTATAAAAAACATTAGCTTTAAAATATTTTAGTAGTAACTTTTTTACAATTTAAATGTAAAATTATTAACATAAATGAATTTTTTAAAATATAAGTAAATACTTAGTGTTAGTATTTATTTAGTAAAAATATATTTTATAAAAAAAATTAAATAAGTTTAATTTTACTTTATTATTAAGAAAAAGTTTTAAAAACTAAAAAATTATATTATTATTATAAAAGTAAAATTACAAGTTTTAATAGTAAAAAAGTTTATATAATATTTATATAAACTATTAAAATTAAAAAATAATGTTATATTACAATTTAATAATAAACTACTTATAAAAAGTTTAGTTTCTAAATAACTTATTATTTATAAGCTACTAAAAAATATAAAAATTTAGTATTTTTATAAAATAATAAAACTATTATACTATTTTTATAATCTAATTGGTAAATAAAGTTATAAATAAAAATAATTATATTTTTAAACTAAAAGTAATATAAAGAAAATTTTTAAACTTTTTATAAACTTAATATAAATTTTTTTTATTTATAATAAATTTTAATGTATTATTATAAAAAAAGTAAAACTAATTTAATTATATTATAAACTTAAAATAAAATATTATAAACTTGAAATAAAATATTATAAACTTGAAATAAAATAAAACATTATAAATTTAAAACAAAATATAATAAATTTAAACTAAAATTATATAAGTGCAAAAAAATATTAAAAAAATATTAAAATATTTAAAACAAATTATTAGTAATACATTTTGTTATTTAAAAATTTAATAAAAATAATATTTATAATACCTTTTTTTTATTTATTTTTAAATACTTTTTTAAATTAATAAATTAATAAAAATAATACTATATATTAATATTAAATAATTAATAGTTTTAAACTATAACTAATTTACATAAACTGTAATTTAAATTAACATTTAAATTTTTAGTTTATGTTTTAAATAGTAAATTAAATAGTTACTAAAAAATTTAAAGCTATTAAATAAATATTAAAATATTTTTATATATTTACTATTTAAAAATTTATATACTATTTTTATAAAACACTATAACTTTATATTATCTTTTATTTTTTTTTTATTTTTTTTTTAATAAAAGCAATAATTTTTTACACAAAATTAAATTCTGTATTTTATAAGTAATATATAATAAAATAGTAATTTTAGTAATTTTTATTTCCTACTTTATATTAATTACATTATAATAAGTTGAAAATAGTTTTTTAAAAATTTAAAATAAAAACTTTTATATAAATAATATAAAATATATATATATATATTTATTATTATTATTATATTCTATAAGTGAGCTGCACACCCAAGCGAGCTGCGCATCTTAGAATTCACCAAAATATCGAAATTTTCCACCTTAATATCTCAATAACCACTTAATGATAAATTCTAAAAATTGAAATTTGAGCTTTCATATACACATTACAGCTTTCATGAGAGTTGCATAAACATTGGTTGAGTAGTTTCTGAGATATAGCGATTTGGCTTCGTTTTAGCTCCTAAATCGCTATATCTCAGAAACTACTCAACCAATGTTTATGCAACTCTCATGAAAGCTGTAATGTGTATATAAAAGCTCAAATTTCAATTTTTAGAATTTATCATTAAGTAGTTGTTGAGATATTAAGGTGGAAAATTTCGATATTTTGGTGAATTCTAAGATGCGCAGCTCGCTTGGGTGCGTAGCTCACTTATAAAATATAATAGTAAATAAATTTTATTACTTTTACTTTTATATTTTATAAATATATAGATTTTAATACACGTTTTTTATTATTATTAAAATATAAAAATATAAAAATATAAGTATAATATTAAGTTAAAATAGTAGTATATATAAATAATATAATTATATAACTAATTTTAATTTCTATTATTTTTTATAAACTCTACTTATAAGGTTAATATAAAATTTAGTAAAAAAATTCTATTAAAATAAAATAATAATAAAACAAAAGTTTAAAGAATATTAAGTCTAAAAATTTTAGTTAAAATAGAGTTTTAATATTATGTAATAAATTTTAATTTTTTTAAAAAAATTTTAGTTTACTATTTTTTTAATAAGTAATAAAGTTATTTTATTACTAAATTTAGCAGTTAAAATACTAATAAATAAATTTTTTAAAAATAGTTTTAAAATTTTCTTTCACTTACTTTAACTAATTAAAAAAAAATTCTTTTTGTTTAAATTTTTTAAAAAAAAAACCTGTTAAAAAACTTCATAAATAAATAAAAATAATTTATATTTAAAGTAATTTTAAAAGTAAGTAGTTTTTATTATAATTTATTACTTTAATAATTTTTAAACTTATTATTATTATAGTTATTACTTAAAATTTAATTTAATTTATTATCTAAATATTATTTACTTAAATTTATTATAAAAATATTATTAAACGTAATTTATTTAAAGCTTTTATTAGTAACTTCATTTTTAATATATTTTAAAAATTTAATTTAATTTTTTTTTTGCTTTTTTATTTAATTTATTTTTGTTAGTAAATTTAGTAAAAAATTTTTTAAATACTTTTAATGCGTAATTAAACATTTTTATATATATTATTATATTTATTTTTAAAAATAATTTATATTTTGTTTACTGTTTTATATATAGAAAAATAAGTATATATAATTTTTATTTATTATTTAAGTATTATTACTATATTTATTTTTATATTTATTTTAATTAATTTAATTACATATATTACTTTAAGTTTATAATTCTTTATACTATTAATAATGTTATTTAATTTGTTATAAGTATTAAATATTTCTTTATAATATATTTATTATAATTATTACGTCTTTTTAGTTATTTAAAAAATAATTAGTAAGTTAATTATATAAAAACTAGACATAGTATAAAATAATTTAATTTTTAAATAATTTACTTTATATATTATTAGTTTAATACTTTTTATAAACTAATAAATTTACTTAATAATATATATAAGTAAATTATGTTAATTAAAAGAATACTAAAATCATAACCTAATCTATACTGTCATATAGGGGTTCTTTTCCGTATTATTTTATTCTCTAGAGTAAATTAATAGTAAGGATTGTGTTTATTACTAGTATATAATATTTAGTATTACTAGAGAGCTCTTTTTAAAAGCTTAATTCTTAAAATAGTTAAAATAATAAAGTTTTTAAATACTAAGCACAGACAACTAATTAAAGAATAAAGAAACTAGGTAAATTATTTAATATTCTATTTAAAGAGCTGCTTTGCTAGCTACTTTGATTTAATAATATAATAAAACACCTCTATGCTTATACCGCTCTAAGAGTGTATTATACTAAGAATAAAAATAATCTAAAATTCTAGGCCACTTATAAGAGACTTAATAACAGATTCTTAATAAACTTAATAACTAAATAATAGTAGCTAGATGTGCTTTAATAATAACTTACTAAAGAATTTTAAATAGTATAATACTTATAGCTCTTAATATAGGCTAGCTAGTTTATATCTAGATTACTATCTAAACACCGCAGACTTAAGCTACTAGTAAGTTATTAGTCTTAAATAAACTTAAGTAAGACTTAATAAAATAGTAGAACATAAACTTAGTTAATAGAAAACTAAGAGACTAATAGTTATATAACATTAAATTATTACTAGGCTCACTCTTATAAGACATGGATAGTTTATTATCTTTAAAAAGAATATAAATAACGCGAAGTAATCTGCTAGGCGTAAAAGAAATTATAAGATATAATATATAATAATAATAATAAATAGCTCTAAGGTACTTACTTTTATAAGATAGAGTTTTAGTAGACTTATATAATTTTATATATAAATAGTCTCTTTTAGATACTTATATATAGTGGGCTTTATAATAGGAGGAGAATTATACTTTTACTAATAATATTATCTATATAGCTTAAAAGAATAGATATGTGTGTTAGTTTACTTAGAATATAAATAATAACACTACTAAAATAAGCTTAAGAAGTAAATCAGAAAACTTATATATTTACAGCATATAATAAAAAACTTAAATAAATAAGTTATAGTAACTTTATTATATAATATATAATATATATATTTTTTTAGTAGCTATAGTACTGTTTTAGTTTATAAGATATAATAGTAACTTTATATAACTCTTCTCTAATCGTATTCTAACTTAGTTAAAGATTATAAAAGTATTTAGAAATATCTCTCTACTATTAAAAACTATTTTTATGCTTTTATTTTCTAGACTATAATTTTAAAAACAAACTATAGTCTTCTCTCTTATGCTGCTGTAGTAGCTAATAATACTATTTTAATTATTATTATACTTATATATAAAGCTATTTTAATTTGTTTATATTATAAAATTATTATTTTCTAAACTACTGCCTCCGTATAAGACTGCGGAAGGCCTATAATTAAAATTATTTAAGTTATAAACACGCAGAAAGGACCAGGCGTAGTAAGTAGAATTCTTATAAATTATAAACTTTTTAACAAAAACCTTATACTAACTATAGATATTAAAATAGAGAAAAAATAGCTAGAAAAGGATTATAACTAGCTCCATAAAGTCTACATAAAGGTAAAACTTGTTTATAGGAAATTTATAGTTATTATATATAGCCTCTAGCTATCTGTAATTAACTATTTAGATTAAAAGATAACTATTTAAGAACTCTATAGCTAGAACTAATATATTTAGGACTAAATTAAAATCCTTAGAGTAAAGTAGCCTATAAAAGTAATTTAAAAATAGAAAATTATCTTTTTTCTAATTATTCACCTTACTAGCCTAGAATAAGCTAACTTCTTAATAGATGAAGGCTTATTTTTTTATAGTAAACTACTTTCATACAAACTCTATTATAAAGATTATAAAATAATTTAATACTTTAACTACCAAAAATACGGCCATGCTGCTAGATTTTATAGGGTAGTAAAAAAATACAGATTCTATATAAGCTTAAAACACTTAGATTATAAATATAGTCTTTATAACTAAAAGGTTAAAGCTTATTACATAAATTATAGAGGAAACTACTTAGTATAAATAATAGCCTATAATTTATAGTAAAAGAAAGTAGAAAGAACTAAGTAAGTTTATATAAATAGACTTTAAAAATTTACTATTATAGTTTATAGACTTATTATATTTATTTATAATTACCTAGTAAACTACCTATAATAGCTAACTAAGTAGTATTAAGATAGGAAATATATAAAAGATATTAAAATCACACTTTTTTAAAATAGTAGAAAGTAAAGTAGGGTAGAAGTAGACTTACTAATACTATTTTTAAAAAGATATAGTTCTAAGTAACCCCTAAACAGGCCTATAAAAAGCCTAGGTAATTAAAATATTATTAAATTTCTTTTTATAAACCCCTCCTAATGAATACGCTACGTATTACCTAATATAATATATAGAAAAGTAAAGATAAAATCATAGTCCTACTAGTTTATAACTATAAAAATTAGTGAAATATTATTACTATTTAGAAGCTATAGTAGAATAAACGTATATATACTATTTACTACCTTATAAAGTATCTATTCTAGCTAGTATATTTTCTATCTTTCTATAACAGAGTTTACTTCCTTGTTAGTAAATAACTTCTATTAAATATATAATTAGTAAGATATTACAGGCCGGATTTCTCTACTCTTATAGTTTATATTAAGTAGTAAATATTTTATATTTATAATATCTATTTAGAGCCCTCTAGTAAAAACTAGTATAATTTAAAGTCTTTTATTTTTAACCTTTAAGAGTAACTTACGGAGCCTGGTGAATACCTTTTTTAAAAAAACTTTAATTTATACTACCCGCTATAGAGCGGCATAAGATGCCTAATATAGTATAAAATAATAAATAACTTTATTTAAACTATTATAAATATAAACTTTAGTTTTTTAACTCTGCTAAAAACTATTACGTGGTCTGTATAAGACTTTATTAGTATAATTAACCTTACTTTTACTACCCTAGGTATTTAAGGAAAGCTTATTAAATATAGTATTAATAAAAGTTTTTATTATAAATTAAACTACTTACTTATTTTTTTTTTTAAAGTTATAGATTGCTGTGAACCTCTAAGCTGGTTAATAAAAGCCTATAACTAAAGGAAAATAAATATTAAAAAATTTCTAGTAGTGTATAATATTTTCTTAGCCTACAGGAAGACCTTAGTACTCTAGAAATAATTAACTAATATATAAAATACCTTTAGGCCTTTTTAGTTAACCTTATTTAGTATACTATATTATTATAGAAAGTAAAACTAGATTTTAGCTGTCTATAGTAGACTTAAGAAGTTATAAAAATAGTAAAGCAGTAAAGAATAACCTAAAGACGCTATAAATCTATAGAAATACTTTATAAGCTAGTATAAATAAAGAAAAGAATTATTTATAATGCTAAAAGATAGTACTTTTAAAATTAAATTTATAAAGTAGTAGTTAAAAGAGATAATATCTAAAAGCTAGTAGTATAAGTAAAAAACTATAGTTATATTTCTTTTAAACTCTCTATTCTTTCTTTACTATAGATTTAAAACAGGACGGCCTAGAGTTATAAAGAGAAAATAAATATTCTATAAAAGTAGTTCTTCGTAATAGAGTTAAATATAGATTTTTTAGATATTATAAAATTTATATACTCTTTATAAGTTAAACAGCTCCTAGAAATCACCTTAAAAACTATTAGAAAATAATAGCTAAATAGTAGATATTTAGTGCACTAGGCTATAATAGTATTCTAAATAGCTTTTTAAAAGTTATAAGCTTTCTCTTTTATATAGCTATAATAGAAATTACTTAAACATACTAAAACCTAGTATACTATTTATAAATATTTAAAATTACTTATACGGTGTCTCTGCGGAAGTCTGGGAAAAGTAACTACTTAGTTTCTAAAATATAATAGCCTATCACGCTCCTAAACACTACCATAAAGATTATAGAGATAATTATAATAAAATAGCTAAGATAACTAGTAAAGTAATATAACATGCTTTTAGTTTAGTAAATAAGTATAAAATAGTATAGGTCTATAAATACAGCCCTTAACCTTCTTATAAACTAAGTTTATACTATTTGAGGAGAAAAGGGCTCTGTTACGACTCTTTTAGCGCTTAATATCTTTAGAATATTTAATAAAATAGTCTATAAAACGCTTATATACATCTTATAAATAGCAAAAAACCTATAATAACTTATCTACTAAATTAAAGCATTTATAATAAACTGAAAAATAATAATTATTCTCTTAAATTATAAGATAAAGCTTTTTAATATATTAGCTGGGATTTTATAAGGTTCTTTCTTTTTATTAATTTTCTTTCTATTTTATATTATAGAGCTTTATAAGGCTTGCAGTAATACCTATAAGAATATATATATTAATAGTTTTATTAATAATACTATATTTCTTATATATAGTCTCTTAACGGAAGTTAACTGCTGTATTCTTAAATGTATTTATAACTATTATATTAGCTAGGTAGCCTACTACAGAGTAGTTTTTACACTAGAAAAATATAAACTTATATATTTATTATAAAACCTAAAACGCTTTAATATAGTAGTCTCTGTAAATATTAACGGCACTAAGAAAAAACTTATAAAAGAGATTTAGATTCTTAGTATCTAGTTTAATTTAACTTTTTACTAGGGTATACATGTCTGAAAAACTTTTTAAAAGATAAAAAAATAGTAGTAAGCTTTTTATTATCTTACTATATTAATATAAAAAGCTATTTTTTTATAAGTAAGATAGATTTATAGTACTATAGTACTTCTAGTACTTATTTTTAATACTATAATCTAGTACTAGTTTAGTTAAAATAAATCTAGAAAGATTAGTAGCTACCTAAACTAACTCTGTAAATTCTAAATAGAATGCTTATATATAATTACTAAAGTATATTAAGCTATATTAATAGTAGTACTTAAAATAAAGACCTTTACCTCTTTATTATAAATTATTCTTAATATAAGATTGCTAGCTATAGGTGTTGTATAAAGATTTTAAATATAAAACAAAAAATCACGCGAGCCTATATAAAGATTTAAGATAGAATTTAAAAATAGTAAAGTCTTATTTACCCATATATAATAGGGAAAAAGCGTATAGATTAGGCTTTAAAATAGTTTATAAATATATATAAACCTATTAAAGACTAGAAATAAACAGAAGTAGATATAGAAAATATATTAATTAAACTATAAACCACTATAACATATAAATAGTAGTAAGAGTGAATTGTTTAAAAATATAACTAAAGCCTAGTATACTAATAAGCTCTAGAAAAGAAAGTTCTTAAAATTTATATAAACCTCTATAAAGTAGAAAGCTTAATTATTATCTAGGTTTATATAGAATAAATTAGACTTACAGTATTTCTTATAAAAGTCTGGCTAAAGAATTTTCCTACTACTATATATATATATAGCTGTGAATAAGAGATAGTAAAACATATTATTTTATATTACCTTCAGTTTACAAATACAAGAACAGCTTTACGAGATATAGAAACTAGTAAAATTAATTTCTAGTATTTTATAAGGTTAGTAGAGAGTATAGCTAAGCTCTTATATTAGTTTATAAAATAAAATATCCTACTATAGTTCTCTCTAGCTATAGAACTACTTTATAGAATAAAGAATAAATAGAAAAGTGCTTATAATAAGTAGGTAGAATACTATAGTTAGAGTTACAAGCTTCTTTTACTTCGTAAAAGATACTATAAATAGTAAGAAAATAGGCCATATATAATAAACAAAAGAAATAGAGATTGGTTTTCTTAAAAGCGGAGGCTATATACCCTATAATAGGTTTTCCTTTATGTAATTAAGTCTATAGAAAATCTTTATGGGATACTACTACCCAAATTAGTATAAAAATAATAAATAAATAAATAAACTATATTAATACTACAAAATTTAATTATAAATTAAAGCGTTTTTATTTTTTAATTTAATATTAGGTTTTTATATTTTTAATGTTAAAATAGTATTATTTATTATATAAATAAATAGTATTTAAATCTAAATATTAAGTATTAAATATTAAATATTTATATTAAATAAAAATACATTAGTATTTTACGAATTTACGTAAATATTACTATTTATTATTATATTTTAATAAAGTACTTAAAATACTAACAAAACCTAAGCTTTATAATATAATAAATGTAGTTATATATATAAAATTTTAAATTTAAAACTTATATATGTTTTTAAAAGTAAAAAAACATAGTTTATATTAAATAGTTAAAGTAAATTATAGTTTTTATAACTATTAATTATTAATAAATAATATATACTAATTATAAAACTTTATATATACTTATTAAAGTATTATACTTATTTAATAATAAGTTTATTAATTATTTAACTATTATTATATAATAAATTAAAATAATTTAATAGTATATATTTACTTTAATATTATATAGAAAAGTAACGTATTTTACAAATAAGCTATTTAAATAAGTAAATTAATTAGTTTACTAAAACTATATATTAATATCTTTAATACTATAATACTTTTATTTATTAACTCTTAATTAATTTTTATAATAATTTAATAATACTTTATTGTATAAGCTTTTTAAATACACTAAATATGTATTTTTAGCTTATTATATATAATTTTAATATTTTCTTTTTAAACTTATAAACATAATGTACTAAAATTAATTTTTAATTTAATGTTAAGTCTAATTTAATAAATTGTATAATAACTAGAAAATAGTAATAAAAAAGTATATATTTAAGTTTAAGTTCAAAGAATTTACTATTCTTTTTTATACTATTTAAGAAGTAGCTAATAAACTATTAGTTAAGTAGTAAAAGAATATACTATATATAAACTAGTTTTATAATTTTATTAAATATACTATAAAAATTAAAATAAAGTATAATTAAAAGCTAAAATACTAATATTATATATAAAAAACTATTAATTATTTAATTTTGATTTAACTATATATATAATTTAAATATTAAATATAGTATTTTAAATAAAAATATATATACTTTTAATAAATTTTACTTTTAAATAAGTATAATAACTTTGTAAAAAGTTATTATAAGTTTTAAAAATTAGTAGTAACTAAAATATATTTAATTAAGTAACTAAAAGTAAATTAATGTAATTTAAAATATTAGTATATTAAAATTATATACTTTTATCTTTTGTTATTTGTAAAAATAAAAACTATTTTTTATTTAATACTAAAAAGTTAATACACTAACTTAATAAGTATTTAAAGTTTCTAATAATAGCTAAGTAGTAAATAAGTTTAATTTTTAGTAATAAAAGTATTTTAACTAATATAAAAAAAAATACTATAAATATAGATTATATATAAATTATAAATAACTATAAAAGTTATAACTTAATAAAGCATACTGTATACTAAAGAAAAATTAAAATAGTTACTTTATATATATTGCTAAATTTATTACATATTTTATAGCTATTAAATATAATTTTTTTTTACTTTTAAAATTTTTATATACATATTAAATTAAAATACAAATATATAACTAACTTAACTATATTACTTAAATAATGTTTTTACTAGTTTTTAAAATATATTTAACTTATTTATTATTAAAAGTACTATTTAATTTATTTTCAAAGTACTAGCTTAATTTTATTTTATTTAAATAAATTAATACTAAAGTTTAATTTTTAATTTTATTTGTTTATACTTTCTATTATATAAAATAATTTATAGTAGTTAAATTATTTTAATTATAACTTTAAATATAAGTTATAATTAAACTTAATTAAAAATAAATTTAGTAACTTAATTTTTTTTTAAAAAAAACAGTTTAATTAACTTATTAAAAAATATTTTTATAATATTTTATTAAATGGTATTATAACACAATTAAATTACTAAGTTTAAAGTAGTTAATAAAGTTATAAACTAATAAAAATAGTATAAAACTAATATATTTAATAAAAAAAAGTTTTTATTTTTAAAACTAGTTTATAGTTAATTACTAAAAAGATTTTTATTATAAGTTTTAGTAGTAAAAATGTTAAAGTAAAATTAAAGTAAATAGAATTAAACTAACTTTAAAGTACTATAAAAACTGTAATAAAACTAAGTATAATACTTTAATATACTAAAAAAATAAAGAATTTACTATAAAATTTAGTAATAACAAAAATTTAAAAGTAAATTATAATAAAATCAAATAGTTTTCTATATAGTTTATTAAATTTAGTAAAGTTGTTAGAAATAATTAACTTATTTAATTAATTAGTTTACTTGTAAAATACATTAATGTATTTTAATAAAAATAATAAATAATAAATAATTTTATTTTTAGATATTAATACTTTAAATTGTTATAATTTACTTTTAATTATTTATTTTTACTACTTTATACTAATTTTAATTATTAAAATTTATATTAGTTTTTTAATTTAAAATAGTATTTAGTTACATAACTAATTTTACTAAAACTATTAAAAAAGATTTTCTTAATATAAAATTTTTTTTAATTATATATTTTATATAGTTAAATAAAATTTAATAATTTTAGAATTTTAATATATATTTTTTTGGTTGTTATATTTTAAATTATATATTATTTTAAAATTTAAAATTTTTTATATAATTTTTTCTAACTTCTTAATATTAATTTAGTTAATAAAGTATATAGTAAGTAATTAATTAGTTTTAATTTTATGATAATAAACCTAAAAAAAATCTTTAACAAATTTAAATTAAATGTATATTAAATAATAGCTAATTTTTATAATTTACTAAAAAGTTTTTAATTAAGCTTATAATTATATTACAAAGTAGTTTTAATTTATTATTATTTTAATATTATTTAAAAAATTTATGCTATTTTTATATATTGTTTACTTTATAGTTTACTTTTATTAATTTCTAAAATAGTTAAAAAAGATTTTTTATTATAAATTAATTAAGTATTATTTTATTAATATATTATATTTAAAGTTTTGTAAATTTTTTTGTATAAATATAAATTACTTACTTATTTAAACTATATATTTTTTAAATGTATTATAATTAACAATATATTAAAATATATAAAAAATAAGTAGTATATATAACTAATTTTATAATTAAAACAAGTAAATATAAAAATTAATTATTATTTTAAAAAAATAACAGAAATTATAATTAAAAAAGTAAACTAATTTATATACTTATTATTTTATAATAATATTATAATAAAGTATAACTTTATTTTAAAATTTAAATTATATATAACGTATTCTATAAGTGAGTAGGCTATTCAAGCAAGTGGGCCACTTTTACTAAGAATTACCTTTTCTTTAATAACTTTACGAAAACCTACTATTATTTAACAAAGATTTAGAATTAGCTTTTTAGATACTATATATAACTAAACCCAGATTTGCATCATAATAGCATTACATAATCATAAGTTATTAAGCTTAGAATCTACTTTACTTTAAAATGCATTTTAGCTATTTGTAGTTATAATATTACCTAATAATAAATTATTAAACTTATATACAAAGTATTTAAACCTAAATTTATACTGTATTAAAATTTGAAAGCCATAGTATTAGTAGTTTTTAAGATATTAAAAAGTAGGGGCTAAAACCTCGCTTTACCTAGAGTTCTTAAAAATCTACTTATTCTACTACTATAAAATCTTAATATAGTCTAAATTATATATAAAATAGAGTAAATTTGAGTTTTATAATTTATTATTAGGTAATATTATAACTACAAATAGCTAAAATGCATTTTAAAGTAAAGTAGATTCTAAGCTTAATAACTTATGATTATGTAATGCTATTATGATGCAAATCTGGGTTTAGTTACATATAGTATCTAAAAAGCTAATTCTAAATCTTTGTTAAATAATAGTAGGTTTTCGTAAAGTTATTAAAGAAAAGGTAATTCTTGGTAAAAGTGGCCCACTCGCTTGGGTAGCCCGCTCACTTATGAAATACATTAAACTATATTAAATTATAATTTATTTACTTTATATATTACTAATTTTTAAAAAAGTTTTTTATTAAAAACTTAAGTAATAATAAATTTTAGTACTTAATAAAGTATTATTTTTATAAATAAATAAAACACCTAAGTAAGTAAGTTATTATAATATTATATTATATTTTAAAATATAAAAAACTTTTTAATACTATAATATATTTAGTTAAATTTAATACTTACTTTTTATAAGTTTTTTATTATATATTAATTTACTATAAATATTATAATACTTTTTTATTAGTAAATTACTTTTTATACTATTTTACACTATTTATATTAAAAACTTTTAGCTTTTTTTTAAATTACTAATGTTAATGAAAGCTATTAAATTTTTTATTTACTTTTAATAAAGTTTTTTGTTTAAAATATATTTTTTTTTTACATTTTATTATTGTTTTATTTACTAAATAAATAGTTAAAAAAAGATTTAGTTTTTATTAAAATAATTTTATAAGCTATTTTTTTAGTAGTTTTTAATAATTACTTAAAAACTTTTAATATAAAAGAAAATAATATTTTAATTATAATACTATTAAACTTAATTATAAATTAATATGATTTTTAATATAACTTTATATACATTAAATAGTATTTATAATTTTATAAAGTTTTTTATAATAGTTAAAAAAATAAATATAGAAACAAAAATACTTCTAGCTTAATTATTATTAATTACTAGTTATTAAAAATGTAATAGCCTTTATTTTTAATTACTATTAATTATTTATTAAATTTCTAGAATTTATTATTAAACAGTTGTTGAAATATTTAAGTATAAATTCTTAATTTTTTAGTAAGTTTAAAAGTAGTTTACTTACTAATTTATAAAATACATTAACTAAAGTTTTATAATAATAAATTTTTATATATTAAAATTAAAAGTATGTTTAATTTTTTTATATAAAGTAGGCTAAGTAATTTTAAGTTTAGTTTTATTATAAAAAAGTATTTTAATATAAATATATTAATTTTTTTAAAAAAAAACTATACAAAGTTTCATAGTTTATTATTTATTTAAAAAAAATTTTTATATAACTATAAATAAATTTATAATTATTAAAACTTACATTATATTATTATATTATTATATTATTATAATAAAGTTAGTAAATAAAATTTTAGCATTATAGTAGTTTACTTACTTAAATAATTAACTTATTTATAATATATATTATATAAAATTAAAATATTTGTTAATTTTTATTTTAAATATTAATAATTATTAAAATAATATTTTTCAATTAAATGTATTATATAATGAAAAGTATAATATATTTTATAAATAAAGTATAATGTATTTAATAAGTAAGTAACTTAGATAAGCAAGCAACTTACCTTAAAACTCACTAAAAAATCAAGAATTCGCACAGGAATATCTCAACAACCACTTAATAATAAATTCTATAAATTGAAATTTAGACTTTTCTACATGCATTACAGCTTCTATGAAGGTTATATACACATTAGTTTAGTAGCTTTTGAGATATTAAAGTTTGGGGGCTAAAACTAAGCTAAATTGCTATATCTCAGAAACTACTACACTAATGTGTATATAACCTTCATAGAAGCTGTAATGCATGTAGAAAAGTCTAAATTTCAATTTATAGAATTTATTATTAAGTGGTTGTTGAGATATTCCTGTGCGAATTCTTAATTTTTTAGTAAGTTTTAAGGTAAGTTATTTACTTGTCTAAGTTACTTACTTATCAAATACGTTATATATTTATAAGTTATGTATTTTAAAATTTACAAAAAAAAATTAAATTTTTTATTTTAATATTTTAATAATTGCTTTAAATTAAATTCTAGAAATTAAAATTTAAGAATTTTTTATATATATTATAGTTTTATAAAAGTTATATAAAAATTAGTTTAAAATTTTTAAAATATAGTAATTAGACTTAATTTTAGTTTTTAAATTTTTAAATTTTTTAAAAAAAAGTATACTAATAATTATATAACTTTTATAAATATTGTAATATATAACTTACTTGTATATATAACATTTTAAATTAAAAAAAATAGAATATAAATAAATAGTATTAAAATTACTTAAAATATAGTTTTTATATTAAATTAAATTATAAATTTATTATATATTGTTTATATAACAATTGTTAATATAAATTAGTATAATACTTTATTATATATTTATATAATTTTTTTAATAGTTTATGTTTATTTTATTTTATAAAACTACTTAACACTTTTTTACTTAATAAAATAACACGTTTTATAAAACTTTTAGTATAGTACTTTTATTTAAACTTTTAATATAATTAAAGTTATATTTATTAAGTTATTAAAGTATATTTTTATAAAATAATATAATATTTAAATTTTATTATACAATAAACTTTTAACTTGCTATAAATTTTAAATATAATTTACTCTTACTAGTAAAATTACTTCTTTCTATTAAACTACTTATATAAAGTTATACTTTATAATATATAAAATTATAAAACTTTTATACTTTTTTTTTTAAATGGACTTTTATTTCTTATTATATTATATGTTTTTAAACAAAAAATTCTTTTTATATAAAAGTAATAGTTAATAATTTAAATATAATAAATACAAGTACTTTAGGATTTTTTTTTATATTAAGTTATATATTATTAGAATTTTTATAAAGTTTAATATTTAGCTAAAATATATTAATTTATGTACTTAATTAATATTTTTATTAAATAGTTTTTTAATAGTAGTAATATAACTTTTAATACTAAAAGTTTTACTAACATACTACTAAATTATATAATTTAAAATATTGTATTTTTAAATAGTTTAATACTAGTTTTATAATATAATTTTATTAAAATAAGTAATTTCTTATATAACTAAACTTAATATTATATAAATGTTTAAAAGTTAATAAAATATATAACATATCTTAAGTTTATTTAAATTTTAAAAATAGTAAATAAACTTACTTTACATAATTTTATTTATAATAAATATAAGTACTTTAAAATCCGTTTTTTAGTGAAAATAAAACATAAAAACTATTATAATATGTTATAAAATTTGAAATTACGTATTAAATACGTTATTAAAAGTTATAATAAATAAAAGTATAAAAAAAGTTAATATTTTTACTTTACTAATATTATTTTCAAATTTGTATAAATATTTTAGTTTATAATTTTATATAAAAACATGTTAAAATAAGTTAAGTATTAGTATTTTAGAAACTTAAACTATATTAATTTTATATTCTTTTTTTTATAACTTAAAACACAGCTTATTTATAAATATATAAACTTTTTTTATATTATATAATTTTGTTTTATTTTTTTATAAAATTAACACTGTATATATTTATTATATTAGTTTTTAATATTTAACTAAAATTTATACTTCTAGTAATAAAATTTAATTTAATATATTACTTTAATTTTTTTAAATATACTAAATTTGATTTTTATTTAAACTTATTTTTATTTTTAAATAAATACAAATTATAAAATATAATATATTAAAGTAAATTTTGAAATTTAATTAATATAATAATAACTAAATTTTAAATTTATATAAAATAGTAAAAAAAAAAAATTATAATTTATATTCTATTGTACTTACATTTATAATTATTAATTTATTAAAAATAAAGTAATTTTAGTTTTAATTTAATTAAAATAATAGTTTATAATATAAAATAATAATAGGAAATTATTATTTTCATTAAATTAAATTACTTTTATTAAAAAATTATAATAAAAAGCTTAAAAAAATTAAAAAGTAAAATTATAAATAACAATTATAAATACAAAAATCTTAAAAAAACTATATTTAAAAAAAATTCTAAATATAAAAGTTAAAAGTAGTTTAAATTAAACTTAGCTAAAGTTATTAAATTATTGAAAGTATTTAAAGGTTTTATTAACAACATTACAGTTTACTATAGTAAAAAAAAAAAACAATAAAGTGAAAACTAGAAAAGCTGTGTAGTATGTTAGCTAGTTAAAAAGCGAGTTTTTAATTAGTAGCTAAAAATAAGAAAAGAGAGCAAGTAGGCGAGGTGTAGAAAGATCGTTGGCCGCTTGGCAGTAGAGGCGCCAGGGTCTGGTTAGACAATTAAGGAAAAGAAATGAAGAAAAAGCCTGGTAATGAAAACGTGAGCATTTTATAAACGTTAAAAACGGCAGGCTAATGGGGCGAGGAGCAATACCCAATATAGATAAGCGAGGGACTGCACTAAACCCGAAGAGGGAGTCCCCGGACAGAGATTACCAGCCTCTTAAGCTAGATCATGAGAATCCACAGCTTTATTAAGGAGTAGCTACCGTCACCTATCGCGACTAATATTAAACGAACTCTGATAGATACTACAACCATAGCTACCACTAATCACTTTAAGCGCCAGCCCGAGTCTACTCAGGCGGCCAAGATGGCCAGGGAGGAGCGCCATAAGCGCTCACGGCGTACAGTTGATATTGGGGGAGACCCTTTGTGCGCCAACAATGGCCGCGCAATGATTAAGAAGCGTAGGGAGAATGAGATTACAAAGCAGAAGCGAGAGTTATGCGAAAAGGGGGCTAGGGGTCGAGAGAATCTGCAATGAGTGGAAGAAGCTGCGCCCTACTATACTGTCACCGAGCAACCTTCGGATGTACACAAAGAAGTTGGAGAGAACTCGATGCATTGAAAAACTAAGGATGACTATTCTACTTAAATAATGAGCGAGATGAGCTGGAATGAGCGAGATGAGCTGCATAGAGGACTCGTAACCTGCTAACGTTAACAAGGGAGGATTCGCAATCTCATAGCAACAACGGAATGAAAACAATCTAAGAATGGAAACAATCAAGGGATGCTCGGTTACATATACTCAATTACGGCAAGAAATACTCAAAGATATAGGCCTCTGAGATCAACAGCTTCCGCAATGTCTCTGATTAGCAGCTTGAGCCTAAGCTCTGTTAAGAAATACACGATGATACCATAGAAAATCTCGACATAAGAGAGGCTTTTGGGCCAAGGCGCGACATTACTAAAGAGGAGAATCCTAGCGTTGAAGTAGCCCTATGTTACCGAGCAACGTCTATATAATACTTCATAACTGCGTCAGCAGAAGAGTTGGCCTTTTCGCTGCTCGCTTACACCCTACTAGCTCAAGGCAAGTTTGACCCGTACACTACTCTTCTGCGTCATAAACAATTGGTATATAAGGCCTCCTAGCGCTCGTAAAACGCCTCTCGAGCGCAGGACTCGCAGCGGATGGATATTAAGGAGGGGGATGAGCCTGGGGATGAGCCTGGAAATAAGCCTATTGGGGAGCCTAGGGACGACAAGGGCAGCAACGGGGGTAGTTTGGAATTACCAGATGAAGTAGTCCTTTGATATGCATTTCACAATACTATCTGCAGACAGCCCTACCAAATTATATGTATTTCCCGTACAGATGTTGGACAGTGTGGTCGTGATCGTTGAGCCTGGAATGATTGTTGAGCTAGTAGGCCCGTGCTATGCACGGGCTTTTTCGCCAGAAAAACTGCGCAGCAGCCGGAAGGGCCCGAGTACATGCTTACGGGAGCTACATATGACCGACTTAATTTTTATAAATCTCGATTTACACTGCAAGTTGACCAAATCCGGTATGTCATGTAAGCCAGGCTTAGAGAGGGAGAATTGATCTGATAGATGAGGATTCGTACCTATGACGTTTTTGTAAGTACAGCATAAACGCCAAGCCGGGAGAGCCACTATCCGACTAGGTAACGTGACAGCGGGGTTTTACGTCTGTAATCGAGCGCACTTGAGTGAAAGTCATGGTCAACCCGCTGATCTATAATGGACCATCTACATAGAAGAGCTACGAAAGAGGTTAGGAATGGGTGCAGGTGCTGACGACAGCAATCGTAAAGCTACTGAGGCTGAGCTGTATCCTCACAGCTACCCGTGACATCATCTCATCTTCCGTCAGCAACAAGGCTGCCAAGATATCCTTAAAATATTAAAGTACGGTTCTACAGCCTGATCCTGGCCTTCGCTCAGGTTCATACCGACGAGTAGGCCAGATATCCCTAAGGTTTGATCGATTTCGTTACTATTGTAACATTTCCCCATAATTCCCCATCATGCCTCCAAGACACCAACCACCCACCGGCTTCACCTGGCCAACAAAGCGCACCGATAATCCATCCTACAATCATATATCTCAAGGCTATGGGATTGACTATATATCAATCAACAGCACAGCCGTAGGCACAGATGGTACCGGTCCCTGTATCGGCCTTTACGTCCGCACGAACGCAAGCGGTACGTTTATAATTCCCCTAAACATTGACGCCTTCTTGCTCACAATGTGCTTCTGATATTAACGATTCCAGCATGCTACGTCGCACACATCGACAACTCCACCATCCTCAAAAGCTCAGACGTGCCAGCCGTAAAGTCTGCCACAGAAGCGAAAATGGCCGATCTCGGCTTGGAAAGTGCAAATGAATGGTTTACCATTGGCGGCCAGGCAGATCCCTATTTCGTACAGGGCGTGATGTCTGCTCTAGAAGAAAAGTTCGTCAAAGCGGGAATGTTGACCAGGTCACAGGGGCAGAACTATGATGGGTTTATTGTGGATTTTGGAGAAGATGGAGGGGATGAGAAGTTGCTTTTTAGGGGGAATGGGACGGGTTATTATGGGTGGAATGCGGAAAAGACCGAGGGGGATAGGTGGACGCTGAAGAAGGACGGCGATGAGTTGACGTTCTAGATATTCAATGGGGTGTATGTGGAAAAATTGGTTTCAATCTTTGAAAGTCATAAGCTTGGAAAAGGGTAACAAGTCTTCGCAATTCTACTTTGGTCGTGAAATTGTATTGGATACAACAATAGCTCCATTGGAGCAAGACAATGATATTAAAACTTAAAAAACAAGGCTGTTCACAGCTGAAGTTTACAGGAGGTTGAAATCTGGTCAGAGTCGCTATTGGAAGAAGAGCTGGAGCTTCCACTTCGGTTCCTCGACCTTATGCTCCTCGTGACCGCTGTGATCACTGTGATGACTGCCGCCATACAGGCCGGTCAGACCGGCCGCAGAACACGCGGCAGAACCCGTGTAGCTGCTGCCGTGATGCGATCCACTGCCGTGTTTTTTGTGCTTCTTTCTCTTTCTTCTTCGTGCAACCGGTGGTCAGTCAATTTGATCGATAAGGTAGACTGAGGTAGTAACACTTATCGTGCTTGTGGTCTAACATATTGGCCCCAATTGCGCCGGCAACATGTCCACCAACAGCTCCCAATGCGCCACCGCCAAGCTTGTGCCCGACGAACGCGTCGCCAGCTCCGCCGAGCGGCGTAGATACTAGTCCGCACTCGCCCTTAGCACCTGGGGCTCCAGGAGCTCCTGGAGTGCAGGGCTGTCCATAATCCCCTTGCTGATAATTTGGATTGCTGTGTCCATGTTGCGGGCGAGGGCCTCCGTAACAGGAGTGCTGATCATGTGGAGGTACCCCGTAGGGCTGTTGCTGAGGCGGATGGGGTGAGTGACTACGATTGTCATAACCGCCTTGATCGTATCCCGGAGGTGGTCGACCGCCGTAGCGCTGTTGGTTGGGGGGAAGGGACTGGTAAGGGGAATGCACTGGAGGAGGGTATAGGATCTTCAGACTTGTCCATATGGCTCCAGAGGGGGGGGGGGGGGGAGGGGTGGGGGGGAAATGCGACCCACCTGCGGAGGAGGTTGATTATAACCTCCTCGACCGTAGTATTCTTGTCCGGACATGATAATTCTGCGGTGGTAGGAACCTAGAAGGATATAGATTGTTAAGAGTGGCTATGCCTTTTGGTTGATACTGCTACTCGCCAGCGAGACTTCTGAGAATTGGATATCGAGTATGCCGGCCATCAAACATCCTGTCAAAATCAACAGTGACCCATCCATCATGCAACACACTGTCCTCGCCTGCATGAAGCACAAAATCGCCGTCGGCCGCCAACCCTTGCTTTCCGGATATGCAAGGCTTTCGAAGATGCGAGATCAAAATGTCGCCCGAGGATTGACGGCCGCCATTCGATACCAGGTTGGAGTGCTGAAGGCTTGTCTGGATGCGGAAGGAATTGCACTTCACCACGTAAAATCTCAAGGCATTCTATACGGGATGATGTATAGGGATAGAGATATTGCAGGGCAGTATATGCGGCCGTACCGAAAGGGACAACTGGGTTTGGACTGGCTAGGACGATTCAAAAGGAAGTTGCAAAGGAGATGGAATTACTATTCACTACGGAGCTGTATTGCGACGTATAGTATAATGCGGACAGGACACTAATAATCGACCGCAAGAAGAAGTTAGACCCCGTGTGCACCTTGTCCGAAATCGCCACTAACAGATAATCACAGGCCATAGCACCTAAACAAGATGAAAAGGCACGTTCGAGCCCAGGTGGAGAACGCATAGTGACAGCGGTGACTGGTGAAGAGCTTCAACTTCCCTTCGTCCACTATCATGTGTCACTTTGCTGCCATTCAGACTCACCTGGCGTTGTGGAGATCATGATGGCTGCCCGACAGATAGCAGATAAGTTCAACTCCAAATACTTTTCTCAAGTCATAAATGTGAGATCATTATCGTTCACACTTCTCTTTTCATTACGAGTTCATTACTACTTCTACCCCTCTAACTTCTCCCAAAATATTCACTATTTGAATGGCCTGATATCTAGCTTCAAGATGAATAAGACGCCCATTTTAAATCGGTTCGGAGTTGGAAGCCTTTCTAGTTCCAGGCTACCTTCTAAAGTTTCGGAAACACGTACACGCTACTTGGTATTTTTTACATACATTCTAAATTAACTACTATATTACTTCCTTAGTTTATAGTTTAAACAAAGCTTATATACAAGATTTTTTTTAAAGTAGTTGTAAGTACTATGTTTATTAAATATTTAATTAGTTTAAAAAGTATATATCTAATATACATATAAAGTTAAATATTTTTAGCATAACTAGAAAAATAGATAACAATTTTAAAAATTATTTTTATTATATTAATACAAATAATTATAATATAATGTTATAATTTAATTAAATAAATTTTATTTTTAGAGTAAATAATTACTTAGTTATATACTTTTTAATTATTAAATTTTTTACTAATTTTTTTTACTATATTTTAACGTAAATATTTTTATAGATTAAAAACCTAAAACCTATTTTATTTATTTTAGTTACTAAAAACTAATTATATTTTGTTATTTACTTTTTTTTAGTATTATTAATATTATTATATAAGAAATCATATAATTGCAATTTTATATATAATAAAAACTATTATTAATTTATATTTAATTTTTAGTATGTTTAAAAGTTTAGTAATTTTAATATAAAATTATAAAAATTTTTTAATATTAATATTTTGTTTTTAAACTTAATGAAATTTTATTTACTTTATATATTATTAATAAATTCTTAAATTAAATTATTATAATTAGCTTATTTATATAAATATTTAAAGTATTTTTATTTATAATTTAAGTACAAATCTTTAATTTATATAATATAATATATACGTATATTATTATTAACTTTAAAAAATTTAAGTATAATATTAACTTTAAATAATAATAAAAAAATTATTTACTTATTTCATTAATAGTTTATATATATAACTATTTTCATAAGTGAGTGAATACTTTAAGTGAGTGGGCATCTTAAAAACTCACTAAAAATTCAAGAATTTGCACCTCAATATCTCAATAACCACATTATAATAAATTCTAAAAATTTAATAGGCCATTTATAGTGCTTCTAAAAAGAGAGTATTAAACTCTTAAATACTAGAAATTAGTAGTAAACTAGATATTTAAGAAAGGTAAATATTTAACAATTTAGGGGCCAAAAACCTCCTATCTTAATAGCTATTAATTATTAGATCTTAAAAATTAAAAAACCTCTATTTCTAAGCACTATAAATAACCTATTAAATTTTTAGAATTTATTATAATGTGGTTGTTGAGATATTGAGGTGCGAATTCTTGAATTTTTAGTGAGTTTTTAAGGTGCCCACTCGCTTAGGGTGCCCACTCACTTATGAAAATAGTTATATAAAACCTATTTTATTAAATTATTAGTTTTAAGTATAATACTAAAAATAAATAAAATTCAATTTATTATTATTTATACAGTTTATTATAAAATATAAAAATAAATATTATTTATAGTAGTTATTTGGTTATAAAAATTAAATATTAATATTTTATGAAATTATTAACTATAGTTATAATATTAGTAATTTTTTAAATTTTAAAAAATTAATAACAAAATATATAAAAATATTTTAATATATAATATTAAAAACAAAAAAGTATAAAAAAATTTAATACTTTTTATAAAATACTTTAAAATTTTAAGAAATATAGTACTTAAATACGTATTAATATTTTATTTTAAATATTTAAAGTTAATACTATATATATTATAAAATTATAAAATGAAAATTATATAGAAGTAATTATTAACAAGAAGAATTATTTAAAATTTTTAAAAAAATTAATTTTTAGTTTATTACTATTAAGTATTATAAAGTATTTATAATAGTATAGTTAGTTTTTTTAATTTTTATATTTATATAAAAAAGTTTTAAATAGCTTATTTATTTTATATTTGTAATATAATAATTATTATAAACTGTATATAAATATATTTTTAATAATAATTTATTATACAAGGTTATTTATATTAATTGAATTAAATTTATTATTATATTAAATAACTTAAGTAAAATACTTTTTATTAATAGTTTTTTTTAGTTATAATACTTTATATTTTATATAATTAATATATAGTTAAAAAATAAGTATTTAATTAAATATACTTATTATTTTATTTATTTATTTTTATGTACTATTTAATCTATTTCTTTAATAAATTTATATTTACTAAACTTTTTTATAAAATAAAATTACTAATAATAATTTTTTTAATATACTTTATTACAAAAAAACTTAATACTTTACTATTATAAAACTTTATTTTTATTTTTTATTTTTTATATAATTTGTATTTTAAGTTATTATGTTTATTTTTTATAAAATTTTTTTATAATTTTTCTTAATTTTCTACTATTAATTTAAGTTTTAAAATAAATAAAAGCTATTTATTTATTTAATAAAAATAGCTTTTATTATTTAAAGTTAAGTAAGTATTTTAAACTTTATAAACTATATTACTATTACTTAAGTACTACTTTTTTTAACTTAGTTTTTTTCTAGTTATTTAAATAAAAATAATGTTATTAGTTTAGTTTTTTTTAAGTTTAAAGTAGTAGAAAAAATGTAGTATATAGTTTATATTAGTTAAATATAATTATACTATTAAACTTTACTTAACACATTTTTATAAAGTAATAGTATAATAATAATTTTAATTTAAAAGTTATTAATAAAATAAAATTATAAGCGTTTTTCATAAACTATATTAAGTAATACTATTTATTTTTTTACTATATTTTACTATAAATATAGTTATATACTAATAATTCTATTAGCTATTAGTATAGTAATTATAGTTTACTTATATTTTTAGTACTTTAATTACTATTAATATTAGTAATTATTAAAAAGTTTTTTTTTATAAAGTAAATTAGAATTTTTTTCATATTTTCTTACTTAAGTTTAATGTATTTTTTTAGTAAAATTAGTAGTTATATTATGTTTTATTATTAATTTATTAGTAATATCTACATAATATTAAAAGTATTTACTTTTTTTTATATTATAAAATTTTAGCTAGTTTTTAAAGTTTTTTAAAAAGTTATAGTATTTATATATAATAAACTAGTAAATGTCAGGAAGGCAGTAGAGTATAAATAAAATTAATAACTATAATAATAATATATAATATAAAATAGATTATAAGACGTAGCTTACAGAGCTATGTATAAAGACTATAAATATAATATATATAAAGTTCTATAAATAAGAGAACCTATATAGCCTATATAAAGGCTTTATATAGTACTTAATTTAAATAAGCTTAAAAGTAATAGTTTCTATAAGACTATACTATAATAATACTTTTTTTTTTATAACTATAGTTTTTATAGTTACTTTAAAAGCTAGGCTTTTTAAAATACTATTAATTAAATACTTAAATTATGTCTATAGTATTCTCTATTTAGCAGGTAAAAATTTTAATTAACTTATTATATCTAGTTTATCTAATTATATACTTTAGTTATAAGGTACTATTATAGTTATAGTAGTTTTAATAAAAGTTAATAATTTCTTTAATAAACTACTCTTACTTACTGTTAATTTCTATTAGTAAAGGGAGTAGTATCTATTAGTAAAATAATAAATTAATTATTATAAAATAAAGCAAACTAATATAAAATATGTTATAATAATATAATTTATTTAATAATTTAAAATAGTAAGTATATAGTAATATAGTCTTTATAATTTAAAATAGGTCTAAATTCTTTTAATCTAGTTTTATTACAGGGCGTAGGGTCTTAATATTCTAGGTATCTAGCTATACAAAATTTCCTATATAAAATAATTAGGTAAAATAATAGTATATATTTATTTAGTCTTTATAACAAGCTTATATAGTTAATAGTTTAGTATATAAGTAGTTTATAATTTTTTATATTTTAGCTATAAGCTTCTTAAAGTCTTAGCTTTATATAAAGTAAATAATAGCTAATAATTTAAACCTAACTTTTAAATAGAAACTATAGTTTGCAAAGAATAGAAAAATAGTAGTATTTTCTAAGTAAATAGAATTTAGAGTAAACTTAGCTATTTAAACTAGTTATTTTATAAATAGCTAATATATAACTATAAGTACTACTTAAGAACTATATTAGTTCATTTTAATTAGCTATTAATTTTAAAATAGTATATAGTTAGTAGTAGGGTTATAATCTTTAGCTAGTAATTTAAGTACTTTTAAAATTTAGAGATAAATTAAAATCTATAGTTAAAAAAAATAGTACTTAGTAAGCTATAAAGCTTTTATATATATTAAGAATAAATAAGTAATATTTTTAGTGTTACAGCATATTTAGTAGAAAATTAAGTACTTTATTTTTATTAAATAGTAAATTATAGTTATTATGGCATTATAACAGCTACTTAGTAGTAAATAGATAATAAAGTTTATAAATATATTCTTTTAAGTACGGTCTGAAACAGATAGCAATTTTAAAACTTTTTAATAAACTTCTTTTAATAAGATAGTATAGTAGTAGATATAGTAGTTATAAAATTAATAAATAATAAAGTTATATATATAAAGTTAGTAGTACTTACGAAATAGTAGTTTATATATCTTATTACAGCTTATATAGCTAGTAATAGAGCTTTTATAATAGAAATAAAATAGTTTAGCTTTTAGCTTATTTATATTAAGTATATAGAGCTTTTTTTTATACTATAAATATCCATCTATCTTAACACACTTAGCTAGTATTAAGTATTTATTCTTATAGTTTTTATTCTATAAGTTAGTTAATATAAAGTTAATTACAAAATTAATATAATAGCCTTTTCAGAATAAAGTCTAAATTTTTAGTAGTAGTAGGTTTTTAGTTTATTTAAATTCTAAAATAGTAGTAAGTCTAGTAGTAGTAGTAATAAAAATAAAAGTAGAAATAAATTTAATAAATAATAATAGTTTAGCAGTACGTTAGTAGAGCTGGTTATAGATTATTATAATAATTCTATAAATAAAAATATCTAATAGATTAGAAAAGTAGACTAATTTTTTCTTATAATTAATTATAACAGGTAAAACAGTAGCTAGAAATAATTCTAGATTTTCTTATTTTAAAATAGTTTAGCTTTAATAGTGGAGTCTTTTATCTCTTTTTTAAAGTAAATTAATTAATTTTCTAGTTAAAGAATCTAACTTTACATCTTACTTTCTAAAATAGTATATAATCTTAAAGTTAAAGTGGAATAGAAATTGAGACTAGTAAACTTAATAATAGTTTAGTAACTTTATTATTATAAAGTACTTTAAATTATAGTAGTTTATAATTATTATAATTAGTAAGACACATCTCTTAAGTTCTGGCTACTATTCTTTAAAGTAATAAATATTTACTAGTAGTTTCTTATTATAGATTTTATAATTACATTCTATTATTAAGTACTTTTTTAAGAAGAATATAATAAGTTATAGAATATTATTATCTTTATATTATAATAGTATTTTTATAGAGATATAGTTAAAGGCGTTTATTTTAATAATAACTTCTTTTTTCTAATTAAATAGCGCTAAAACAGGCGCTGTAGTAAATACTATTTTTAGTTTTTAAAAAACTTTTTTATAACTATTATTCTAATTAAATAATATATTCTTTTATATTAGATAAACTAGTAGAGCAGTAATATAGAAAAATCCTTATATAAAATAGTAGTAAAAGTTTGCAAAGCTAATAAATACTTATATATTTATAATATAAGTTAGTATTACTTAACTAGCTACTATTTAATTTTTTTTAAATTTATATAAATACTATTACAGCCTATAATCAGGCCTAGAAATTAGGTTTTAATTATAAAAAACTTATATTTTTCTGTTTTTGCGTGTAGGCCTGTTTCTTGTAGGCTTTTTAATATCAAAGAAAAGTATTCTTTATATTTAATATAAATATAACTATAAACTAGAATATTATCTATATAAATAATATAAAAGTAGTTTAGGTATTTTTATAAAATATTATTTATATACCACTAAAAGGTTATAGGAACACCTGTTAACCTAAATAATATTATTAGTATCTTATATAAATTAAAATAAGTCTAGAATACTGTAAGCTATTTTTAACTAGTTTTAAAACAAAAATTATTAAAAGCCTATAGAATATTAATCTTAGAAAAATATTATATTTCCTTTAAATTATTTAGTAGTTTCTTAGTTAGCAGTAGTAAATAATAGTTTTTTACTATAATTTTATTTAGTATATAGTAATTAATACAGAATTAGAGTCCTTTATCTATTTTTTTTATAAATAGAACTAGAAATATAGTTAGAGAGCTACTAAAGTAGATAAATTCTTTTTAAAAGTTTTATTAAGCTATTTCTAGAGCACTTATAGCTCTATATAGGATATTAAATACAAACAGCTAAAAAACAAGGTTTTTTCTTTTATTAACTAGATATTATCGTTATATAGGTAATATAGCAGCAAGTTTTCAGCTTCTTTTAGTAAAAAAAATTAATAGAAATAGAATAGAAATTTCCGAGTATTAGGTAAAAGCTTTTTTTATAAGTTTATAATCTTAATTATAATAAAAGCTTACTTAATATTCTTTATAAAAATAGTAAATAAGTAGTAGCTACTATAATAAGTGTATATAATATAAGCTTTTAGTAATATAAAATAGATATTTAGCTTCCTATAGTCCTTTTAGTTATAGCAGGATTTAGAGATTAATTTCTATAAAATAGAGATAACCCTATAGGTCTGTGCTAAAATAAATAAGATTTTATAATAATTATAATAAAATAAGCTATTAAATATAAGAGGATTTACCGCCTAATTAATCTAAATATTATAATACTATAATTAGTATACTTCTAGTATAATAGAGTACGAGCTTAAAATAGTTACAAATATATAAATTATTTTAGTGTAATTATTAATATAGAGTTTTATAGTAATATATAAGGCAATAAGTTTACTATAGAACTTAGTTTTATTTATAATATTAAGGCGGAATAGTTTCTTTAACTGTTCTAGCTAAAAGCCTATAAAAATAATTTAATTTTAATTAATGAAGTCTTTTTTAGCTCTATTATTAATAAGGCTATAAATAATAACAGTATAGCTAGTAAACTATATTAGGTATTTAGTAGTAATAGAAATTAATTTAGTAAATAGTATAAAAGTACAGGACTATAAATTAAGCTCTTTTTTAATTAATATCTTATAAATAGTAATAGCAGGAATCATATAAAAGTGTAGTTTTAAAACTAAAACATAACTTAATTATAGCTTAAAGCTTTTACTAGACTATATAATAGAGAATATAGTAAGATACAGAAGCAAATAGAAAGATAAATAGAAAACAGAAATAATAAACTAAATAGTATATAAATAAAAGATACTTTAAAACTAGCAGATATTAGAGTAGGAATAGTAAGTAATTAAATAGCTTTTTAAGTTATAGTAGTAATATTCACGGTATTTCTTACAGCTTTAGCTTAAAAAGTTTAGTTAATAGTAATAGCTTAAATTTATAGATTTAGCAGTAAAAATAATAGAAATAGCTATTAATAAAGAAATAATATACTTTTAAATTATAGTTTAGAGGTTATAAGTTTTATAGCTACTTATAGAAGTAACTAAATTATAATAATAGTAGTAGTTCTTAAAATCTTATAAATAATAAACTAGTAAATAGTACTAGTAGTATAGTAGTAAATTATAAAGTAGTATATTTTATAATTTCTTAAAAACAGCGTTCTCTAAAAGGGTTAGTAAGAAGTCTTTAAATAAACTAAATTTAAAAGCTAATTATTAGAATTCTATTAAAAAGATACTAAATTCTTAGTTCTTTTAGCAAAGTTTAAACAGATTTTATTAAATATTATAGGCTTAATTTAGGTCTTTATAAGCTTACTTTAGGATTTTTAGTATTATAAAATAGTTTAGTAAATAATAGATACTATTAGTAATATATAAGAAAACTTATTTATATAGCGTATTTTTAAGTTATTTATTTACGTAAGCTATACAGGATTTAGTAGTAAAGAAACAGTTTTAATTTATAGTTATTTTTATATAAATTTATATTATAAAGTATTAAAGATCATTTTAGTTACTACTAAATCTATTAAGGTTAAATACATATTTAGAAAGAGTATAAATTAAAAACAGAATAAAAGTAAATAAAGAAAGAATAGTTACAAGCAGTTTAGTTTTAGTTAAAATAGTAGTAAAGATAAGGATAGAAATAAAAGCAGAAATAATAAAAATTGTAAATATAATAGATATTAAGCTTTTAAACTATAGCTATATATATAAGTTTATAATTTACTTTTAAACTTCTTATAACTTCTTTTTTAAGTAGCTATAAACTTTCTTAAGTATTATAACTTACTTATAAAGGTTTGTTATCTCTACTATAATAGTAATAAGTTACTATAATTAGCTTTTATAAATACTATAAAAAAACTATAATATAGTTTAACTATTTTTATAATTATTTTTGTGTAGATTATAGGAATTTATTTTTATTCTAGAGAACTAGTAGAAGTTATAAAGCTAATATATAAAAATAAAGCTACATAATATTAAAAAAGTAGTAGAGTATAAATAAGATTAGTAACTATAATAATAGTATATAATATAAAGTAGATTATAAAACGTAGCTTACAGAGCTACGTATAAAGACTATAAACAAAATATATATAAAATTCCGAAAGTAAAAGAGTCTACATAGTTTATATAGAAACTTTATATAATACTTAATTTAAATAAATTTAAAAGTAATAATTCCTATAGGACTATACTATAACAGTGAAACTACTATTAGTATTTTATATACTTATATACTTTTATAGTTTTATAAAAGTACTTATTTTAAAATTTATAAAATAGTAAAAAAAAGGGTTTTATTACTACATTATAATTACTATACATTTTTTATATATAAGTATTATTAATTATTATTAAGTACATAATAATTATATAAAATATAAAAGTACTTTATAAATAAGCTTTATATTAATATTATAATTTAAAATATAAATTTAAAAACTACTATACCTTTTTTTACAATTTTATAAATATTTTTTAAAGCTTTATATTTATTTAAAATTTAAAAAGTAGTTTTATAGCTAGTAATATATATATTTAATACTAAGTATATATATAATAACTTTTTATATACTATATTTATATATAATACTATTATTTACTATAATTATATAATATTATATAATACATTTTTACTAGTATTTTTTAGTTCCTATATAAAAACTTTACTAACTTTTATTTTTATTTTTTTTATACTAAAGTAATTTTAATATAGTACTTTATTACTTATAACTATTTATAATTACTTATTAGTTTATGCTAACTATAATATTACTTTAGTATTTCTTTTTTTAGTTTATTAAAGTAACATAATATTAGTTAAATTAAGTACTTAAATATAGTTTATAGTATTAACAACTTTTATTTTTAAGTTTTACTATATTAAACAACTTTAATCATACTATAAAATAGTATAATAAAACTTTAAATTAGTAGGTAAAAGTAATTACTTTATAATAAGTTTTTATTATATTTGAATTTTTAGGTACTTTTAAAAAGTCGTAAATAGCTAGCTTTAAAAGTTTTTACTAAAATACTAATTTATTTTTAGTTATTTTTAGATAATAAATCTTTTAGAGTTTTTAGTAAAATAAGTACTTTTTATAAACTTTTATTTAATAATAATAATAATAATAATAATAATAATAATAATAATAATAATAATAATAATAATAATAATAATAATAAGTATTATTACACTAACTTAGTAACTAATAGTAATTTATAAATAAATATTTTTTTATTTATAGTATATAAATAGTTTATATATATATAAAAATAATTTTAGTATATATTACAAAGTAACTAAATAAAAAAAAGTAAAAGCTAAAAAGCTAAATACTATTAATACTACTTAGTTATAAACTAAGTTAAAATAATTTATATTTTTAAACTTTTACTTATAAACTTACTAAGTTATAATAGCTATTAAATTACTTTATATAGTTAAAAATATTAAATTTTATAGTAATTTCTATAAACTTTATAATAGTATAAAGTAATAATAAAATAGTAAAAGTAACTATTTTAAAACTAAAAGCTTTTTTAAGTATTAGCATTAATAATAACATTACTTTTTATTTTAAAAACACTTTTTATTATATTTATATATTAATAAAAAAACTTAAAAATAACTAACTAAACAAGTGTAAACATTTAAAAAAGTAAGTAAAATATAAAAATACTTTTTTAACTATTAAAATGTATTTTAAGAATAGTTAAAAAAATACTTACTACTAATATTACTATATAAGCTTAAAATGTAAAAAACTAAATTAAATAAATTAAAATATATAATCACTTTAATTTAAAAAACACTAAAAAAACTAAAAGAAAAGTATAACTAAATTATTTTATTTTAAAAATAAGTTATATACTTTATTAAAATAAAAATGATTATTAACTTTTTAGCATAGTATATTAATTAAATAAAAATTTATTTATTTACTTAAAAAGCAAAATACTTTCCACTATTTTAAATAATAAAAAAAGTTAATATATAATATTTTTAAATTTATATTAAATTTATAACCTATTAAATTGTTTTTATTAAAGTGTGGTATTTAGCTAAAAAAATACATTATTATTAATTATATTTTTAACTTAAATTTATTTAATATTTTACTTAAACGTTTTATTAGAAAAAAAATTAATTAACTTCTAATTATATACTTTAATAATTAAGTTAATAAAAAATATTTACTATGTATTATAAATTTAGTTTTTAATATTGTAATAGTTTATAATTAATAGTACAACTATTAATAATTATTATATAAAAATTTTGTAATTATTAAAATTTAATTTAACTTTACATAATATATAATTATAAAGTATAATGTTATTAAAATTTTATAACTTTAATAAAACTACTTTTTAAGTAATATTTTTTTAGTTAATAAAGTTATAATAAACTTTAAAAAAAAATTAGTTAAAAGTTATATAGTTATGTAATAATAAATCTATTATAATAATTAAAAATAGTAATAATTAAAAATAGTAATAATTAACAGTAGTAATAATTAAAAATAGTAATAATTAAAAATAAGTAACTTTTTTATTTATAATTTTATTATAAAACACTTTATTTTATTTTATATTAAAATAATTTTATATTAAGTAGCTATAATAATTTAATATGTATATATTATTTACTAAATATTTACAACTATAAAAACTATAATTTACTTAAATTTGAGTAGTTTTATAACAAAAGTTATTATTTTTTATATATTATTATTTGTGTTATATTTACTTTAACAACTTGATATAAACTTTTTTAAATTTTTTAAAAAATATATAAGTAATAAATTAAAAGTTTTATATATAACTATTTAAGTTATATTATTAAACTTAAGTTTTTACTAGTAATTACTAAAACCTATTAAATTTTTATTATAAAAAAATTATAATTATATAAGTTTTTAATTTATTATTTTAGTTTATATAACTTTAACATAGCACTATAAACTTTAATATTTAACTTCAAATAGTATTATTATTTAATAAAAAACCCTTTTTTAGTAGTTAGTATATTTAAAAATACTATTAAACTAAGTTATTAAATTATTATAGTTTATTTACACATTTAAATTTTTTATAATAACTTACTTATATTAATTATAATGTTATTAAATTAATTTACTAAAAATACTAAATATATAGTATTTTAAGTAGTATTATTATACTTATAAGTAATAATTTTTTTGAAATATAAATTTAAAATTACCAAGTATTACTAATAGTATAAAAGTTTAAATTAATTACTTAAGTTAATTTTAAAACATAAATTAAAAGTATACCTATTAAAGGAAATATATTATATTAAAACTATAATAAATATTATAACAAAACTAAGTATAACTTAAAAATATATAAAAGCTATTAAAATATAAGTTAATTATTTATTTATTTAATAAATAATATAATTATTTTTAGAGTTATAAAGTTATTAAGTTATAAAGTAGTTAAAATTAAGTAAATTATATATATTTTTTAAATATATAGTTTACTTATAAAATATAATATATAGAAATAAAATTAATTATTTTAAATATTTTATTTTAAAATTAAAATTGTAATTAATTTTATAATATATAAACTATACTTATATATTTTTTATATAAATTTAAATTATATTTTATAATAAAAGTATTTTATATACTAATATAATTACTAAAATTTTTAAGTTAAAATAATTTTTTTAATGTAATTTATAAGCTATTTAATAATAGTAGTAATTAAACTTACTTATAAAGTAAATTAATTTTTAAAATTATATTAAGTAAAATAATATTTTTATATTACATTTTTATATAGTATTTAAGCTTTAATAATAAGTTTAAAAAAATTATATTATATTTACTAATATTTTATATACTATATTATTTGCATTAAATTAAAAGTTTAAAAAAGTACTACTTTTATATAAATATACTAATAACTTAAAATATTAATAAAAATTAATTTAAAAAACTTTTTTATATTTTATATATATAAAAAATTAAAATAATAAATATTTATTATATATGCTTAAAATATAATACAAATAAGCTTACTATTTTTTATATTTTATAATTATTTATATTTATAAAAAGTATTTTCTTTACTATTTTTTACCAAATTTATTTAAGTACTTTTTAAGTTTTTATTAAATATTTAGTATTAAAGTTTTAGCTCATATAATTAGTACATAGTTAAATATATAAACAAATTTTAAGAATTTAATATTTTTTACTTTATATATATTTAATATTTATTAATTTTTTTTAATAAGTTTTATACTACTTTTATTAATAATTAACCAATTTTTTTATAAGTATATTATAATAAAATATTAATAAAAGTATATATAATTTTTTTTATACTTTGTAGTTTTATTATTAAAATTAAAAATATATAACTTAATATAAAAATTTTACACGTTTTTAAAAATTTAACTTTTTATAAATTACTTAAAATATTTATAATTTTTTGTTAATAGTTTTATATAAATTTTAATAATTTGTTTTTAAAAAACTATAAATATATAATTTATTTACTTAATATTTTAAGTTATAAAAGTAAATCCTAATAATAAAACAAAATTATTATAAAAATTATTACATTTAAAAAATAAAAGTTGTTAATACTTTTTTTTTTATATTTTATACTACTATTTACTTAATTATAGTTATTTATAATATAATATTAGTAATAAAGTTGTTATAAATAAATTTTTTATAGTAGTAAATAAATTAATTTTAAAATCTTAATACTTATTATTACTTATTATTTGAAGATTGTAAAGTAAGTAGACTATGAGCAAGACATAAGAGCTAGTGCATGCTAACCGGCATTGTGAAGTGTTTTAGGCAGCAGCGTCGCGGCTTGCTGCCCGGCCAAGCAAACCATGGCAATCTCCAGGTCTATATTGATGAGAGCGATTCTTCAATCGACCTCCATCAACGCATCATATGATGTCGACAGCTGACCGAAGCTATTGTGCACATTCATAGCCACGGCGTAGCACACTCTGATCTACGTCCTAGGAACATCCTTATCCATGAAACGATGCCAGAATCCGTCGATTTATTGCTCTATGACTTTGGGGGAGCAACGTTTGATGAATTGGGTTTAGAAGGGGATTGCCTTCCTGACAGCCCTTTCCACGATCCTACTCTCGGAATCCAATCCATTCCTACTCTCGGCACATTCAGCTTCGGATCCTTCTTTTACACCATCCTAAAGAGACATTGGCCTTACAGATCTTCCCCTAGTCCTCCTAGGACGATCGAAGAGAAGATCGCCTATGAGATGGAAGTTTCCAAGCATTTCTGCCAGGGAGTATTCCCCAACGTGACGAGGCTGGTAGGAGGCGACGTGATCATGGGCTGTTGGCCAAAGTAGTACGCGACTACAGAGGAGGTCCTGTATGCCCTGGGTATAGAAATGCTAATAACAGTGCTAGCATAATGTATGCTGATGCAGCTCTTCTGGAGTTTGTTACCGAGCAGCCCCGTTGCTGATCGTCCTTGTCCATCCTATTGCTCTCCTGTTGATCCTTATATAGCTTACCAATCGCTCTTAGAGCTCATTTTCCCGGTTATATATGTAGAGTAGACTGTTAGCTCACTCAATTGATCAAGGTGCTCTTCAATTTCCCACCTGCTCGCTGACAAGGTGGGATTGGAACCACCCCCAGCGCGCCACAGTGAGCGGCTGCGACACAGTATATTTCAGCCGTACGGCGCCAAAATTCACGCAACTTTGCAACCTGCTTGTTACACCGCGACAGACAAAAACCGCGGACTCTCGTGTCGTCGGGGTGAATATCAACCGATCCGTCCCGCCCTTCGCTGCCAGTATGCTGACATGTCTCTTCGCGAATTATAGCCTTGTTTCTCTGGCCAGCGTATGCATCGGTGGTGGCATATGTTAGGTACCTTGTAATATCCTTCGGGACGCTGCTGTTCTCCAATTGCTGTAGCGTACATGTTAGGTGGCAGTTTGTAAGGCTCAGGACACCATAATTGTCAATCGTTAGGGACTCAATGCGTTGAAAATGTACCCGAGCCACCGAAAGTCTACTTCGACACGGGCCCATAAAGAGGTTGGCTCTTCGATCCTGATCATGGCGAAGCGGGTTCCAAGATGAGAGAGCATCTCACCCTCTTTGACGAAGTCCACAATCAGATATCCAGTGTCTACGGAAAGAGGTGAGTGTCGGCGGACATATCAGGACGGTACGGTATACCCAAAACGTTACGGGGCTGTGGGTCGAAAGAACCATGCGATTCGCTTAATTAAAAAAGGGAGAGAGGGGTTCGAAAAGGGGGGTTGTTTCCACCACGGAGAACTATCAACCCACATTAAACCCACATCGTGCCAAGAACTTTGGTGAGCCATTAACGCCCTGCATGGGCAGCTTACCATACCTAGGCCAAACAAAGCATAATTCTCTTCGTTCAGCCTGGGCGTCATTTCGTTCGAGGCCCTAGTCGCAATCCTCCACCCGTACGCTGTAAAACCGCCCTCGCTCTGAAAGCCATCTGGACCTCGTCTTGCGATGTCTGCGATAGGGTGAATGTTCTCTGGGTCGTTCCGGTATTGATAAACTGTAGCATGCAAGGCTTGGTCACATTAAATAGTTCAGCATGTTAACTTCCCCTAATTCCTCTTGGATGCTGGATTACTTAGCTCATGATACAAAGTAGTGTCGATTTTTATCTGCTGATCACTCGGTGTCCACACGCTGACTGATGATGTTCTTCCACGTATATCCAACTTATTAGCTCCTCTCCATTCCAGTCGATCTACCGTAATCAGGTTGCTAGCCAGAAAGTCATCAAGCATTTCATTCACGAACCGTGGACAGATCTGCACGCCGGGAGGCCTGCGCCTCCGGTATTTCGCCTTATCGAATCCGCCCTCCGTTATAGCATGTAGTCGAATGTTCCAGCCGGGGTGAATTTTTGATATTAGTCACAAGTCCACAAATTGTGAATCAAGAGCCTTATAAAGACTTGCATACTCCACATGGCTTCCATTGCCGATATCGGGTAGTCTGTCCTGGCAACACATGAACTTGCAGTCTGCATGTTGGCTGGGAGAAGATGAGCAAAGAGCAGTGTTTCATTCAAATGTTCAACTCACGCAGAATTTGTGGGTCGATTCCAACAAGATGCGGGTTAAAGAGATACTCATATTTTCGATATTCGGAGGGCTCTTTGTTGATATGTCGGAGGACACGACACCTTAATGTAGATACGTAGCTTGACAGGTACTGGCCAGTAGATGTGCTGGGATGGAAGTACTCGCAGACACTGCAAGTGGCTGGATAAGTCTGGGCTCCTGTTTCTCAAATAGTCTTTTCAAGCCCAAGTGGGAATGCACTGAGATTAAGGTGCACGTGTCTGAGGCGCTGCTTTCCTACATGACTTCTTGCTGTAACTGTTTGTGCTTTTCAGATCGAAAGCCTATGGTTGTCTACATAAAAGACTGCTAGTCCAGAAACCGGTGCCAATCTCCGTCAATATCAATTGTAGGTTCACTCCACCATGGGGACAACTCCTCTCCGCCAATCATCGTTCCCGTATCTTGAAGCAACAGCTGGGGACTGTCAAATCCAGAGCCGGGCCCAAATACTCCCCAACTTTCCGTGGTTGGAAAACACTGGAAAACAGCATCCGTACTTGCGTAGTGACTTTGATCCAGGTGTTCCGATGGCCCAGCAGTATCGTCTCCGTTGTTTTCAGGAGCGCTTGAGTGCGAAGGCGGCGGCATGCCAGAAAGGTGAGGTTCAGTATTCCCTCTAATGGATACTTTGCCGAAATATGGGATGAAAATTTCCACAGGAGATGCATTAGTGCCGTTATTTCGGTTCTCAGTTGCACTGCTGAGAAGTTCGAGAGCTTGGTGACACTGGAAAGCCATTTTGCATTTTTTTTCCGTGTGTAAGCTTTCAAAAATTATCTTGGCATCTTTGATCAGGCGCCAGCCCTCTTGATCGCCGTTTGGTGAGATTTCACTGATCTTATTGACAAGACCCATCAACAGGACTACAGCAGCTGTGAAGCCGACAAAGTCGTTCGTCTTGCATTCAAACAGAGTCTGACCATCAAGACCGGACCGTAAGATATTGAAACGCCGGAGTAACTCTCGCGCAGAGTTGATGCATGTCTTTCTGCTGTGTTGGAATCGCGAATCCGACCTTGGTTTAATCATAGATGACAGGTGAACGTACATGCGGATATGGAAGAAGTATGCCTGTGTCAAAAGCCGAGTTCGAACTTCCGATTCATGGATGCCGCTGTTCATGCATAAGGTTGAAGGTTCCCACCAACTCGGCGACATCGATTGAGTAATCGATTCTAGTTCCTCTTCGATCTGAACAGTCACAGAAAAAGGCGGTTCCTTCGCTGCCTGATTACGAGAGATGACTTTACCCATCACCTTCCCACACTGCAACATAAACATTTGTGTCGACATAGAGAACTCGTTTGTGCTACTGTCAGATTCCACGACGCAGTTTGCATCATCGATTCCCTGCGGTAGACCAAGGAGCATGCTCGCGAATCGGTCTCCATGGTACAGATTCCACCAGATACACGCTCGTTCCGGCGAAATTGTATAGTTCCGATGCAAGTTCTGATGTTCGAAAGGTCAGTGGGTTCTACATATTGTGCGACACAAGTACTGACAATAAGCTGGGCCAGCGTAAGCCCACGACGATACATAAGCCATGCACGTCGCGGTTGGCCGAAGTCTAGGTGGCACTTAGCCTGGAGTAAAACGCACTCCAGTCCTTTCATCGTGGAGCCATGTTCGTCCTTGTAGATTATCAAGCTTTCGACAATGCTAAGGTATCGGGAAGTTTGATCCTCAACGCACCGCGCAAATGCTGCGACAAGAAGACCAAGATCCTCAGGACTATCACTACAGTACACGCGAGCTGCATATTCTGCTAGGGATTCGAGTTTTTGGATACTGCCGAATGTCTTCTCTCGCCAGTAACTCCACCATGCGCCCTCTTGCTCTAATATGTTTAACATCTCATTATATGGCGGTAGTGTAGCTCGTAGACTTTCACATGTGCGTCTACGCTGGTCTCCGGAGAATCGAGAGAGATTGGTTATCGCTGAAGCAGAGCCAGATTCTCCTCTGCCTCGGCGAACTTGATGATTGTCGGAGTTCGGATGAGAGTGATCTACTTGGGTTGTTGGAGTAATAGACTGTTGCTGCCCTTGGTGCTGAGAGGCTCCTGTCCCTTCACTGTCCTTTAGGTGCTGCATTTGAAGTAGTCAGAACAATATTATCATGTAACATGACGAAAATAGCATCTATTCAACACGACTGTCCAAACCAGAGGCCACAAAAACGCAAAAAAAATGCCTGCAAAGTGCCTACCGTATTTTCATCAAACAACGACATTAATGGAGCCTGTATGTCTCCACCCACAGCTAGGTAATCGCCGTTTGATCCCATGCTAATCTCCGAGCGGTGATCGGATTCACGATTTTCTCCCCAGATCATCGGCTCGTCTTTTGAATTGTTCCCGTGAGTCTTCTCAAGGAGCGCTTCTAACCGCGCAACCCTCTCCCGCAATGTCTTTTTCTCATCGTCCGCTTGGCCAGCACCGGCATGCCGTTGGTCGATACATTGCAGCCCTCGTGAACTGCAACGCGAGCAAACGTGAGAATTTCCAGGGAGAAAGAGGCAGCGAATCTTTCTTCGGCGGCCTATGGAGCATAAGTAAGCCTGAATATATGGGATCATGAAACAGGGTAGGATCAGCTTATTGGAACAGTATGTTGATGGTAAAACCGAAGAAATCTGGTATAGAGGGAAGAATGATGACCAAGGGTTAGAGCTGAAGTTAAGAAAATGTAGCTATCCTGCGTGTGGTGTAGCTGGGCGTCGTCAAAATCCACTCACATTCCGTGCAGCTCCTCGTACCCTTCCGCATCCTCCTCGCCGCAGCCCGATCTTCGCGTGAAATGACCGCTCCACCGTCCGATACTAAACCCAACGTGTTAGACATAGTTGTTGTCAACGATAGAGAGCGGGGCAGGGAACCCGCGCAAGCTCGTCCGCTTTTTATCCGCCCACGTGACCGTACCAGCAGGAGTAAGCGCCAAGAGGATCAGTAAGCGTCTTAGTTCAACCGCTACGGGCCTGCACCTATCCAATTGGCAGAGTTCGCAGTAAAACATTTGTCTAAAGATACTTGGCGCGGAAGGGAAGCGGTCCAAGATACATACGAATATACTGACTATGTGGTCTCTACAACCCTCATATCTCGAGCTTTGTGGCGCGGAGCGGACGAAGAAGCTAATATATAGGGAGCTCGATCTTTCATATTATCTGCGTAGACCAAGAAGACCCTTCCTGAACATTGATCGAAAAGTCTCTCCAATTTCTTAAAATTCTGCAATTTCCAATCCCTTTCGGGTACCATCTTCTCTGTCAAAATGTCCCTTCCCCTAGCTCCATCCCCCAAATCCCCCCTCGCCACACACCGCCTGCTTAGTCCCACAGCCTCTATAAAAATCTCCCCTATTTGCTTGGGCACCATGAACTTCGGCGAAGTCTGGAAAGAACTCTCCGGCGAATGCACAAAGGAAACCGCCTTCAGCATCCTGGACACCTACCACCGCCTCGGCGGTAACTTTCTCGACACCGCGAACATGTATATGGCCGGCGAAACTGAGACCTGGCTTGGCGAATACTTCTCTCTGCGGAACAATCGTGACGAGTTTGTCCTCGCCACAAAATACAGCCAGCCGTTAAAGTACCCGTTCATGGAGCCACCCAACAGCAACGCGACCTTGTCGAACTACGCCGGCAACAACAAGAAGAGTTTGCGCCTGAGCCTTGAAAGCAGTTTGAAGCGGCTACAGACGGAGTATGTGGATTTGCTGTACGTGCATGCGTGGGAAGGAACGACCGGGATTCCAGAACTCATGCGCGCCCTCGACGACGTCGTGCGCCAGGGCAAAATCCTGTATCTCGGCGTGAGCAACTGGCCCGCGTATCTCGTCGCCAGCGCCAACGCATACGCCCGCGCGCACAACCTGACACCCTTCGTCGTATATGAAGGGCGCTGGAATGCCGCCGAGCGCGATATCGAGCGGGAAATCGTGCCCATGTGCAAGGCCGAAGGCATGGGCATCACAGTATGGAGCGCGCTTGGGGGCGGGAGGTTCAAGACTGCGTCCCAGCGTCAAGAGGCTGGGGGTCGGGCGTATAACGCCGCGGACCTGGGGACAGCTTCAGATGAGCATTTTGAGGTCGTGCGGCAGGTTTTGGAAAAGGTGGCGGAAAGACATGATACAAGCCCTACGGGCGTCGCACTACGGTACATTACCTTAAAGGTATGATACTCCCTCATCCCATCACCTATTCCACCACTTTCCCGTCAAATAGCTATAATAACGTGCAACAGGCTCCATACATCTTCCCGATAGTCGGCGGTCGCAAGCTCGAGCATCT
Organism: Zopfia rhizophila CBS 207.26; assembly: GCA_010093925.1. Taxonomy (NCBI): domain Eukaryota; kingdom Fungi; phylum Ascomycota; class Dothideomycetes; family Zopfiaceae; genus Zopfia; species Zopfia rhizophila. Next base: position 402,364 of record ML994700.1, read on the forward strand.
AACTAGCAACATCGAGGCTCTGCGCATCGAGCTGTCAGAAGAAGATATCACAGAGATTGATTCGGCTACGCCATTCGATCTAGGTTACCCATACACGCTGCTTTCGGGTAAGAACGAGCATGTGTCTGCGGAAAGGCCTGCAGCGCTCGTGTATGCATGTGGGAATTTTGCGGGCGTGGCGGAGCCGAATGCAATTGGGAGAGAATGATGTCTCCAAATTTAGCGGAGAGTCATTTATAATAAAATATACGGAGCTTCCGGAGAGATGGTTAGTGACAGATTTAAACAAAGATTCATTTGGCATAGCAAATACGAAATGTAATCTGTACCTCTGTGCTTCCTCTATATACCTCGGGCAGAGACTCTAACTCGAGATAGATCAGGGATGCAAGCGCGGAGCGAGCTTTATTGTCCATCTTTACGGACAAAGTATGATCTTGCTGGGGTTTAGACTCCGGCCATGTGGTATGCTAAAGTGCTGTCGGAAAGTTACGTGCTGTAATCAAGTGAGAATCAGTGTATATGGAGAGGGTTGCGTTGTTGACCTAGGATTCGCACTCCTTGTAGAGATTTATATGTTCAAGGTAAATGCTAAGTCGGGAAAGCATCTATGCGACTAGGTAAGGTGATAGCAAGGTCTTACAGTTATTATCGCTTTGAGACCGTAGATATAGACAATGCTGTGTCACTAATGGAGGTATGGGGGCCTAATTAGTCAACGCCCAAGGTTCTTCTTCATATAAATCGTAATTGAATAATTACTCTTCGACTTCTTCATTCTCAGAATACTTCTAATTCTCCTACCCACTCGTCACAGTGCCACAGGCTGCGTTCCTCAAAAGTAGTGATTTCCCTTCGGCTGTGACACCAAAGCTGTTCAACTCGATTTCACCAATAACCGACTTCTCGGCTTGCTCTGTAACCTAAGCCATGAGATTGATTAGACTATCCCCAAAGCATCCGACTTGTCGAGTGTGACGTTAACAGCATCATTGCAAGGCGGCTGGTGGCTATCAGGTCGATTCTTAGGCCTTGACCCAGAGCCATATGACTTCTTTAAGTGTACCCTCATAACATAGTCCCTCTGCCTTAAGTGTAACTAATTATCTTACTGAGGACGCTGTGCATCACAGATCGTACTATGAAGTCTACCCGACTAAAGACTCTCCCCAGCGGGACAAAGAACATAGAATGCTTGATTTGTGTTTGGCTTCATCCCTTGCAATTCCTATAGGTTAGAATACCGTTGGTCCGAGCACTCTTCATATGATTATCCTTGAAATGCCCTCCACGGGGATGTGTTGTACGCGGTCCTGCCAGTAGAGCAGATCAACGCCGCAGAGTGGGCAGGAAAAATGCAGAGCTTTTGAGGGGACCATTTCTACCTACCTCAAATTTAGGAGGTCATCAGAGCGCTTCGGGGCCCCGAATTTATGGGCGCTTTTTATATGTTTCACAAGGCGATCCTGGCAAAAGAAAGTCTGCTCTGATTCCGGCTTTACGCGACACGAGGAAATGTCACTAAGCAATTTTTGGACGTACACAAAGAAGGTGGAGAGAACTCGATGAATTGAAAAACTAAGGATGACTATCCTACTTAAATAACGAGCGAGATGAGCTGGAAGAAGGATTCGTAACCTGCCGACGTTGACAAGGGAGGATTTGCAATCTCCTGACGAAAACGGAATGAAAACAATCGTGGAATGAATACAATTGAGGAGTGAAAGCAATCAAGCATGGCTCCGTCACAGGAAAAAGTGTGGCATAAATGCATCCATGGTCCCCAATCAAGTGTCTGGTTAACAGACCAGTAGTATACCAAGAATTCTGCAGTCGTCGTGGCCGGTGTAGTCAGCACATGTGGATGTTAATCCATAGCAACACTACCACACCAAGCCTGTGTAATTTCTTGACAATATCTACTATAGTAGTCTAGAAATATATTTTCAAGCTACTCTAGTACTTTGCTTTTATATAAAATACTATATAATTATAATAAAAAAGTTAAGTTCATATTATAAAGTATAATATAAACTATTAGTTTTTAGTGTTTTTACTTAAAGCTATTTATAAAGCTAGTTTAATAAATATTTTATATTCTACTATTATATATTAAGCTACTATATTACTAATTTTTTTACTAAGTTACTAAACTTATATAATTTACTTAATTTTGCTAATAGTTTTAAATTTTAAAAAGTACTACTATAACTTAGTATATTGCCTAAGTTTTTAGTAACCTTTTTACTTAGTATTTAGAATTTCAATTAAAAAAACTACTTTTTAAGCTAAAATTTTATTTATACTAAAAGAAATTATATATTTTTATAGTATATAATATATAGTAAAAAGGTAGTTATAATTTTTGTTTCAGTTTTAATTTTAATAAAATAGTTATATGTATAAAAGTAAATATATATTAATTAAAAAAAAGTAATAGTAATAATAGCTATTATAGTTAAAGTAGTAGTTATTATTTAAATATATTTACTAAACAGTTTATAACTAGAATATAAAACTAATAAATAAAAATAATTAAAGTTATTTAAACTTAAATTTAATTATATTATTAAATTAAAACTTTAAATTTGTTTTATTATAATATTACTTATTATATATTTTAAATACTTATAAAATATATATAGTTTATAAATGAAACTATAATTTAATAAAAAATAACAAGTAAATAATTTTTTTTAATAAGTAAATAATTACTTATTTATTAAAAATATATATAATATTATTTAAAAAAATTTTAATAGTAAGTAAATTATTAATTTAATTTATATTTAAATTTTATTAGCTTTTAAAATATTTAACAATATAAAACTAATAAAATAAATTTTAAAATAAATACTCTATATACTAATTTTTTTACTTTTTTAAATTTAATAAAAAAACTAAATTTAATAAAAAAACTAAATTTAATAAAAAAACTAAATTTAATAAAAAAACTAAATTTAATAAAGAAACTAAATTTAATAAAAAAACTAAATTTAATAAAAAAACTATTTTTAATAAAAAAACCAAATTTAATAAAAAAACCAAATTTAATAAATAATTTTACTATAAAATATACTTACTTACTTTTATATTTTTTAATACATTATAACTATATTTAATTTTATTTAAAAATGATTATTTTTATAGTTATAAAAATATTAAATATTAAATTAATTTTACTTTATATATAATGTATTTAATAAGTGAATGGCCTAGACAAGGGAGTGGCCCACCTCAAAACTCACCAAAAAATCAAGAATTCGCAAATAAATATCTTAATAACTATTTGATGATAAATTCTATAAATTTAATAGGTACTTAACAGTGCTCCAAAATATATACCATTAAATTTTTAAAAGCTAGAAATTAATAGTTATTAAGATAGTACTGTATTGGCCTTTAAATTCACTTTTTCTTAAATATCTTAATAATATTTAACTGCTAGCTCTTAAAAATTTAATGACGTCTATTTTAGATCACTATTAAGTACCCATTAAATTTCTAGGATTTATTATCAAGTAGTTGTTGAGATATTCATGTGTAAATTCTTAATTTTTTAGTAAGTTTTAAGATAGGCTACTCACTTATCTAGGCCATTCACTTATCAAATACGTTAATTATATTAAAAAAGTATAAAATTTTTAATAAAATATATATTAAACATTATATTTTAAAAATTAAATTAATATTTATATATAAAGTATTTTATTTAAACTTAACTACTTTAGTATAAATAAATAACTTAATAAAAAAATTTATTTTTTACTAATAATATTAAGTATTATAATAAACTAAACTTTTTAGTGATATTATTATAAGTTTAAATATTACTATTTATAGCTTTCTATAAAAATTATATATAATATAAAATATAATAAAAGTTCTTTTTATTATACGTTTTAGGCTATAATTAAATAACGTTATTTTTTACTACTACTAATTTTAAGTTTATATAAAAAAAGTAGTAATTACATATAGTATTTAGTAATATAATATATAAAGCTTAATAGAAATAGTTTTTTAAGTAATTTATAATAGTAATTTATAAATATTATAACAAAAATAAAATAAAAACTTAATATTATAAAAAAATGAAATTACAATTATTTTATATTAACAAAAGTATTAATATAATTAGTAAAGTTATTTTTTTATTTTTAAAATTAAAGTATACTTTATATTATAATATATAGTAAAGTTGTACTATAATTACTTTTTTAATACTAATATTTTTAATAAATAATATAAAAAGCTTAATATTTTTTTTTGGAAATTTTTATTAACTTATAATAATTAGTAAATTATATTTATAAATCTTCATTATTATTATCTTAAATATCTTAAATAGACGTTTTTAATATAATTTTTTTTTTAAGTTTTACTATTATAGTAAGCTCTATGTATTTTTTAGAAAAAAAGTATATTAATTAGTTTTAATAAAAAATAATGTTAAAAAATTACTAGTAAATATTTACATAAAGTTTTTATTAAATAATTTAACTTTTATATTTTAGTTATTAAATTAAAATTTTTTATAAAACTTTAAAACTTAATACTAAAAACTTTAATTAAAACTTAACATTATTTATTTTAGTAGTAAAAAACTTTTTTAAAAAAAGTTACTTTTAAAAATATACTTAAATAAATACTAAGAATTTAGAATTTTAATATTATACTATTTTTAATTTAAAATTACTAAAAAAAGTTAATAACTTTTAAGAATAATATAATAATAAATAGTACTAAAGTAAAAACTTTATATTATTATTTTAATAAACATTATAAAATAGTGATATTAAAAATTTGTAAAATTATTAGAGTTTTATTAATTATAAAAACGAGAATATAAAAGTTAAAAAAAAGAATATAAATTTTTAAGAAATTATAAACTATTATACTAAAAATACTATACTTAATAATATACTAAAAAAATAATAATAAATTAATACTAATTTTTATTATATATAAGGATTTAACTATTTTATATATAGTATAGTACTATTTAAAATACTAAAAAAATAAAATAAGAAAATATAATTAGCTTTTAAAAACTAAAATAAAAACTTAGTTTTTAAGTCTTTAATTTATAAAAGTATACAACATTAAAAAGTTAGTTTAAAAAAGTAAATAAATTTAATATATACAAATTATATTATTATAGAATTTAGTAAAGTAATAATTTATGATAATAATATAATTTATTTAGTAAGTTTATATTATTATATTAATACTAATTATAATTATATTACACTACTTGATAATTACGTTTTTAGTATTTTAAAACTAAGTTAGGAAAAAGTAACTTTTACTAAAATAATTAAAAAAATTTAACAAATTTTTAGAGCCTAATTAGTATAATATATTAAACTTTTTACTATTTAAGAAATTTAGTAAATATTTAATAAAATAGTTTTTATAATTTTGTATTAACCAAAAAAAATTATGTTTACTTTTTAATATATTTAATAAATTATAACTTTTAAATATAGTTATTTTTTTTCTATATAAATATAACTATAAAAAGTTTATTAAATTTATTACTTATAGTAGTTATATTAACTTTAATAAAATAAGGGTTTTTTTATACAAAAAATTTAACTAAAATTTTTAAGTAATATGCTATTTTTTGTAAAATATAAAAAACTAGCTTAATATTAGTTAATTTAAAAATTATACTCTAAATATTATTTTAATAATAAGGTACTTTTTTACTTATTAATAATAATATAAATTTTACTAAGTTTTTAATACTTTATGTACTTACTTTTATAATTTAATATAATTATAATATTAAAATAAAAGTTATTATAAGTAAATTAGTTAATAAATACCAGTTTAAGTAAAATTAGTAAAATATTATAAATATTACTAATTTAAAATACAAGTAGTAAAATATAATAGCTAATTAATAATAAAAATAATATAATAAAATTATTTATACTAAAAATAGTTATTAAATAGTTATTAAATATAATAAAAATAGTAAAATAGTAAAAAATAAATAAAGTTAATAGTATAAGTACTATTAATTTTATATATAAAAATATTAATATTTAATTTTAATTACTTAAATTTTAACTGAGTTTATATATTTGTAGTAAAATAATAAAATCTTATTTAAAAAAAATTAAAGTTACTACTTTTTACATATTTTATTAAAAGAGTTAAGTATTTCTTTTATTAAGTTTAGTTTTTCTATTAATTTTAAAAAGCTAAAAGAATTTTTAGTGTATAAACTACTTAGTTTAAAATAAATAAATATAGGCTTTATAAATTTTTCTAAAAATAAGTTTAAATAATAACTAAACATTTATTTTTATTTTTATTTATAACTATACTAAATTTACTTTATGTTAACTATTTTTAGGTTTTTTTTTTTTACTTTAATAACAGGTTTTATAAGCATTTTTTATTTAATAAAATTTTAATATAATTACAACTTTTATTATTTACTAATAATATTTTTAATTAAATATTATATTATATTAATTATATATAAATGTTTAAAAATAGCTTATTAGCTATTTAAATAGATATGTTTTTATAGTTAAAAATATTAAAAGTACTTAAATAATAATAATTATTATTTTTAGTATACTATTTAAATTAATTCTTATAATAAGTTTATATAAACTAATTTCTTTTTAAGTTAGTGAATAAAAAACTTTTTAAAAAAAATATAAAAAGTAATACTTTAAATAATACTTATGCTATATTAAAAAAAAATTATTATTAATTTACATTATATTAGTACTTTTTATATAAAAGTATTTAAATATTTTATTTTATTTTATTTACTATATAAACTATTTTCATTATATTTATGTATTATTTTCATAAAATTATGTAACGTATTTTATAGGTAACTAGCTTGCTTAGGTAACTAGCCTATTTTAAAATATACTAAAAAGTTAAGAATTCGCACCTTAATATCTTAATAACTATATGATAATAAATTCTAAAAATTTAATAAATTATTTGCAGTAGTTAGGAATAGAGACTATTAAATTTTAGGATTCTAGAAATTAATAGTTATAAAATAGTAGTTTTTTAATTTCTAAATTTATTTTTTCTTAAATATCTTAATAAAGATTATTTTCTAACACTTTTGAAATTCAATAATCTCTATTTTTAAGTACTATCAATAATTTATTAAATTTTTAGAATTTATTATTATGTGGTTATTAAGATATTAAGGTGCAAATTCTTGATTTTTTAGTGTATTTTAAGATAAGCTAGTTACTTAAGCAGGCCAGTCTCCTATAAAATACGTTACTTATTTTAACATATTTTTAGGTTTTTATATATATAATTATTTTAATAACTACTTGTGTTTTTATTTAAAAATATATAGTTACTAAAAAATTTATTTTTATTTTATTAAAAAGTTAATAAAGTATTACTAAATGTTTATTATAAATAGTAACAAAACAAGAATTTTAAATAAAAAAGTATTTTTATAAAAACTTTAATATAAAATTATAAATGTAAAGTGTAAAAAAGTTAAAATTAACTAAAAGTATATTACTTTATATATAAAAGCATTTGAAACAAAATTTAAAATATATAAAAAAATAATACTAAAGTATATAATAAGTTATAAAATAAAGTTTAATAAGTAACTAAAAATAAAAAAAACATAAAATTAAGTACAAACTTTATTTAAAATAAAAATTTTAATAGTATTTATTATATTTATAAAAAATGACTTATATATATAAAATATTACCTAACTTTTAATTACTTTCATATTAAAAAGTTACTTTTGAAAGTTAAATAATTATTAAGTAATATAGCTTAATACTATTTTAATAATTAGTTTTTACTTACTTTTATTTACTAAAACTTTATTTATTAAATTTGATAAGCTTTATTATATATTAGTAAATAAAAAAACTAGCTAATAATGTATTAAATAATTTAAAAAGTAAGTACACAAAGTCTAAAATTAGTAAATAAGTACTATATAATATTAAAGTAACTTAATAAGTAAAAAAAGTTAATATTAAATTAATATAAATAAAAGCAACTAATTTAAGGTTTATAATAATTTAATATAAATGAAAACAAAAATTATTTTAATAATTAGGTAAGTAGTAGTATATTATAGAACAAGCTGTAGCTTCTATATACTTAAGGTTTTTATATAATAGTATATTATATAGCCTTTATTATTATACTATAAAAAGATAATATATAAGTCTCTTGAATGTAGTAAGTATGTATACATACTGTATTAAATACTTTAGTAGTTTATAAAATTATATAGTAACTTACTAACATAATAATTTTAATAATATAAAGATATAATAAGTAATAGTCTAACTAATTTATTATATAACTAAATTCTAGAGAGTCGTTCTGAAATAAGAAGATAAGTATAAAAAAGAAAACTATTTAAAAGCTAAAGAGAATACCCTTTATATAGTAAATTCTCTATTTATAATTTACTAAATAATAAGTTCTATTAAGTGTTTTTAGTACTATTAAGTACTTATTAATACTTATTAGCTCTTTTAGTACTTATTATATTTATAATCTTATATATAAAATATTACGTGTTTTCTTTGCTATTAGCTTTATTAATTACTTTAATAATATTAGCTAGAAGCTCTGCTTTCTATTTTTCCTTTTAAAGTATTTACTCTACTTTTTATTTAGTGTTAAGTTTCTATACATGTTTTTTTACTAATAGCTAGTAATTCTTTCTTAGTTAGTTTACTACCTTCTATTTATAATTATTATTTGTAATAAATTTTTACTTATTACTAACTATAATACTTACTCTTTTTTTAAACGTTTAGTTTAAAAGTTTTTTACTTTAGACTTTAAGTACAAAAGAAGCTTATTTTCTTAAAAATATTATAATATTTCTAGAACCTTTTCTCTTTTTTACTTCTAATAATACTTAAGATTAAATTGTTAACTGTCTGTAATTATTATTTTATGAAATTAATTTAGAATTATAATTACCTCATGCTAATTCTGTGTAGTTTATGTAAAAAAAAAATTTTTTATTACTTTATAAATCTTTTATTTAGCTGTTATTCTAAATGTAATACGCAAAATTATAAGTATAATTTAGTTATTTTTTAATAAGAGTTTAATAAGTATCTTACTAAGCATTAGCACCTTTTTAATTAGTTAATAGCTATTAAAAATATTATACTAAAGATAAAGACTTATACTTTATAACTTTATAAGTAGTTTATTTTAGTTAATAATTATAAGCATAATCTATTTACTTATAAGCTTATCTTAATTAAGAAAATACAAAATCTAAAGAAAAAAAAAATAAAAGATTTTTAAATTATTATAAGATATAATATTCTTATTTCTTAGTTTTACTAATTTTTTTTTAAGTATTTTTTTAATTAAAAAGCCGCGCAGGTTTCTTTCTAAGATTTAGTATCTCTAAATTCTCTAGATAATACTAGTTAACTATTCTAAAATATTACTTTAAGTTCTTAATAGGTTTTTAGGTATTTTTCTTTAGTTTATAGTTTCTTTATTTAACTAGGTATTTTTACTAATATCTAAATTATTATAGCCCTTAGATTTCTTTAACTTTATATTTTAATTAGTATAGTTTTATATTTATATCTGTTACTAATAGCACGTTTAGTAGTACTAATTTAAGTAATAATATATAAACTACTAAGCAAATTCTTATATTCTGTAATAATCTTAGTTTATAATTAACTAGTCTAATAACTTTATTAATTTCAAATAGTTTAATTCAATCGTAATCTAGTTTTTTATTTAGTTATTTAATTTTTAAATTTTTACGTAGTAGAAAAACTTTATTTTTTTAAAAAAAAAATTGGTTTTTTAGCTCTTAACTTATTAGCGCTCTCTATAGTTTATAAGTTCTTTAAAATAATAATTATACTTAAATTATTATATAAGTTCTTTAGCTATCTTATTTTATCTTAAGTCTAAAATAATTTACTTTTTAAATTATATAGTTCTCTATAAGCTAACAGCTTATACCTATAGTTAATATAAAATAATAATATATTAGTTATAAATAATTTTATACTATTATAGATAAATTATACTAAAAGTAATAACTTAACTTAATTTTCTTAAAAGTAATTAACGTACATCTTTAAGTATTATTCTAGAGTCTAATTAGTATACTTTATTTACCTATTTATTTAAAAATAAAAGCTTATTAAGAGCTTGTTTTTTTAACCCTAATTTTACTAAAAAGGTTTTTTAGAAGTATGATGTAAATAATTTATCTTAATTAATAATAAACTTCTTAAGTATTTTATATTTTAAGATTACTATTTTTAGAATTATATGTACTAGTTCTTTTGCTAATAAATTTATAACCATTATTTTAAAATATATATACTTAGTTAGTTTTTTTATAGTAATAAGTATTATATTATATTCTCTCTCTATTTCTAGTTCCTTAGATAATAGTAATTTTGTAATAAAGTTTATTAAAACTAACTACTATAGTTATTTTAGTACTTTTAATACTTATAAATATTTATAAAACTTATATTATACTAGTTTATTTTTTTTATATTCTAAATAGACTTTAATTACTTTCTTTACTTTTTATTTTAACCTTTTAATGTAAAAATTCCTGGAGATTTGCTTTATAGTTTTATTTACTTTTTAATATCTATATATAATAGCTTTGTGATTTTTTGTAGTTAGTTTTTTATATAGCTTTTTTAGTACATAAATAAGTTTATTCACATATATAAGTTTTAATTCTAGGTTCTAAAAATTTTATTACTTAAATTTCTAAATTCTTTTTATTTAGTAATTTTTAACTCTAGTAATTGCCATAATCCTTAAGTAATTATAGCTTAAGAATTTATTTAATTCTATTATTAATACCGTGTTTGGTATTAGCTTGTGTTATTTTATATAATTTAGTTATTAACTAAGTATATTTACTACTTTATTTTCTAATTCTTTTTAATAGAGTATTCTAAAATTACAGATAGCTAGTATTTCTAATTAGTATATTTATTTTTAGTTTAGCTTTTTTATAGTAATAAAGCTTATTAAGTACTTATAATCTAAAAAAAACTTTTATTTAATACTTAACTTTTTAAAAGTAAATTTACTATTTCTTAAACACTACTACTACTACTAATAGCTTTTTATTATAAATATTATAGTTTAACTTAGCTTTTATAAGTTTCTTTAATAAATAGTTTATAGAATAAAAATATTTATTACTATATTATTAACTATAGATAGCTCCTATTTGTTATGGTAACCATTCATGATATAAAAGCCTTCTAAGAAAGCTTTTTTATAAGCTTTTTTTTTATATTATATGTTTATACTTTAGCCTCGTGCTAGCGCATAAGCCCTTACCCTAAATATTTTAGCTTATAACTTATTATGTTTTTTCTTTTTTTACATAACGTTTTGATTTATTACCTGGTACTGTATTTAGTAATTAATTAACGCTTCTTATTAAGTACTTAACTTTCTGCTTATAGCACTACTATGATATTACATTACGTCTTTACTAATTTCTTATAATAAATAATCTAGACTTTACTAAAATCCTTAGAGACCTTATCTCTTAACTTGTAACTCTAAAGGTAAGTAATAAATCACTTATAAACACTTTAGCAAGGTAAAAAACCTAATATAAAAAGAGTATAAAAGCTTTTTATACTAAGCTTAATAAGATAAAGTAAGTGTTTACTAGCTTAACCCCTACTATTACTATCTCTTCTATTAAAGAAAGTCTAGCTTTTGTTACTAGTTTATCTGGAAGTGGCTTAAGTCTTATAATTCTAACTCTACCTATAATTATAACTAGTACCTATCTTTAAGTTCCTTAAGCTATAGTTAGAAATGTGAGATTAATTATCACGCTAGAACCTATTATACTACTAATAATAACGAAATCTAATTACTTACTTAATTCTTTAATATTTACTGGAAAATAAAAAGACCTATGTATCTTTATTAGGAAACTTAACTATAAGCTTAAAGATAATACTAACTAATACTCTACTAAATACTCTTAACTTCTATATACATATTTAAGACTAGAGAAGGACCTGATAACACTTATAGACTTTTTTATAGATAAGGATATATACTTAGTAGAATAATTAATTATCTTCCTGTAAGCTATATATAGAGACCTAAATAGAAAACTTACTACCTTAAGTAAGCTTAATTTATTTCGCTAAGAATAAAAGAGTTTTATTATTTACTTTATTAAATTCTATAAACTAGCTGCTAACACTAGACTGAATGAAATTAATTTAATTACTTAACTAAGAAGGTCATTAAACGACGATCTCTGCTAAGTAATAATAGATAAAATACTAAAGCTAATATAAATATTAGAGAGCTGAGCGTAGCGAAGTATATTATAAATTTATATTAGAGTTTTAAGTTATATATAGTTATATATAGTAAAGCTATAGTATGGATTTTTATCTATCCCTAAGTTTAGAGTAGGTACTAAAACTTCACTTATTTAAAAATAAGATACTAAACTCTAACTTAATGCTAAACCTTATATCTAGCCTTATTTCTTTATTATTAGCCTCTACTGGTAATAGCCGGCTCTAGTGATATAAGCTGGATCTATATTACTAATAAGATTAATATAACCAGCTAGGCAGCAGATAATCTAGAAGAAGTAATAAAGATTCTTAAATTAAATTATAACTCGCTTAGTATGAATGGCGGATAGATTAATAGCTAAAGCTAATTAATCTAATACTAAAACTAATACCTAGAAATACTTATCTTTAAAAACATTAACTAAGAAAGTCTCTGCGGTTTCTTGCAGAGCGTTAAGAGCTGTAGCCTAAATCTAGAGATTATTATTAAAGTCTTTAATAATCTTATAAACCAGTCACTAGAATAGAAGACGCCTTAATAAATGTTTTTAGTAATATTAATAGTATTTAATCTCATGTAGCGCACTAGCTATAAATTGTTAACTTAATATCAGAAATAAAAATAAAAAGAAGAAAATAAAAGAAAAGAAAAGAAAATTGGAAATACGTACTGCTGGGCTTGCGCTTGCGATTATTACCAAGAAAGTTAAAACATAAAGATAATAGAACTTAAAATTTATTACTAGCTAAAGCTACTAGAAGCCGTTTAATACGCGTTTAAGACTAAAGGACTATAAAGTATTAGTTATAATTAACTAATATCTTACCTAATACTAAGAACTAACCTGTAGTAGTAATAGTCTTGTGGGCTAACTTTTAGGCTGGTTTACATACTACTTTACTAGCAAGATTTTTACAAAGTATATTAAAGCTAGTAGACGTAATATACTTCTTACTTAAAATATTCTTATATGTTTTATTAGAACTAGTGTGCGTAACATACTCTATACTAGAAATATTATTATAAGGCTTATTAGAACTACTAGGTATAACATACTAGGTACTAGGAATATTATTACTAGGCTTATTAAAACTATTAAGTATAACATTCTCTATACTAGAGATATTACTATAAGGTTTATTAAAACCAGGCGTAACTTACTTTATACTAGGAGGATTATTATAAGGCTTATTAAAACTAATAAGCGTAACCTACTTAGTACTAGCAGGATTATTATAAGGCTTATTAAAACCAGTAGGCATAACCTGCTCTATGCTAGCCATAGTTAAGGTATTAAACAGATATTAGTTAAAATAAAATAATTAGTAATTAAATTAAGTATTAAAGTAGATTTTGAAATATTAGGGCGTTAGGATTAGTGTAAAGGTACAGATAAAAATAAGTAAAAAAAAAAATTTTAGTAAGATATAAGTATCTAATTAGCTATCTAGTGTATAGATTATTTATTTATCTAACTTTATCTTACTCTCTCACTAATACTAACACACTAACCTTATTAAAATAATATTTTGTAAGTTTTTACGCTGCGTAACTAATATCTAGACTAATACTATATATTAGTAATACCTTATTTACTAGCTATTTATTATGCTTCTAAAACGCGCTGTAAAACCTATCTCTATAACGTTACTAAATAAATACTAAAAAAAAGATAACGAATATTCAAATAATACGCATACTACTAAAGAGAGGAATAGATATAATAATTTAGAGAATAAAAAACTAGCCCTAGTATAAGATAAGAATACAATAAACAAATTCATCTTAAAATATTAGATAAAATATATGAAGGACTATGCGGCTGAAATTGACGCTGCTAAGGAGAAAAATAAAAAGTTTATAATAAAAAACCTAAAAGAGAAGATAAAGACTGAGGCTATTAAAAAACTATAAGCAGATAGAATATTAGTCTTAGTATTAGTTACTAATATTAGTAGATTTAAGGTTAGTATTTATTAAATCTAGAAAGCGAAGCTATAAAACCCTAATAAAGAATATCCCTCCTAATCTTCTATTCTTAGTAATACTGTATCGGGTGATAATAATGACGTAAGTAATAATAATAAAGTAGAACTAAACACTACCATTAAAAAATAACTTTAAGTACTTAAGGATTTAGTTATACTAAATTTAATAACATAATAGCACGTAGTGTAATACTTTTGGGGTATAGTATTAAAAAGTGCTGCTAAGAAATTAAGGCAGCTCCTTACTTAGACAGACTTTAGATATATTATTAGGCTTATAAGCAAATTACAATTTAAAATAAGAATCTATTTTCTTAGTTTCAAACTAATACTAAACTAATACCTGTTTAGAAATATCTAATAATAATAATATAAGCTAAGCACTTTAACTAAGTGAGTTAAGTATAAAAGAGTATAAATCTTAAAGATATTCCTATAAAGAAGAAGTCAACTATACTACTTAGCATCTACCATAAAATAAGATATTAGTCTAGGTATTAGTATATTACTAATATAATCTAGATTTCTGTTTTAAAAGCCTTATATGCCCTGGCAATTAAACGCGGCGTCTTAATACTTAAAATAGATTTAATTAGTAGCTATCTAATTTCACCTTTTTATAGCTTATTTAGTTATTTAGAATATATTATTATAGCAATAGTCGCTGCAGCGTAATCTCGTGGCTAATATCTTTAGTCTAAAATTTAGTTAGCATCTACATTAAGATACCTAGGTCTTCTAGGTGCTTTTTAGTCTAATATAATAGAAGACTTTACTAAGAAGTTTTACTTTAGGAATTTTAATAAGGATAATACTAAGCACCTACTTAACTAGCTTTTAGATAATAATAATTCTATACTAAAATACGTTAGTGTATAGATTAAGCTGCTTAATAGGTCTAGGCAGAAGTAGATACAGAATAATAAAGTTTTAGGTATTAGTTAGTATTAGTCTATTTAACTATAAACATATTTACTCCCTTTAAGATCCAAACACCGTATTAGTAACCGTAACTTAATATTAAAACCGCCTATTAATATTAGTCTATCTTATACGTATTATCTCACTCTCCTTTTACTTTAACTTTTAAAAGTTAAAGGTATTTATAAATAGCACACTCTAGAAAGTCTTGCAGCGTGAAATAGCTATATAAGTTAATCTAAAAATAAAGTTCTTTTTATCTAAGATATCTAACACTACCTGTTTAATAGTAATACTCTGTGACTTATAAATAGTAATAGTATAAGCTACTACTAAAGGGAATTAAGTCCGTAAATATGCAACTTTCCCACGCTAGAAATCCTAATAATAATAAAAAATCAGTACTACATTTTTCCTACCTGAGGTCTTATATACTAATAGCCTATTATAGTTATTAAAAGTAATAAGTAACGCTAAAGGGGCTTCTTTTTAAAGATTTATAGTATTACTTAATTATATAATATTATCTAATATACCTAGAGCACCGTTTACTAGGTCTCTTTTTATTTATATATTATCTATAAGTATAACCCATGAGCTAATACTTAAAGAAAGTAATGCCTTAAGGTTTCTAGTTTTTTTTATAGTGGAATTTTTAGTCCCTACGCTCTTATAGCTAGCTGTAATAGCTATTATAGGTTAGCTAGAATCTTATAACTAGTAGTAGTTTAACTTCTAGACCTAAGTTCTCTTAGCGTAGATATAGATTACGTCTTAGAATAAATTAATATTATCTATAAAGAGCGTTAATTAAATCCTAGTAGTAAATAAAAGCTAGTCTTAAACTATAATCTTTTTAACGTGAAGACGACCTAACGCGTTATAAAAAGCCCCTTAATCATAGCCCTACTATTATATTATAACGTTAAGGATAATAGATTTCTTAAATTATTAATATAGCTACTGCCTGAACGTCTCACTTATATTCTAAGATATATAAGTATTATATAGAGGCCTTGTACTTATAGATAGAAGTTAAAAGAAATTTCCAGCTAGAACTATACTCAAGCTACTAAAGGGGAGATGACTAGATAATAGGAAGATCTCTTTATACTATAAATTAACCCAGGCAAGTATTTTTAAGCTAACTATAGATTTTTTATTTATAACTAGATACTAAATGTTCTTAAACGTAGTCTGGAGAGCCTGAATAGTTTATAATAACAACTTAGTAAACTCCGTACCCTTAATTAGAATACGAAATAGTGTGTTTAGTGTCTTACTAGAAATATTATAGGCAACATAACTTATAGGTATTACTTAAATTATTAGAGAATAATACCTATAAATAGTAGCTAAGTTATTAAGCTTAGTAGAGGTGAATTCTATAACATGTGTTTTTCTAAACTCTATTTCTTTATCTAAGTTAACTAGCTACTATAAGGAGTTTTCTCTAACTAAAATTAACTAATAGTGGTTTATAATAAGCCTATTAAATAACTTTTACTTTTTAGTAAGAGTCTTATATGTCCCTCTAGCCTAGATAATAAGGTTAGTAAGATAATTAGTCTTTTATTACTTCTAGTACGTAGAGAGATTAAGGTTATAGGTACTAATTTAAATAGATTAATCTATTACGTGATTTTTAAAGCGATCTCCTAAGTTTTCTTTATTAACTAGAATACTTTATATGCCTGGTTAATGAGCGGCTAATTTTTTCTAAGATAAATTAAAATCTTCCTCTTCTTCATTAATGTCTTTAAGGTCTGGATTATTTTCTTTAGTAGATAGTTCTTCTTTCTTATACGAATTATTCTATAGGTAACTATAGTAGGACTTATAGTGCTAGTAAGCCTTCTTATATATAGTAAAAATTCTATTCTCAGACAAAAGAATTTCACTTATCTTTTAAAATAGATAATAGAGTATAAGTTTAACACGAGCAAACTACGCTGGGTTATAGTTAAAATAATATTAGAATATAAAGTTTAAAATTCTTAGCTTAGCCCAAGACCTCTCCTTCATGTCGCCAGTATAATTATATTTAAGAAGAAAATTATAAAAAGAAAGATTATATAGATTAGGATGATTTTTATACTTTTAGAGAAAACTCTTACTATAATAAAGAGTTCCATTATCTTTACTACCTTCTTTCTTAAAATAGTACGTATTTAACTGGTTCTCCTCTAGCTAATAATTAACATTAAGTACCTAATAAGAGTAATAAACTAATAGTAGATTAAAGAGAAGATAGGAAACCTCCTAAATTAACCAGTCCCGCTTACTAATAAGCCTATTTATTATCTTTATAACGAAAGAGTGTAGCGGCCTTTCAGAATTAAGTTTAGGTAAAATCCTAGTAATTATAGTCTTATAGTTCTTAAAGGGCTTCTCCTACTTAGCGGTATACTTCCTACTATATACTATTACACTAGCAGTACTAATATATAGTTAAATATCAATATTAGCCAGCCATTCCATTAGGAGTATACAATAATATAAATTTAATTAAGAGTGATTATATATAGGGTAAAACTAATAGTACGACTTACCCTTATTACAGTAAATAGTAGGGAATTTAGTAAATAACTAGGGAGCAGAAAATTAGCACTTAAGCTGTTTTATTTTCTTATTAAACTTTAAACAATACTCTATTATATAACAGTGGATTTAAATCCTAGTTAAGATTAAGAACAATTACTTAAATTCCTAGGTTATATTAGAATAGGCAAGTGAAAAAGGCGAGCCTTCGTTAGTAATATCTTAAAGCTAGAGTTAAGAATATATAGTAGAAATATATACTCTTTAAAACCTCGTAAATTCAGCTAAAGCTCTGTGGTTATCTTTATTAAAGAGCTCCTTATCAGGATTTAGCGCGTCTTTATAGTAATATATACTATAATTATAAATACTACCACGGCTCTGCCACTTAAAACAATTCTAACTATTAATAATACTAAACTTAGGGGTGAGTATTTTATCCTTAAAAGCTTAAAAACAACAGTAAAAGTAATAGGCGATAATATAGGAATTATTCTAAACGTTATTATATATGATCTTAATCCTAGCGGCGGGGGTAGCATTTTTCTACTTATTATATTAAGATAGATATCGTATTAGGTTATTCTAATAGTAATTAGCTATAGAGAAAGTAATAAATAAACTTAGACTTCTTAGCTGCCGTACCTGGAAAGGTATTAGTCTTAGTATTAGTCCCAGTATTAGTCCCGGTATTAGTCCCGGTATTAGTCCCGGTATTAGTTCTAGTAAATAGCGAAATGGAATTATATACTATAGTTTTAAGACTTCTACTCTTACCTGCCTAAAAAGGGCGCGTCTCACGGAGGGCTCTAGTAAAATATATAACTAAGTTTAGTATAGCTGTAAACTAGGAACTATTATTCTTAAAAGCACTCTAAAGCTTATTAATAGAGATGTCTTTGTTATTAGATATCCTTAATATAAAAAACTTAGACTTTAAGTTTACCTGCTTCCTTATAATCGTATTAAACGCTACGTAACGAAAGCGTGGATGTTACGCTATACAGCTATTCTTATATAGTAACATGTGTTTAACATAGGATTTATAGTTAATATGTTATTAACGAGGCTTTGTGTACTCCCCTATACCTATAAGAAAGCATGTTAGGAAAGCCCTACTTAGTAACGCCTCACTACAGTTAAACTCTGATAAAGGGGTATATTAGATAGATGCTATAGAGAATAAGACTAGGGCTTTAACCTAACGCCATAGAATCTCTAACTCCTGTACATTAGGAACTAGATTTAGGACTGCGGTAACTTAAGGAGTAGGATTATTCTTACTATTATCCTTACTACCATTCTTACTATCGTTTCTACTATCATCTTTACTATTATCCTTATAGGGTATATCTGTATTAGTGTCTAAACCCTTAGTAGCCTAGTCGTAAGCGAGACCTCCTTGTGTGGTATTTATAGACTATTCTTGTTAAGTAGATGTAGAAGATACTTCGTCCGCCTTAATAGTAGGTAAATTGCTATTAACATAATCATCGTTAGGGAGAGCGCTTAAGGCTTTATCGTTAACAGTAATATCTCTATAGCCGTTATAATTCTGCTGTAAGAAGTGTAGCTAACGCTGAACTACCCAACGCCGTACACGATAGTCATTCTAAAACTGTCGGTCAATACGTTCATGATTATCACCAGAAGAACGGGGTGGCTTAAGGAGTATAATGTCGAGGTCTTAAGGTAAAAAAGGTAACGAACTAAAAATCTTCCTAACGTTACATAAAAAGTGGCAAATATGCCCTGTATATTTGTATTGAGCACCTCGATGTTGGCGGACTTCTATGAAGATATGCACTCGAGCAATTAGCATCTCCTCTATAGTGGAAAGTTTCGGAAGCTCCTCAGGCCACGAGCCAGGGTCCATCTCATTATCATGGCCGAATAGGGGTACGAAATCAGGATCTTGAGAACCATCTTCGAGTCTTGAGTGCTTAGCCTCGTCTTTACGGCAAATAGAGCACTTTTCATCCACAAGCTTCATATCAAACCAGCGTTCATTGCAAGTACCACAGGTCTCCATTACAGGCTTGTTAAGGCGGGTGTAAAACCTCTTAATTAGTTGTTGATCTATAGGGCTAAGGGCAGGGTTATTCAAGAAGGTGTTACTTGAAAGATCCATAACAGGGTCAGGTGGCGGCAGGTTATAAGATGGACCTATATCAGGGAGTATGGATAGAGTGGAAAAAGGGAACTCATCAAGTGTAGTATCATGGGATGTGAATGTCGACTGTGAAGGCTGATTCGGCTCGGTATCCTGGGATGCAGATATTAAGTCTAAAGACTGATTTGGCTCCGTATCCTGGGATAGAGAGGTCGACTGAAAAGACTGATTTAGCTCCTCCTGGCGTTTTATTAAAGATGAGATGGATGGTGTAGGTGACACTTCGTTACCTGCCCGACGCTCGACGCGGTGTTGCCTCTGAACCTCAGCTCGAGCACGGCAGGCGTTAGCTTAGGCTAGTGCATCATTGCTATCCAATCTACCTGGTAAATAACGAGGAGGACCGCGCTGCCGTCGTGGAAGTAAAGCACCATGTGGTACAGTTAAAGAACTGTGTAGTATAGGAGGCGGAGCTAGGGGCGCACAATGTTATATAGGTATAACTACGTTTGGCGAGGGGCGTCGCATAGGTATAACTACTTATGGCAAGGGTGCAAAACGGCGGGAAGTAGAAGGTGGGGATAATGCGGCTTTGCGCTTACGCTATATATGTAATTAGCCGTAGAGGCCTTAATAGGTATAGGTGTATATACATATCGTGTATCAATATTCCTACAGCGTAAGCACGTAGCTTTCCAAACACCATGGATTGTCTTATCGGTAGCAGCATCTTTAGGGTTACCACACTGGTTGCAAAGAGGAGGCGGATCCATTAGGAAAGTATTAGGCATAAGAGAAGTCACGTAAGAGAGGTATTAGTCAAGGCGTTGAAGTATTAGTCGTGCGAGAATTTTCAGTAAACTTTGGTGTTCCTCCGGTGCGGAACAACCAGAACCCGATCACGTGAGGTCGTTTTTTCTAACCAACCAGAACACGAGAAACCCCGGTGCTATCTCGGCGGACTTCTGAACCAAAAACCCCCCCATTTGAATAGAAGAAAGCTTCGCTACGCTCAGCAATTAAAATCCCTAATATATTAAATAACTACGCTAACCTAATATTCTTATATGATAATAATCTTTAGTATCTTTCTTTACTATATTTTACTAGGCTATAACCTGTATTATAAAAAGATTCTAATATTATAGAAATTAATATTTCTAACTACGCTCTTATTAGATTAGCTAAACGAAAAGCCTAAAAGTATAATAGCTAATATTTTAAGTATAATAAACATAGTTATATTTCTTAAAACTACTCTATCTCTTTACTAGAACTCTAATTTATAAGTCTATTCTAACTCTAATAAGTAACCTGCTTTTATTCTTTCTCTAAATCTAAATCTTTTTATAGATAAGAATACTTCTAAACTCCTTAAGCTAGCTTATTAAAAGCTCTATCCTAGTGTTAAGTCACTCTCTAGGATGTTTCTAATACTAGATTTCTATTAACCTTTAGACTTCTTACTCAGTAACTGACTCTTAGAACTATTAAGTAAATATTTCGTGTACTATCTAATAAGATAGCTCGTTATACTCTATTACTGCTTTAATTAATACTAGAGTAACTAGTATAGATTATATTAGTAGATTTTTAGTTAGTATTTAGAAACTCTATCTCTTACTGCTCCCAAACGTCTTATATCCCACTAGTTTTAATAGTAAATATCTTAAAGAGAGTTATATCTTATATACTACTAGTATAACTCTCCACTATATAAATTATATTAAGAAAATTTGTCTTTTTATAATAGCTATAGGAAACCATGAATTAATTCTTAGCTAATCTTAAATAAGAAAACATAAAATTAACTTTAACTATAACTTATAAAAGCTATTTTTTAATGCTTTTTATTACTAGGCCTATTACCTACGCTTATCTTAATCTCTTATTTATTTAAGAGAAAATACTACCCGCTTAAGAGATCTTTTAGTGAACTTTTTACTAGAAGGTTTTTATCTTAATATTATTTACATATAGCGCTTATAGACTTGCTCTCTAAAGTTATTACTAACTACCTAAACTCAACGTAATAACTAGTTAGCTAAAATAAACTATTAATTATAAGAACCTAATATTTACCTAGAAGACCTTTTGGTGAACTGTTCTCTAGAGGGCTTCTATCTAGAATCTAAATTTATACCTAAATCTAATACTAAACTAAATAGGGACTTTATAAGGAAGTTTTCCTCTTAAGGTTTTAAAAACCTCTTAATAAAGGTTTCACTAAAAGGCCTTTATAAGAACCCTAAATTAAGTATAAATATCTACCTAATTAGGGTAGTCTCTTTTATATAAATAGCTTAAAAACACGAACACGAAATCTTTACTATTTTAATAGCTAATATTAATAAAGCTTTAGCTCTAAAAACCTATACTAATTTAGCTATTAAGGTTCTAAAGGAGTATTATAATACTTTTTAAATATTTTTATACAAGGAAGCTAATAGACTACCTAAATATTATCTATATAACTATAAGATTATTCTTAAAAAAGGAAAGTAACCTGGATTTAGACCTCTCTATAAAATATCCTAAAATAAACTAAAAGTTTTTAGAAAGTATTTTAATAACTATCTTACTAAAAGATTTATTAAAGTAAGTTTATTTCCTATAGCTGTATCAGTCATCTTTATAAAGAAATCTAATAAAAGTTTTTAATTTTATATAAACTATTAAGCTCTAAACGCTATTACTATTAAGAACTATTATTTAATTCTATTAATCTAAAAAACTCTATCCCGCCTTAGTAAGGTGAAGTATTTTATGAAGCTAGATATTATCTTAGCTTTTAACTATCTTTATATAATAGAAAGAGATAAATAGCTAACTACCTTTTAAATCTAATATAGCTTATTTAAATATCTTATTATACTATTTAGACTAGCTAATATACTAAGTATATTCTAACACTATATAAATAATATTCTTTAATTATTTCTTAATATATTTTATATAGTCTATCTTGATAATATTCTAATTTATAGTAATTCTTTATATGAATACTAATAATATATAAAATAAGTTTTAAAAGCCCTGGATAAAGCTAGCCTGTAACTTAATATTAATAAATATAAGTTCCACTAAGAATAAGTTACTTATCTTATGTATATAATTTTAATAAAAGGAATTAGCATAGACCTGAATAAGATAAAGAATATTTTTAACTAGGAATTTTCTAAAAACATAAAGGATATAAGAGCATTCCTAGAATTTACTAACTTCTATTAATAATTTATTAATAACTTTTTTTGTATTACGTCCCTGCTTATAGTCCTAATAAAGAAAAATATCTAATTTGAATTTAATAACGCTTATTAAGAAGCGTTTAAATACTTAAAATATATATTTATAACCGCTCTAATTCTCTAATACTTTAATTTTAAGTTATTAATTATTATAGAAGTTGACTCTTTAGACTACATAACTGCTAGAGTCCTTTTCTAGAAAAATAAATAAAATAAACTAAGACCTATAGTTTACTTTTCTAAGAGACTAAATCCTACTAAATGTAATTATAAAATATATAATAAAAAACTACTAGCTATTATATATTACTTTAAATAATAGAAATCCGAATTAGAAGATACTGCGTTCCTAATTTGAGTATTAAGTAACTACAAAAATCTTTAGTACTTTACTATAATAAAGTAATTTAGCTATTAATAAGCTTGCTAGGCTGAATACTTATTCTAATTTAATTTTACTATCACGTACTGACTAGGTAAGTAGGGTGAAAAACTAGATACTTTTACTTACTATATATAGAATACTTTAGCCTAAGAAGAAGTTTAAAGAGCTTAATAATAAATACTTCTCTGCTCTAAACTATTTAATAATATTCTAGAATTAAACTTAACTAAAACAGATAGGTCGATTTAATAGATTATTAATAATAAATACCTAAATAATAAGTTTATTTAGAAAATTCTGTTACTAATATGGGATAGAACCCGACACTTTAAGAAACTTTCTTTAAGTAAGTATAAAGACTAAAAAGGCTAGTTATACTATCACAACTAGCTAGTAATACTAAATAATAATAAACTTAAAATTAAATTCCTCTGAATTATGCACGATTCTCCTGCTGGTAGCTACTTTAGTTATAGAAAAACTCTTAAAATCCTACAACGCGAATACTACTAGCCCTGGATATTTAAAATAATATATTAATATATATCTTATTATTATATCTATTAAAGATTTAAGGCTTCCCGTGAAAAGTACTATAGCCTCTTAAAATCTCTTCCTATCTCTAAAAGGAGATGGAAGGATATTTCTATAGACTTTATTACTAACCTTTTAGAATCTAAAGACTATACTAATATTATAGTTATAATTAATCACCTTATAAAATACAGATACCTAATTTCTTGTAGTAAGATAACTATTATAGATATTACCTATTTTTTCTACTAGTACGTATAAATAGACTACGGCCTTCTAGAAATAATTATATTAAACTAAAAAATATAATTTATCTCTATTTTCTATAATAAACTCTATAAATAATTATGAATTAAATTCTAACTGTCTTCCGCATATTACCTAGAAACTAATAGCTAAATAAAAAGAGTTAATAGTGTAATAAAATAAGTCCTATATATATATATAAACTATTAGTAAGATAACTAGGTAAACTAGCTTCTCTTAGTATAGTTTAAACCTAATAATACTATATCTAAATTTACGAAAGTTTTACTATTCCTGGCTAATATAGGCTAATATCTCTAAATAGGTTTTAAATCTCTTATAAGAATTTAAAGACGTTCTTATTAAGTATTACAAGCCTTAGAAGTTAACCGCATAGTAGAGAAAATAGCTAATATCTAATAACTAATTTAAGAAGAGATAATTTAGGCTTAAGTTCTTTAAAAAGAATATATAAACTAAAAACAATTACCTGCACCTAACTATCAGATAGGAGATATAGTCTAGCTTAATATACAAAATATTTAAATAAAGTAATTTTCTAAGAAGCTAGACTTAAAGGCCTTAGGGAAATACTATATCTTTTAGATAGTTTCTTTATACGTGTACTAACTTAAACTCTTTAAATTCTTAAATATATACCTAGTCTTTTATGTATTATTACTTCAGCCTGCTGCGCCTGAATCTAAATACTTTTTAAATTAATAAAACCCACTATCTAAACCTATTAAAGTTAATAAGGAAACTAAATACTATATTAAATGAATTAAAGAACTACGCCTAAATTGCAGGCGGAAACGCTATAAATATCTAGTTAAATAAACTAGATATAATAATTTAATATAGAAATCTATAAGTGATCTCTAAGATATAGCTATTATAAAAGAATTCCACTTTAAAAACCTGGATTAATTTAGACCTAATATTTAACATGAATATCCCTTACAAAAGCTTAGACTTAAAAAAGAGGTATTATTATAATAACTATCTATAACACAAAAGTCTTCTAAGAAAGCCTTTTTATAAGCTTTTTTTTTATATTATATATTTATACTTTAGTCTCACGCTAGCGCATAAGCCCTCGCCCTAAATATTTTAACTTATAACTTATTATGTTTTTCCCTTTTTCACGTAACGTTTTGACTTATTATTTGGTACTATACTTAGTAATTAATTAACGCTTTTTATTAAGTACTTAACTCTCTATTTATAGCACCACCGTGACACTATTACATAATTAGATATATTTATTTCTAGTATAATTAATAGTTTTAGGTTAAATATTTTTAACATTAGTACTTAAGTAAACTTATTCTTAAGTTTTATAAATACTTACTATTATTTTTATTTCTAACTAAATTTCTTGTCTTTCTTAGTTAACTCTGTTAAAAGTGTCGTAATTTTTAAATACTCTTTTATAAACTTTCTATAGAAATTTATAAATCTTAGAAAAATTAAATTTTTTTTACTATTATTAGTGTTAGATAATTACGTATTTTTATTAATTTTTTTAAATCTATTAAGATTCCTTCTCTTAAAATGATAAATTCTAGGAACTCTATTTTTATAAAATGAAATTTACATTTTTCTAGCTAAATAAAAAGATTATATTTTTAAAGTTTTTTTAAGACTTTTTTAACGTGTATCTTATGCTCCTTAAGTGTTCTATTTATATATACTAGTATATTATCTAGATATGCTATCATAAATATATTTAAGTACTTATAAAATATATAATTAATAACTACCTAAAAAATTCCTAGTATGTTTATTAATTTAAATAGTATAATATAGTACTTAAAGAGTTTATATCTTGTTTTAAATGCTGTTAACTATTCATATTTCTGCTTAATTTAAATCCTATAGTATTTTTCTTAGATATTAAATAGGCTAAACTATTAAGCTCTTTAGAGTCTATTTATTAGCTCTTAAATTAATAGTAATAGGTATTAATTCTTTATTATAATTTAATTTAGTTATTTAAAATCTATATATAACTTTAGTTTTCTACTTTTTTTTTAAGTATAAATAATATTAGTAAAGCTATTAGACTCTTACTTAGTTATATATATATCTCTTTTTAAGATTTTTTTTTAATATACTATTTCAATTCTTTCTGCTGTACTTATAATAGAGAATATATTAATTCTAGTTTAAGTCCTTTTTTATCTTTAACTAGTATTTTATAGTCTTAAGGTTAGTACTTTAGAAGTATATTTTCTTTATTCTTACTAAATAGATATGTAAATTCCTAATATTCTTAAGGTATTTAGGTTTTAGTAATATCTAAAGCTTATTTCTAAATCCATACTACTCTAATATTTTGTAGTTATTATTATTATAATTATTATATAGCCTTATATAAGATTTTTTCTATTTTAGAGTATTTTTTCTATTACTTTTAGTTTCCATATTCATGCTACTTTCCTTACTAAATTATACTATTAAATAGTTTTTTATTATTAATTTATTATTGGATTATGTAATAAGAGTTAATTCTATTTTAGAATTATATTTAGCTCTTTTATATTTAGAATATTAATATAATAGATATTTCTATAGCCTGCTGCTTTTAGCTCTGTTATTATAGTCTCTAAGTTAATTAAACTCTTTCTAAAAATTACTATACTATTATCTATTTATTTTATTCTTATTAGATACGTTTTCTTTTAGTATAATACATTATTTCATTTAATTTATAAATTTAAAATAAATGTTTTATTTATTTTACTATCTACTAGTGCTTTTAGAGGTTTTTTATTTACTCTTATACTAAAGTAAAGATATAGTTCTTATTATACTTATTATAGTTTAAGAGTTTTAATAGCTATATTATTAGCTTAAGCTTTTTACTAGTAGTTATTTAGTTTTTTAATATAGAATTATATATACTGTGCCTTTAATTTTATTTTTTTAAGTTAAAGTATTTTTATTTAATGTGTATAAAGTAGTAGTTATAATAGTATACTAAATATAAAAGTTTACTATACTCTTTTTTTACTTTATTTTTATGTGTAGAATATTTCCATTTTAGGAAGTATTTTTTATAAAAAAGATTCTAGTATTTTAGGTTTTACTAATTTTATTTAGTTTTTTATCTCTCTTTTTTATAGTATCTGTATTCTAATATGTATTCTTTTTAATATTATTATTAATATAAATAGTTTTACTAGCCGCCGTTGTTTTCTATGTTAACTATAGTATTTAGGGCTTTTAAATTTTATCTATTAGGTCTCTATTTTCTTACTATTTTTTTATATACTTTTTGTTTTTTTAGTTCCCCTATTCAAATTAAATATATCACCTATATATATACTTTTCTTATATAGTTAACTAACTTATAGATTTAACATTCCTAATTCTTTAATTATTAAAAGATATTAGTATTTTTAATTTATATAATAAGTAAAAGTGTTTTTGCTTTATTATATTTATTATTCTTACTCTCTAGCTTAGTTTCTTATTATTAAATTAGTTTTTTTTCTTATTTCTAGAGAATATATAGTTTCCTTTATTAGACTTTCATAAGGAATTAAAATACTACTTTTTTTATAAGACCATTATGCTATAAAAACACTACTTTAGTAATTTAGTTTTTTAAATTATAAAATCCTTATCCCAGTGTTGATTTTTAATGCTTGGTTTTATAATTTTTATTTAAGTATTAGTTTAATTTATAGATTTAACATACATCTCTATTTAGTTACTACTAAATAGTTATTATTATGATTTTAAAAGCTTTATATATTAAAGATTGAATTTTCTAGAATAGTTATTATTTTTTATTAATTTCTTAAAGTATAAGGTTTTTAGCTTCTGTGCTTGCTATATAGTATTATTTCTTAACTACTCCCTATAATACCCCTTTAGCTTATTACTAACTACTTATAAGTTCGTGTTTTGTTTTTTAATGTTTTTTCTTATAATTCTTTCTGTAATGCCCGTTAGATTTATAAATCTAATACTAATTATTATTAAGTTTTTTGCTAATAATTTTGACTTATAGAGTTCTATTTTACTATAAGTTTTATTCTACAGGCTTAGACCTAATTTTAATTATTATAATTTTTAATTTCTTATATAGGTATTTTTTTATAAATTGTCTAATATTATTATATTTTAGACATACTTATTAAGTTTCTTTTTATATTTTTAAGTTATAAGCTATTTTTTTTAGCTATTTTTTTTATTATAACTTTTTAGTCTAGACTTTATTAATATCTATTTTATTATAAGCCTAACTCCATTATATTAATATCTTTTTGTTCTATAGTTATTATCTAACTTTTTTTATACTTAAGTTCTTGCTTATACTACTATTTATTAATGCATATAGTAGATTCTATAAGAGTGTAAAAATTATCTAATTAATTTCTTCTAACTAGCTTATCTTTAATTTAATTCTTAAGTTTAGTATAATAAGCTACTATTAATAGTGTATTATTTTAGTTAATTTATAACTATAATTAACAGAACTTTATAGTATATACTAAAACTAATTTTATTTACTTAAGGTTTTGTATCTTGCGTTTAATAATACGTTCTTTATTAATTTCTTTAAATACTATAGTTATCTAAGTTTTAAAATCATTATAACTTTAGAAAACTATTTTTATTTTATTAGTTATATTAGTTTCTTTAGTTTTCTTATCTATATAGTTTTTAGCTAAGAGCTTAAGCTAATTTATAATTCTATTTTTTATATTCATACTAGTTACAAGAATTCTAAAAAAATTCTTAGAATTTTTTTTTATTAAAATAGGTGTATATTTTTATTTCTGTTAAAAAGCTTTTAAAGTATTTACATATCTTATTAAATTTTTTTAATAATTATACCTTAGTACTTAATATATAAATTCTTATATTAGCTTAGTTTTTTAATTTTATAATTATTTATTATAGCTCCATAATCTGTGCCTGTTGTTACTGTATAATCTAGGCTATAAATAATACTAGTACTAAGACTAAACTACTTAAGTCTATTATTATTATATATAAGTTATATAATCTGTAGGTATTTATAGTATTATAGAATAGACTATAGTTTCTATGTATTTAAGGTTTTTACATAATAGTATATTACGTAGCTTTTATTATTATACTATAAAAAGATAATATATAAGTTTCTTTAACGTAGTAAGTACGTGTACATACTCTATTAAATATTTTAATAGTTTATAAAGTTATATAGTAACTTACTTATACAATTATTCTAATAATATTAAGATATGATAAGTAATAGTTTAACTAATTTATTATATAACTAAATTTCAGAGAGTTGCTCTAAAATGAGAAGATAAGTATAAAAAAAAAAACTATCTAACAGCTAAAGGAGACGCCTTTTATATAGTAAATTCTTTACTTATAATTTACTAGATAATAAGTCCTGTTAAGTGTTTTTAGTACTATTAAGCACTTATTAATACTTATTAGCCTTTTTAGTACTTATTATATTTATAATTTTATATATAAGATATTATATGTTTTCTTTACTATTAGCTTTATTAATTATCTTAATAATATTAGCTAAAAGCCTTATTTTCTATTTTTTCTTTTAAAGTATCTACTTTACTTTTTGTTTAGTATTAAGTTTCTATATATATTTTTTTACTAATAGCTGGTAATTTTCCTTTAGTTAGTTTACTATCTTTTATTTATAATTATTATCTGTAATAAACCCTTGCTTATTACCAACTGTAATATAGTAATAAAAATTAAAAAAATAGTAAAAGTATTATTTACTATAAAAAGTATATTAAAAGTTAAAATAAGCTAATAAATTATTATAAAATAAACTTAAATTTTAGTAAAATTATAGTAAATGATAATAATATAATAATAAATATAAGTTATAAAAAAAGCTACTATAAAAATAAACTTATTAGTAAAATTTAATAAATTTAAAAAAATAAAACATTTTTACTAGTAAGAAATTAATATTACTAGTTGAATTAATTTTTATTTATAATATAGTAAAGTAAAGTATTTAATAATAGTTTAATTATATATTATAATAGTTTTATTTACTTTTATAAAGAATTTTAATAAGCTATTTACTAATTAATTTTCTGTTTTATTTATTTACATAAAATAAAAATATTGGAGTTATATAACGTTTTTATTTACTTTACTATATATAGTAACTAATTACTAACTTAAACTTTATAATAACTTTAATTTTAAAAATTATTATTATTGCTAAGTGTAGTAAAGGTTTTTTTATTTAATTAAAAAAAGAGAGGTTTTTATTTAAAACTATTTTAAAATTATACTAAAGTTTTTCGTCTTTTAATTAGATAAAAAAATTCGGATATTACGTAAATAAATTCTTAGTAAGAATTATTAAATTACTATTATTTTTTACTACTAAAGTTTTTTTTACTTTACTAATACTTTTCTTACATGATTAATTTTAAAGTACTTTATTATATTTTTTACTAATAGATATATCTTTTCACTATTAATATGGTAACCTTAAAGATACTACTATTAATAAAATAAACTATACTACTTAAAAAGCTAGATACTTATATTATATTAAGCTAATATTTAGCTTTATAAAGGCCTTTACTAATTTATTTATTAATTTATATTTAGGCCTATATTCAGCTGCCTTTAAAGTTTTATATTAAGCTATTTTTAAAGTCTTATACTAAGCTACCTATAAAGTCCTACAGTAAGCTACTTTTAGAGCTTTATATTAAATTTAAATTACACTTTCTATAAAAGAAAAAGAGGTCTAAGGGAGTCTTTCTCTTAATATATATTAAATTTAATTTAAATTATACTCTTTATAAAGGAAAAAGGTTTAAAAGAAGTTTCTTTCTTAATATATATTAAATTTAATTTAAATTACGCTCCTTATAAGGGAAATAAAGATTTAAAAAACTCTTTTCTTTAATAGCTAAATCTAATTTAATATAGGAGCTAAATTTAATTTAATATAAAAACTAAATCTAATTTAATATAAAAGCTAATTCTAATTTAATATAAGAGTTAATTTTAATTTAATATAGAAGCCAATTCTAATTTAATATAAAAGCTAATTTAAATTTAAAGTAAGAGTTAATTTAGATTTAATAGTTACTTTTTTAACATAACTTTTATTATACCATTTCTTTTTTAATACTGCTTTTATTCTTACTCTATTTTTCTTTTTATTCTCTTTCTTTTTCTACTTTATTTTTTTTCTTACTTTTTTTTTTCTTATTTTACTTTTCTTTTTATCCTATTTCTCTGCTTACTTTACTTTACTTTTCTTTTTATATCTTTTCTTATTCTACCTCTTTTTTACTTAATTTTTTTTTTTCTTACCTTGCTTTTCTAATTCAGTTTCTTTTATATTACTTTTTTTATACTATTTTTCTTATACTATTTCTTTTACACTGTTTTTTAAGCTACTTCTTTATATTTACTTTTTTATATAGCTTTTCTTATATGACTTATTACTAAGCGTAGTAAAGCTCTCTAATATTAATATTAGTTTTAGTATTTTATAAACTTATAAAAAAATATTATATAGAAAACTTACTATAAAATTATTACATAAATTTAAAATAGTTTTAGAAAAGTAGTAATTAAAATATAATAATAAAATAAAATAGTAAAATAGTTGTTAAAAAGCATTATAATATAAAAGTACATTAATATATAATAAAATATTAATTAAATAAAACATTAACTTATAACTAAATATAAAAAGTATTAAAACATTAAAAGAGTTTAATAAAAGTAGTTTAAAATTAAAAAGTAATAGAATTAGAAAGTAATAAAATTAAAGTACAAAAAAAGCATATAATATTAATAATTAAATACTTTAAAATAATTTTATAAAGTTAGCTATATAATTACTAAAATGCTTTAGTATATATTTAATTTATATATAAAAATAGAAACTACCTAAAAGTTATTAAAAAATAAAAATTATTTAGAAATACTATACAAATTAGTAGAACTAGGTATTATTAGATAATAATAGTTAAAAAAAAAGTTAGAGTATAAAGAAGTAGTAAAAATATAAGTATTAGAATTAATAGAATTAAAACCAAAACTAGTAAAATTAAAAAACAACAGCAAATAATTATTCAAATAGTAAAAAGAAATTAGGTAGAATTTTCTATAATAGTATAAACTAAAGTTAAATTAATAATAGTTTATTATAATTTATAGTTAAGTAGTTTTATCTTAATTTTTTTTAAATCTTTATTTAGTTTTTTAAAAACAATAAAAACTTAAAGTTAATATTTTATTTTATAGTAAACTTACTTATTATATTAATTATTATACTTAGCTTTTTATTATTACTTTTTACTTTTATAACTCTTTTAACTATTTTTAATTCTTTTTAATACATATTTACTTAATAAACTTAAGTTTAAAAAGTTTTTAAATTTTTCTTAGTTTAAGGTACTAGTTTATATACTAAAATTAGAAAATAAAATAAACCTTTTTACTATATTTTTACTTCTAATTAATAAACTTAAACTAATAATATAAAACTTTTAATTAGTAGTATAATGTTTTTACTAAAGTATTATAGTAAAAGTTTTTTAAAGTTTAAATAATATTTTTAAAAATATTAATAAAAGTTCTAATTACTTAGTATTATTTTTATAAAATAAGCTTTTTTACTTTAATAAAAAAATACAAGTAACTTTTTAAATAATTTTAAAAGCTTTTTATAGTATTATAAATAAAAAAACTGAAAGTAAATTAAAAAGTATTACTTTTTTATAAGTTTTATTAAAAAAATAATTATATAATACTTAAATAAGTATAAAAAAGTAATAAAAAAACTATAGTTTAAATAAATTTTTAAAAAAAAAGGTTTATTAAAATAATAGTATTTAGTATATAAAGTAAATAAAGATTTTTAAAATAAAGATTTATAAGTATTATAATATAATTTAACTTAATATTTAATAATATATTAAAAACCTTTTAATTAAGTTTAAGAAATACATTCAAGTTAAAGTAATTAAAAAAAAAGAAAAAAAAAGAAAAAAAATTACTTTATAAAAAACTACTAATATATTATACTTAAAAGGTTTTAAAATATTTTAATTTAAAAACCAATAAGTTTTTATAATTTAAGTATAAAAAAATTGTAAAAATCTTTTAAAAGTAAGTTTAAGTTAAAAGTAAAGCTAAAATACTAAACTTAAATACTTTTAATAATATTTCGTTAATATATTTACTCCTTTTTAAGCTTTTTTAAATAATTATTAAAAATAAATAGTTTATTTTTTTTTTAAATTTAAGAAACTATTATTACTTATAATTAAAATATAACTACTATTAAAAATTTGCTTATAAATAGTAAAATTAATAAATTAATAAATTAACAAAAAAGCTTACCTATTTTAAATTAATAATTTAATAATTTAATAGTAAAATCAAAAAAAAAAAATTTAACTAACTTTAAAGTTTAATTATATTTTATTTAAAAGGTAAACAAGTGGTATTAAATTTTTTAAAATTAGTAATTAAAATCTTAAAACTAGTTTTATTAATTATATAAAAATTAGTTATTTATATTAAATTAAAATAAATTTTAAAGCAATTAAGTAATAACATAAATATTATTTAAATACTAAAAATATAGAAAGTTTATATATAGCTACTAAAAGTACTTTTTAATAAGTTAATTTAAATAAAATAGGTATATTAAAATAAAACTTAACTTATATTTAGTACTAACATAAATTTATAAAACTAAATATTTAACTTACTTTTACGTAATTAAGTTACATAATTATTTATAAATATTAAGTAAAAATAGTTAAAAAATATAACTTTTTAAAATATTTATACTATAAAAAAAGAATAGCTAGCTAGTACTAAAAAATAATATAATTATAATTTAAATTAGCTTATTAGAGTATACTAAAGTTATATTAAATAAAAAGTGTTTTATGTTTTAACATTATATATTATAAGTATTTAGTATTAAAAAAAAATTAAATAAACTTTAAGTTAAATATAACTTATAAAGTATTATAAAAATAAAAATAACTATAAATTGTTATAGTTAGCATAAATCTATAGGTAATTATAAGTAGTTATAAGTAATAAAACACTATATTAAAGCTACTCTAGTAAAAAAAAAAAAAAAGAGTAGAAAAAAAGAGAAAGATAAAGCTTTTATAAAGTATTTTTAGAAGATATATAAAAGCATAGCACGTAACTCACAAGTGTAATAAATAATTTATATATAAAATATAACGTTTTTAATAAGTAAGCTGCGTGGACAAGCGAGCTGCGCATCTTAAAACTCACTAAAAAATCAAGAATTCGCACATGAATATCTTAACAACCACTTAATAAATAATTCTAGAAATTTAACAGGTAATTGATAGTGCTTTGAAATGAATACCATTAAATTTTCAAGAGCTAGTAATTAATCGTTATTAAGATAGCAGTATTTTAGCCCCCAAAATTCACTTTTTCTTAAATTTCTTAAATATCTGAATAAGGATTAATTACTAGCTCCTGAAAATTCAATGGCATTCATTCCAAAGCACTATCAATTACCTGTTAAATTTCTAGAATTATTTATTAAGTGGTTATTAAGATATTCATGTGCGAATTCTTGATTTTTTAGTAAGTTTTAAGATACGCAGCTCGCTTGTCCACGCAGCTCGCTTATTAAATACGTTATTATATAACTATAGTATATAACAGGTTGTTACATAACTAGTATTTAATATAAAAAATATATACTAGTTAAAAAAAACTATTAATTAGTCAATATAAGAGCAAAATATTAGTAATAAAGTTAGTAATAAAAACAACTTAATTAAATACTAGTTTTTAAGTATATAATAGTTAGAAGTAAAATGTAAAATACTTTACTAAAAAAATAATAAACTTTTAAAAATATAAGTATATAAAATGTATAAAACGGTTTTTTTATAATAAAATTTTAAGTAGTAAAATAATTAAAAAATAGCTAATTTAAATAATATCTGAAAAGATATTAGTTTATAAAAAAGCTATAATTTATACTTTAAGTAATAATTTAATAAATTCTTAATATAAAAATTATGCTACTAGTAAAAATAATAATTAAAAATATATTAAAAGTTAAAAAGTAGCTTTTTATAGTAAAGTATAGAAAGCAAAAACTTAGTAATTTTTAAGTAAATTATAGTAATATTATAAAGCTTACTAAATACAAAAAATTGTATAAATATTTAAATATTTATACTATAAACTTTATAGTTATAGTTTTTAATTTTAAAATTTTAAAGTACATTTAAATAAAATTTTCAAATAAGTAAGTTATTTATTAAAGTAGTATTAAATAGTTAGTAGTTTTTTTAGTTTGAAAATTTTTTACTAAAAAATTAATATATAGAAATAAAAAAAAATAAAAAAATAAACATTTATTTAAAAAACAATAATTAAAAAACTAAAGTTAAATGTATTTAAAAAAAGTGTTTATAAATATTTATTATAATTTAAAGTAAAAACCTTTTTATACTTTTTAATATAAAAATAAAACTAAATACTATTTAAGTAAAAATAGTTTTAGTAGCTATATTACTAATAAAATTTATACTTTTAAAAATAAGTAGAACTAAATTATAAATAGTAAATAATAAAGTAAAAGTATTTTAAAATTTTATTTAAAATACATAAATTTAAATTAAATAAGTTATTATAAAAACTTACTTTTTTATTATTAAGTTAATATTAAGTTTATTTATTTATAGAACTTTTTTTTACTAATACTTAAGTATATTTTAAGTACTTTTCTAATAGTTTTATATTTTATATAGTTTATAGTAAAAATAGTTAACGTAATATAAAGTTTATAGCTATAAAAAAAATCTAATTAATACTTATAAAATATACTATAAAAATATACTAAAAATTAGATTAAAAGTATAAAATTTAGTATTATTCTTTAAAGAAAAAAAAAGTCTAAAAAAAAGGTAAAAATATAGTTTTTAAAAAACACATTTATAAAAATAAAAATAATAAGAAATTAGATTATAAATTAAAAAAAAAAGTTAAAAAAGTTAATATATTTATAATATAATTTAAAAAATAAGTAAATTTTAATTAATAAATAAACAAACTTTTTTTAGTTATATATATAGTTTTATACTTAAAGTAATTTCTAGTTACTAACTAAAAATTAGTATATTTATTAAAGTAGATAAAACGATATTAAAAAAATTCCCAAAAAATAGTTATTAAAAATAGTAATAAAGTTATAGTTATAAATAAATAATATGTTGGTAAAAAAATTAATAAATTATTTTAAATTTTAGTAGTAAAGTTTAAGCTTAAAAAAACTATTAAATAAAAAGTAAAAAATGTTTTAAAAAAAATGTTTTAAAAAAATGAAAACAAAAAATAGTATTTAAAGTTAATACTATATATAAAAATATATATATATATATATATATTTTATTAATAATTTAAGCTAGGTTTTTATTGTAGCTTAAAAATTAAAAAACTACAAAGTTAAAATAAAACTCTACTAGTATTTAAATTTTAATAATAAGTTAAAGCTATTTTTAAAATACTGTAAAAGATGCTTAACTAATACTAGAATACTAAAATAGTTAAAAAAAAATTTTACTAAAAAATAAAAAATACTTAAAAAAATATTATATTAAAAAAAGAGCTATACTAGCTTAAAACTTTAGTAAATTAATGTAAGTTAATAATTATATATTACTTTTAGTGTAAATTAATACTATTTCATATAAAATTTAATAAAAATATTACTTTCTAATTTTAAAAAAGTTTTAAGAAACTAATATGAAAATAATTTAATAGTATATTAATTAAAAAGCTTTTAAATTTTACTAAAGTTAGTATTAAAATCTAAAGTTTTTAGTATAAAAAAAATTCTAATTTTTAATTCATAAATAATACTTAGTAAATTAATAAAATAATACTATAAAATATAAACTTACTACTAAATTTTAATAAGTTTTTAAAAAACTTTACTAACTACTTTATTTTAGTACTAATTAAAAAAAATTTAAAGTATAACTAAATAAAATTTAACTTTTAATTAAAAAATATTACAGTATTTATAATTCTTTAAAACTTATTTATTAGTATATTTTCTTTTAAAAAAAAACTATAAATTTAGTAGTAAAACTTGTTTATGTTATTATAAATATTTATTAAACATATTTTTTTATTAGTATATACTATTATTATTATATTTATTTACTATTTAATTTAGGTTCTTTAATAGGTTTATATAAGCTAATTTCTTTTATAGAAAAAACTTATTAATAAAAATAACTTTTAAGTATACTATACTAAAAAAAAGTTAATACTTTACTATTATAATACTTTATTTCCACTTTTTTACTTTTTTTATAGTTTGTATTTTAAGTTATTATATTTATATTTTATAAACAATTTAATTTCTTTTTTATTTTTATATATAATTTTTTTAATTTTCTATTACTAGTTTAGGTTCTAGAATAAATAAAGGCTATTTAATTTTTTAGTAATAATTATTTTACTACTTAAAACTATATAAGTATTTTAGTTTTTATAAACTATTTTATAGCTACTTAAGTACTACTATTTTAACCTAGTATTTTTTCTAGTTATTTTAATAAAAATACTACTATTAGTTTAACTCTTTTAAGCTTAAAATAGTAAAAAAGAATATAGTATATAATTTATATTAACTAGCTATAGTTATATTCTAAAAACTTATATAAAATCTTTATTATTACTAACTAAATATTAAGGCTAAATCTTTTATATAAAATAAAAGTAGGATAGTAGTTTTTACATTTAAGTGTTTTTTATAAAGTAGAATTATAAGTATTTTTTATAAAGTATACTAAGTAAATACTATTTATTTTTTTATTATATTTTACTATTAGTATTATTACTCTATATTTACCTATTTTATTTTAAGGCTCTTAGAGTTCTATTTAAATTTTCAATACTTATATTATTTATATTAAACTTAATAAATTTAGTTATACTATATTTAAATAGTAAAAAGTTTATTAAACTTTTTATAATATTACTTTTAAGCTGTTTTTATTTACATAAATAGTTTATTACTATATAGAAAAAGACTTTTAGCAGTTATACTTTAGAAGTTTATACTTTAAGTAGGTTTTTAGTAGTATTTCTAGAAGTTAAAAAAATAATACCTATATTATATTTATGTATGTAGTTAGTTTAAGTATATGTTAGATTTAGTTTAGTTTTTTATATTTACTTTTTTAGCTTATTAATATTCACATCTATTTTCTTTAGCTACTATACTATTTCTTTAAGTAATAACTTTAGTATATGAGTTCTATACTAGTAATACTTTACTAAAGGCTAAAAGTATACTTTCTAGTATAATTTAAATATAAACTAAGTTACTTTTATACTCTAAATAAGTTACTAGCTTAGTTTAGCTTTTAGTACTTTTAGTATAAGTAGAAAGTATATTACTTACATGTTTTATTACTATTTTCTTAGTTATAGTATAGTATTATAACTTACTAGCTACTTAAGTATTACTTTAAAGCTAGTTTTTTATAAACTATTTATATTTTATAAGTAAATAACTTAAAGTCTTTACTTAACTAGTATAAAGCCCTTAATTATATTATTTACTAACTTATTCTAATTCTACTATATATTTATTTAGGTGTAGTGTGCTATTTTTAAGAGAATATTTTAGTATTAATATTAACTTAACTTAGTAAAGTAACTAAGTTACTTATATTTTAATTTAATAAATATATTAGCTATTTTTATAACTTTATTAAATAATAACTTTTTTTATTTCTAGTAATAATACTTAGGCTTTATTTATACTTTTATTATGCTAATAGATATACTATACTTATATATATATATATTATAAAGTACTAACGTAATTTTAGAGCTAGTTAAAACTAAAGTGTTTTATTTATTTACTAAAATAACTTAAAGTTAAGTATTTTTTATATTCTAGTATTTTTTTATATAATTAGTTAAGCTATATAAAGTTACTAGCATTATACTATTATATTACTAGTATATTATAATAGCTTAGTACGAAAAAAATTTATTATAAGGCCTTAAACTTTAATAACTATTTATAACTTAATAGTGTGCTATTAACAACTTAATATAGCTTCTTAAACTTAAAAGTATTAATTAATAAATAAATATTCTTAATATTTATAATATTTTATAGCTCTTTTAAGCTACTTTTACTATATACTAATTTAGTATATACTATATCTTAATAATATTAGAAATAGAAACTTCAAAATAAATTATCATTATAAGAAACTAAAGTTAAAACTTTAAAAATATATTATAAAGTATACTATAAATTTCAATAAAGTTTTTATAAATATTTAGTAAATAAAATATATAATTTTTAAAACTAAATTAAATTTCCGCTCTTTATTAATAATTATAGTTAAGTATTAAGTAAATAGAAAAGGTTGCTATTTAAAAAGTAATAAAATAAAAAAATTTTTATAACTTATTTATAATAATTAAGAGAAAAATTAAATATTTATTAAAGTTTATATATATTACTAAATTTAAATTAAAAGAATTTAATTTTATTACTAAACTACTTTTTAAATTTTTTTATAAAAATGTTAAATTTAAATAAAAAAGTCTTAAAATATAATTATAGCATACTTTAAAAACTATTTTAGCTTTAGTTTTATATTAATTTTAATTAACTATTTTAAACTTTTTAAATTAGTTATTATTATTATTAATGGTAGTAACAAGAAAAACATAATTATTTAATAAAAAAAATATAAAAAAGGTATTTTATTTAATATAAAAGTAAAGTATAAATAAAGTCTAAATATAATTAAAATTTTAAAAAATATAAATATAAAGTACTACTGCTTACTTTAAAAAAGTTTTAACTATATATTTATAGTACTTAATTTATAGTTAAAATTAATATATAAATACTTATTATTTAGTTAAATTAAAGTGCTACTAATTTATTTAGTATATTTATTTTTTAGTAGCTAGTAGTTATAAATATATAAAACTTTAATATTAAATATATATTTAGTAAAAAGAATTAAGTTATTAATATACTATAGTAGGTAGAGTAAGTATTACATTACTTTAATAGTTTTTACTTAATATAGATAAATAAAATAAAATATTTAAATAAACTATTCTATTAAAAAAAGTTAAATAAATGTTGTTAAATAAGTTATATAAATGTTTTAATAAAGTTTACTTACTTTTCTTTTTTACATAAAACTCTTTTAAATTAACTAAACTTTATTTCTAATTAATATAGTAGATTTCTCTACTATAATACTTTTAAAGAAATTAAAATTAAAAAACTAAAATTAACTTAGTAAGTTTAAAAATAATTTAAAATAATTTATTAATATATATTTAAACTATAGTTAATTAATAGTTAAAAATAGTAAACCTTGTTTTTAAAATTTAGTATATACTACATTTATAATAAAAGTTGAATTTAAAAAAAATTAAATAATTTATACTTATAAAAGCTATAAAAAATAGTATAATAGTTTACTTAATTTTATAAACTTACTAGTTTTATAAAAAAACTTTTACTGTATTTAAAAAAAGCCTAAATATTTATTATTTATAAATATATTTTTTTAATATACTTTTAGTAAGCAACTTTTTTAATAAGTTATTAATAACTTAGTATAAAAGTAATAAATTATTAAAGTTATATATAAGAAGTGAAAATACTAAAAAAAGAAAAATATATATAAGTATATATAAAGTTAATACTACTAACTTTATATACACAAAGAAATTTAAAAATATATTAAAACTTATATAGTTTATTAACTATACTTTAATTTCTAAATAAAAAAAGGGATTAAATTTAACTTAAAGTACAAATATTATCTAAAAATAAGTAACTATTAATATAGTATACAAACTAGAAAAAAGTAAAAAGTAGTATTTTATAATTTCTTAATACTATACTAGTTAATAAGTAAAAGATGTATTTTAATAAAATATTAAAAAAAGTTATTACTTATTTAAAAGCTTTTATAAAAGATTTTTGAAATTAGTAGCTAAGTTTTTTAATAAAAAAATTAATAAAACCTTTTACTATAAATAAGTATAAATAAAAGTCTAAATAATAAAAAATTAGTAAAAACCTTACTTATTAATTTAGTATTAATAGAGTTATAGTAAACTTTTATTAGTTATAAAGTATAAAAGCTATTAAATAAAAGTATAAATTAATAATAGTAAAACAAAAAAAATAAACAATAATTAAGTTAGTAACTTTATATAAATTTTATAAGTAAATTAAATAACTATTAAATATACTATAAACAAAAGTATACTCTTTTAATTAAACTTTATATTCTAATTTAGTAAATACTTTTTT
Organism: Zopfia rhizophila CBS 207.26; assembly: GCA_010093925.1. Classification (NCBI taxonomy): domain Eukaryota; kingdom Fungi; phylum Ascomycota; class Dothideomycetes; family Zopfiaceae; genus Zopfia; species Zopfia rhizophila. The sequence continues at coordinate 444,071 of ML994700.1, forward strand.
ACTACTTATTATATAAGTAAAATAACTTAAAAAATATAAATACTAATTAAAAAAAGTTATTAATTATACTATTTAGTTTTTATTTAAAATAAAAAGTACTTTAATAACTTAAAAAATATTTAAACAAAGTATTTAAAAAAAAGTTAACTTTATATTAATTTAAGACTTTTTTAATAACTTAAATATATCCTATTTTATAAAGCTAGCTTTTAAGTAGTAAAGTTTATTTTATATTTTTAAAATTAATAAAAAAAGTTAATATTAATTTACTAAACATAATAAAACTATTTTTTAAATTTAAATACGAAAAATTTATTTACAACTTTTTTATTAGTAATAGGTAACTAATTTTAATACTATATTAAAATATTAAAAATAAAAAAATTTATTAAATAAATATTATAAATAATATATTAAAGAGTATTCTTTTTAATATATAGTTAAAAGTAAAATTAAATGTAATTTTAGATTACATTAATATTAATAGTAATATGTTTTTTAATAATAGTAATAAAAAAACTAACATAACAATAAATAGCTATTTAAATAAAATAAAAAATATATTATTTTATTATTAATATAACTTTCCTAATAAATATTTATACTGGTTAGTTTTACTAATTTAATAGTATTTATAAAAACTTATTAAAAAATAATAATAAAAAGCTTTATACTATATAGCACTAGTAGTAATACTTTTAAAGTACTTTTAGTTTAATTTAACTAAGTTTAAAAATATTTAAAAGTAAAATAAATATAAAAAAACTTAATTTTTATTTATAAAATATGTTTAATTAAAAAATAGTTAAGTTTTTTATATTTTCTTAGTTTAATTTTATTATATTAGAAAAAAGTAATACTTAGTAATTATATAAAAAAAAGTTTTACTTAAAAACTTTTTAGTAAAATAGTTAGTATATTTTTTTTTTATATTATAAGAGTTTAATAGCAAAAGAAATAAACATATAATAATAGAAAAGTAATTTCTAGGTATTAAAAGTTTATAAAAAAGTAGAAACTGAAACTAAATACTTATTAAAAGTATTTAGAAAATAAAATAAAAAAAGTTAAACTAAGTTAACACTTTATTATAACTACTAACTAAAACTTTTAACAAAACAATAATTTATATATAAAAAAAAGTAGTATTTAGAAACTTATTTATTAAATAATAGTATTAATAGTACTATTATTATTATTATTATTATTATTATTATTATTATTATTATTATTATTATTATTATTATTATTATTATTATTATTATTATTATTATTATTATTA